>BOLG01000460.1:0-479741 GCA_016861445.1 Oryzias woworae
TGAAGGGCTGCACTGTGGCGCAGTGGTTAGCGCTCTTGCCTCACAGCAAGAAGGTTCCTGTCTGTTCAAGTCCTGGCTGGGGGACTTGAACAGTGTCTCAATGGGGGACCGTTCTGTGTGGAGTTTGCATGTTTCCCTCGTGCATGTGTGGTTTCTCCTGGGACTCCAGCTTCCTCCCACTCTCCAAAAACATGCTTCATAGGTTCATTGGTCGCTCTAAAATTGTCCTAGGTGTGGATGGGGTGTGGATTGTGGCCCCTGTGACAGACTGGAAAACCAGTCCAGTGGTGTCCTATGAGGTTAGGCTCCAGCAGCCCTGTGACCCCGAAAGGGATAAAACAGTTTAGAAAATGAAATGAATGAACATTTCTATGAAGATCTTTTCAAAACAAACAAGAAACTTTAAACTAAAGGTTTCATAGACATTTATTTGTGTTAACTATGTTTACTAAAAGAAATTCTATAAAATATACATTCCAATTGATGTTTTAAATCAAAGGAATTATCCTGATTGTTTTTATTTATATTTTAGTAAAGTAATTTAACAGAATAATCGATTCAATGACAAAACTTGTTTGTGCAGGACTGGAACCTGATTTTATGATAACAAAAAATGACACAGCGTGTTGACAAACCACAGTCACCACAAGAGCAGCTGATCCACAAGTGGATTTGAAAAACTTATAAAGACAGCAACCCACAAAATGCTGAGTGAAGGGCTTGCTCAGGTTGTTCATCCATGGATATTTCATGGTTTTTTAAAACAGGAATGATGTGTTTCTGTGTTAACAGCATGTTGGTTGTATGTTTGTTGAACACTTCAAAATGAAAACTTCACATTATTTATGTGTTTTAAGTAGCTCGCATGCCAAGAAAGTGTGATCACCCCTGATTTTGCAGGTTCTATAGATATAGTGAGCTTCAGTCCCACTGTGTCTGGAGACGGCCGTTCCGCTGTGTTTCCGTCTCTCTCTGACCGTGTTGAAGCAGACTGTTGCCCAACAGTAGCCGGGAGGCTTCAGGAAACTCAGCTGTCCTGAAAGGGATACATCAGGTTCAGGAGATCCAATCTACCCGCTGTACCCGCTGTCACTGAAACAGTCACGCGTCGAAAGTTGAGTCCCTGATTGGTTGACCCAGACGTGGCGATCTCCTCAGAGTTCAGATTTTTTTACACTGTCTCGCCACGCTGGCCGCTCAATTGCACCGTAGAAACCTCAATTCGTTGAATGAATTGGCCGCCTCCCACGGCTGCGATTCCACTTTCAGTGTGAGTGGATCTTAAGAAGCGCCCAGCCAACCCAAAAGAGGGAACTTAACTGTCTGCTTGTATTTGGGACTTCATTCTTAAGGTCATGACCCAGAGCTTTTAACCATAAACCACAATTGGAACCAAGATCACCAGTAAATTGAGAGTTTTCTTTCACAGTTTGCAGCTCGTTTGGACTTCAGTTGCCTCAAGTGTCCCACATAGCCAGCCAGGGTTAGTAGGACTTCTTTCTGACGCTTGATGGCATTCCCATATTTCTGGTGTCCACCATCGGGTTTTCATTTGTAGCTTATACTAAACATGACGGCTTCTTTCCAAGGCCAAAGGTCCACAAAACTTTTATAATGCTTGCAGTCTCCAAGCTGGCAGCATGTTTGTGAAGTTCTTGTAAAAATCTGAAGAATCAAAGTGTCATTTTCCCATTTATTATGCCCATATATTATATATTTCCCATTGTGAAAATGCGTGTGAAAAATCGCCAAATCTCACACTTTGCTACAAAATGCTGCACAAGCCGTGGGTTGGTGTGGGCAATCCCATAATAAATTTCAAAAAGTTCTCCTGAATATTCCCAACACGTTTATAAAATAAATAAAGTCTCAGAATTTAAACTAGCAGAGCCAGAAAAAATCTTGGAAGGTTTTCAGGCTCAACCTTCAATACCAGGTCTGGGTTGTCAATCAGTGTGTCTCCCACCGGGGTCATCGCTGTAAAGACGAGGCGGTTGATGAGCGAGCGCAAACAGGGGATGCAACAGCATCCACACAAGGTTAATAAACCCCAAAGACTGCAATAGACACCAGGAACAGACACAAGGGCCTTATATTTACCGTTCCATCCATGAACCCCACATGTTGGTGTCTACCCTCAGAGTGGTCATTCATTTTCCATTGAGTGTGTGAAGACCTTTTATCCTCATTAAGCTCATTAGATATTTCATCTCAAAAGTTCATCTCAACAGCAATGTTGACCGCAGTGGACGTGGTCAGCAACACTGGTAGATTCCTTCCCATTGCTGGGAAGGTTGAGAGGTCCATAGATTATTCCTTACATTTGTTTTTCTTTTCCAACATTTTCTCTTATAATCAGCCAAACATCTTCAGATATTTCCCACTGATCTTTGAAATTACTTCTGGCATTCTAAATCTAGGGATTATATCTTACAGAATGCATCAGAGCATCAGGATGTTTCGATGGAAACAATTCTATCCATTAGAAAAGCTATCAACAACCTTCCTTCCTTCAGATTTTTTTAGTTCTTTGACAATCCTATATGTATTTGTTTAAAAGGACACTGAGCAGAGGGAACTTCCTAATTTTTGATCTTAAATTTCCCTGTGAATTATGTTTTCTCAAGGAAACAACTCCCCAAGAAAATGTAGAAGCCGTTCAGTTTCCTGAATCAGGGTTTTAGGGACGGTAAAAAGCAAAAGTGGCTTCAAAACAATGTTTTTGTTCCTTAACCCAGATATTTGGGGCTGATTACAGACAGTTTTATGATTTCTGGAAGATTTTATTTAGCTTCTTCCGGGTTTTTCCATTCATTAGTTATGGTTTAATCTGTTAGTATGAAACAAATCCAAATGTTTTCCTTTTTGATTTTCTGTTTTTTTTCATTTGTAAGAATCATACAAGCCAAAAATTCAAAACACAAATAAAACAGACAGAGCATTAAACAACCATGCATTCTCTATTCCAATCTAGTTTTCATTGATTCACAGCAGGAACAACGACAAACAAATTCGTCAACCCAGCATCTGTCACTATAAAGTTTAAAGTAATACTTCACTCTCCTCCACCGTTGATCAAAAACCTCCATTTTCATTATAGAGGCAATTATTTTTTTCCATAACATAACCTGTTTAAGTTTACTTTTCTATTCATTATTGTTGGTGATTTAATGTTTCTCTACTTTAAAGTAGTTATTTTTCTAGCAATAAGAAGTAAAATTATGTATTTCATTTTCCTCCTTGATATTAATCCAATGATCTTTAATTACAGGAAGTGCCAAATATGACTGTTTTGATCTCCAGATTCTCCACATGTCGCCAGCACAGTGACATTGACGGTGTTTTAAATCTAGTCAGATAGTCAGCGGTTTTGTATAAAAATATCTCCTTTTATATTTCCAGTCACATTTTCTCCATTGCTGGCTGTTAACACTTCTATGAATATTTCACTTTGTAGGCTATAATTTGTCAATTACTGCCTCAGCACATTTTTCAAGAATCGGATCTTGTCTGGAACGATTTTGAGATTTGTTCTCCTTCAGCGGCGTGTACCTGAATTTTCCGCGGCGATTTTCCGCATCTCATCAGGACCTCGTAGTTTTTTCGGGGTCTATTGTCACCAATAGATTTATTCTTAACATGTAAGTGCTAATAACAGAGCTCTGGGTCTTCAAACTGTCCCTATCTGCTACTGTCTAAATGGACATTCTAACACCAGGCATGTTGAAGAAGACGCCCTCTGACCCACCAATTTAATGTTTGATTTAATGATTATGAATATATATATATATATAGATATATATATATATATATATATATATATATATATATATATATATATATACATACAAAGGTTTTTAAAAGAATTTCAGTGCAAAACGGAGTTTGTAAATAAACTCTGATGGTGACAGATGTTGAATGAGGTGTTTTGAATGAACTGCAGACAGATTCAGAGCCTCAAAGTTATGTGAAATTGAGGTTGAGGATGATGACCCTTCACCGCCTGCAATCTTCTCTCTAGCAACATTAAAGACTTTGTATATACAGAGAACAAAAAATCAAGCAGAAAAAAAAGAGCTGCAGGATGAATTGTAAGATTTAAAAAACAAATCTAAAAGATATTCACAAATGTGTCTGAAATGATTTCAGTGAAAAAAGGAGTTTGTAAAGTGCATAGAAGGTACAAATGATGTCACTCAGATGTTGGATTGAGGGGTTTTGGATGACTGAGAACAGAGTCAGAGCCTCATAGTGATGTGAAGTCTTTGTGTAAACAGTTTGTGTTGTTTTCTGCTTCTTTTTCAGATTTGATGAACAACTTGAAGCCAAAAGGGATCATTTTTAAAGCATAAGCTTTGAGAGAAGATGTGGATCCACAAGTCGTTGTAAAGATTCTTTTTTATGCCGTCTTCTTCACTGCTTTTATTTTGCTTTCTTGCTTCAGAAACCTCATGTTGTATTTATGCTTGTAAAGTGCAGTCTATGCGTTTAGATTTGTTACAAACTTCTTTTCTTAGGATGTTGAATTGTTTTGTTCTTCTTTACATCTTGTTCTTTCAAATGTTTCTATGATCAAACCTTCATTCAAGCCATTTTTTAAACAACTCGGAGCTGCTCGTTCAGAAAAAAACAGTGAAACACAAACTTTTTATTGAAAACATTTATTTTTCAAATGAAATAAACTTTTATTGCCTTTTGAGTCTTTTTTTGTCAGTCCTTTTTTTCTCATGTGACCGCTACATCCAGCTGCACAGTCATGGCAGCGTTGGATGTGCGGTCACACTTGCTGCAGGGGTAAAGCACCACCTGCCGGTGGCTTTAGTCTCTGGTGGAGGTCCTCGCTCTGGTACAGCAGCAGCTGCTGCTTCCACTGTCTTTCTCCTCCTGAAGACGGTGCTCCACGGCACATCCACAAGAAGAAGAGTGGTGCAGCTTTGGAGACCAAACGGACGAGGGAGCTGAGATGCAGCAGAGTGTGGTGATGATGGTGGGGCAACGTCTCCTCCAGCATCTTCTTGTCTACTATTCCCTCCTGAGAGGACAGCCTTTTTAAACAGCCAGAGCAGCAGGGAGGAGTCCAGCTTGGTGCTCCGGCTCAGCTCTCTCCACCTTCTCTGCCACAGGAGAACCTGGAGACACAAACAGACGCTGGTAACAGGATTCTGGAACTTTTTGAAAGCAGAAATGAAAACTCACCACTGTGACAGGGTCCTCCTGCTCAGCTGAAACAGTTCAAGGTGGGTCTGAGTTCTTCAGCGGTGCCTCTCTCATGTAGAACCTGGATCAAGCACTTCCTCAGGACCCCTCTACGCATCCATACATCCATTCATCCATTTATAAATCCATCCATCCATCCATGCGTCCATCCATCAATGCATCCATCCATCCATCCATAAGTAAATGCATCCATTCATCCATCCATCCAATCTTTGCGTGTGCTGAACTGCTGTTGAATGAGCGCTGAACGGCAGTTGAACGGCAGTTGAACGGGTGCTGAACGGCAGTTGAACGGGTGCTGAACGGCAGTTGAACGGGGGCTGAATGGCAGTTGAACGGCACTTGAACGGCAGTTGAATGGCAGTTGAATGGCAGTTGAACGGGGGCTGAATGGCAGTTGAACGGGTGATGAACGGCAGTTGAACGGCAGTTGAACGGGGGTTGAATGGCAGTTGAACGGCAGTTGAACGGGGGCTGAATGGCAGTTGAACGGCACTTGAACAGCAGTTTAACGGCACTTGAACAGCAGTTTAACGGTAGTTGTACGGCAGTTGAACGGCAGTTGAACGGGTGCTGAACGGCAGTTGAACGGGTGCTGAACGGGGGCTGAATGGCAGTTGAGCGGCAGTTGAACGGGGGCTGAATGGCAGTTGAACTGCAGTTGAACGGCACTTGAACAGCAGTTGAACGGCAGTTGTACGGCAGTTGTACGGCAGTTGAACGGCAGTTGAACGGCAGTTGAACGGCACTTGAACGGCAGTTGAACGGCAGTTGAACGGCAATTTAACGGCAGTTGAACGGGGGCTGAATGACAGTTGAACGGCACTTGAATGGCAGTTGAATGGCAAATGAACGGCAGTTGAACGGCAGTTGAACGGGGGCTGAATGGCAGTTGAACGGCAGTTGAACGGGGGCTGAATGGCAGTTGAACGGCACTTGAACGGCAGTTGAACGGGGGCTGAATGGCAGTTGAAAGGCACTTGAATGGCAGTTGAACGGCACTTGAACAGCAGTTTAACGGCACTTGAACAGCAGTTTAACGGTAGTTGTACGGCAGTTGAACGGCAGTTGAACGGCAATTGAACGGGTGCTGAACGGCAGTTGAACGGGTGCTGAACGGTGGCTGAATGGCAGTTGAACGGCAGTTGAACGGGGGCTGAATGGCAGTTGAAACTGCAGTTGAACGGCACTTGAACAGCAGTTGAACGGCAGTTGTACGGCAGTTGAACGGCAGTTGAAAGGCAGTTGTACGGCAGTTGAACGTAAGTTGTAAGGCAGTTTAACGGCAGTTTAACGGCAGTTTGAACGGCCAGTTGTACGGCAGTTGACGGCAGTTGTACGGCAGGTGAACGGAAGCAGTTTTGGCATACGGCACCCTCCATTTCAGTCTTTCTGAACGGCAGTTTAACGGCAGTTTAACGGCAGTGAACGCAGTTGTACGGCAGTTGAACGGCATTTGAACGGCAGTTGTAAGGCAGTTTAACGGCAGTTTAACAGCAGTTGTACGGCAGTTTAACGGCAGTTGAACAGCAGTTGAACGGGCGCTGAACAGCAGTTGAACGGCATTTGAACGGCAGTTGTAAGGCAGTTTAACGGCAGTTGAACGGCAGTTGTACGGCAGTTGAACGGCAGTTGAACGGCATGTGGGCAGGCAGTGAACGGCAGTTTACGGCAGTTGAACGGCAGTTGAACAGCAGTTGTAACGGCAGTTGAACGGCAGTTGTACGGCAGTTGTACGGCAGTTGAACGGCAGTTGAACGGCAGTTGTACGGCAGTTGAACGGTCACTGAACAGCAGTTGAACGGCAGTTGAACGGGCGCTGAACGGCAGTTGAACGGGCGATGAACAGCAGTTGAACAGCAGTTGAAGTCCCCATTGTAGAAAAAGGGACCACCTCCCCAGTCTACCCGTCCAAAAGTACTGTACCCGACGGCCAAGCACTGCTGCAGGGACATATCAACCACTGGATTGTGTTCCCTTGTGGTTTCATTTAGTTTTAAGAATTAGGGGAATTGAACGTTTTTGGGTCAGAGGGAAACCTACAGCTCCTGGATAAAAACCCTGTAGGTAAAAAGCATATTTTTTATTGTTTCTGTCTATTCATCTTCTTCCTGTCATCCGGGTGGCAAAGATAGCCAGACTTCTCTCTCCTCTGCCACGTCCTCCAGGTCCTCTGGTTAAACCCAAGGTGTTTTCAGGCCAGCCTAGAGAGGTGGTCTCTCCAGCGTGTCCTTGGTTTTTCCTGTGGCCTCCGTCGAGTGGGACATGCTCAGTTTACCTCCCAGGGAGGCGTCCAAGTGGCATCCCGACCAGATGCCAGAGCCACCTCAACTAGCTCCTCTCCATGAGGAGGAACAGCGGTACTATTCTGAGCTTCCTCCAGGTGACCGAGTTTCTCAAAATATCTCTAAGGGAGCGTCCAGCCACCCAACGGAGGAAGGTATTAGTGCTGTTCAACCAGGATTCAGCAGTCTTTAAACAGTCAGGTCCATTTCTCTCTGAGCTGAACCCAGAAGGAGCAGCAAAAGCCAAATTAAGGGTTTTGTATTTATTTATGTCAGTGTAGCAACCAGCCTGTTTGAAAATTGTAAATAAAAAAATAGCCTCAGATTCTTATTATATCCAGTGTGACATTACATGATGTTACTATTATAAATTGCATTGATAAACTATAGTTTTTTTCATGAATAAACAAATGAATGTTTCCTGAATGTTGTGATTTTAGCCCCTGCGACAGACTGGCGACCAGTCCAGGGGTGTCCCCTGCCTTCGCCCATGAGTAGCTGGGTTAGGCTCCGGCAGCCCTGTGACCCCGAAAGGGATAAAGCGGTTCAGACAATGAATGAATTAATGAATGTTGTAATTTTATGATTTATTGGTGTGAGAAACATGGGTTCTCTGAGTTGTTCGTCAGAGTTTCAGACCAATGGGGCAGGCGCCGCCTGAATCTTAGTGATTCATCCTCAACCTCACTTAGGCTTACGAGTAAAGGGGTCCATGGTCCGTTGCTCTGATCCAAAGCATTGTGGGTTAACAGGGAAGTGGTGTATAACCAGAGCAGATTGAATTTACCAGCAACGTCTGATTAGATCGAATATTTGGCGTCCGATCAAATGAAGCAAGATTATGAGCTGACTGTTGCAAAAAAAAAAAAAAAAAACACTCCTGAGACGCAGCAGACAGACAGTCAAGGTGGGTAACAACGGACAAGCCAGAAGGAGAGGATTCTCCTGTCATGAAGATTATGAAACTCTAGTGCATATAGTAAAAAAAAAAGAATAAAGAAAGATGAACTTGGTTCTGATGTCTATGAATTTGTGTCATATTGGTGTAACAATGTTGGCTTCCCTGAGCTAAAACAGTTAGAAAAAACCTTAATAGGGAAAAGAGATAAAATGTTTGAAAAGAAAAAAGGGAAGACAGCACGTTGTGTTGAAAACGGAAACTTCTCTCTATTCTCCTCCACAGGCTTCTTGGGGTACCAGGTTGGATCTGTTAATGGACTCCATCTCTCCGCCTTACCAACCTAACCCCTAGCTGTCCATGTTGTCGGCACCTCAGCCTCAGCTCTGCCCCACCCAGCTCTTCTCACGCTCCAAGCTGAGCAGCAACGCCAGCCACCGCCCCTCCCTTCAGCATCAAGTTGTGAAAGGAGCTGCTGTAGATTCAAGGACAGCAGAAATGTCCTTCAGCGGCCTGGAAGGACTCAGCCAGATGACTTTATCACCTGCTGGCTATCCCCAAACACAGAGCCTAAGACCAGGAGCAAACTTCTCACCCACCACTCTGGGCTGCGGACTTTGTCTGGGAGAGCCAATCATCCAGGCTCTCATGGTGCAGGTTGCAGGGCCCCAAGGAGCCCCAGCCTATGTGTAGCGCCCCTGGAACACAGACGACCTCATGGCAGCGTCCAGACATCTCCCTAAGCGTGAACGAGGAGGTGCAGCCATGACAAAGACAGTAAGAGAGTTTGTGCGTGACTTTGTTCCAACTTCCTCTTAACCAGCTCGCATAACTGCCAAATCAGACGAGTCCAGCACAGTTTTCTGCCATCCCTGACATTTCACTGAGCACCTCCAGCCCTCCACTCCTGGGTGGATGAACGCAGATGCAAAGAGCTCGCAAGCTGACAGAAACTGCAACACATGGCTGAAGTGACCATTGCACCGCCCAGAATGACAACAACTGCACCCAGAAAGAAGGTGAGCCTGTAGAGGACTGTCCAGTCCATCTCCAAACTGTGTTTGAGGATTTCAGCTGCATGCCCCGCCCCTCAATCTATCTGGGAGACCAGATGACTCCATGTGAAGCCCTGCTGAAGAGCTGCTTCCTCGAGGGCATCTGTTCGTCTCTGGCAGAAGCCACCAAAACCTTCCTGCGTCAGATGGACAGATTTCTCAGGTTGTATGGCTGACAGGCTCTGTCCTGCACATCATCAGCAGACCAGACAGGCCCAAACACAGAGCCATGGAAAAAAAGACAGAAGACCTTTACTGTGCTCAGCTCCGTTTGTTCCAGCTTGCAGCCATGGGCCTGGCCCCCCGAGTGAACGCCCCTGCTCCCCTTCCTGACCAGCCAGCTCTTGTCGTTTGTTGGTTGGTGGTTGGTGTAGAGCCTTTGATCCCAACTTTCAGAACTATCCAAACCTCTTGTTGAGCTCATCCGTTCTAAAGCCATGACAACTAACCTTGACTGGACTGATGAAGCTGCCAAATCTTTTGTGGTTCTTAAGGAAGCCCCACAGTCAACACAGACTCTAGGACTCCCTGATCAGTTCAGACCATTCACACAGACTGTGGACGACCGTAACTCTTGCGTGACTTGTGTTCTCCTGCAGGATCGTGTGGCGCCCTGAGACCAGTGGCCTGTTTTTCCTGTGAGTTGGATCCGGTTGCTGCTGGACTTCCATGCTGTCTTTGTGCGATCGCAGCAGCTGAGAAGGCCCTCACAGCGTCACATGACTTAGTAGGATATTGACCTTTGACACTGCTGGTCCCTCATGAAGTCCACATGATTCTGTCGGAACACAGAACCTCTCATCTCTTGTTGCCCAGATTTCTCAGATATGACACGTGTCTGCTTGAACTCTCTGATCACAGTTGAACGCTGCAACATCCTAAATCTAGCTGCTCTTTTCCTCCTGAGGAAGGTACCCCTCATGTCTGCATGGCTGAGCTAAATCTCAGCTGCTCTCCTACAGCTGACCTGCTGGACAGCTCTTTGTCTAATTCTGATCGTGTCTTCTATGTTGTTGGTTCCACTCGCTGGCCATTGCCGCGCTGGCTATGCTGTATGTTCTGATCATGACACTGTGGAGGCCTGAACCGCTGCCGTCTCATTACTCAGCACTAGCATCTGCGCTTGTTGCTCTCACTGGTGTGTGTATTCTTGCAACAAATGGGTGAACATCTACACCGACTCTCGCTACGCTTTTGGTGTAGTTCCTGATTTTGGTGCCCTTTGAAAACGTCGTGGGTTTCTCAAATCTGATGGTAAACTCATTTTACATCATTCTTTGTTTGCAGATCTTCTGGAGGCCATTCTCCTCTCAGCTCAACTGGCTGTTTGCTGTTTGACCTCCACAGGGGTCTGTTCTGAGGACCTTTACTGTTCATTTTCTATCTGCTGCCTTTGTGTGGCGCTGTGTGATTGTAAAAGGCGTTTAAAATAGTTGCCCCCCCAAATTAAGTTTTAGGTCAAGTTAGAAGCAATCAGTAACATTACTGTTATGCCCATCTAAACTGCCATAGTTTGTGTTGCAGAAGGGTTTCTGAGTCAGTACGTACTTTCACCAGCAGAGGGCGCTTTGAGTTCAATGCATCAGCAGCTGACGTTAGTAGAAGAAGCTTAGTCAGTACGTGGTGAGCATGACTGTAGAGAACGTGGTCCAGTGTGCTCCAGTCAGTGATTGTTTTGGACATGTTTTGCAGTGTCACCAAAAATTAAATGTGTTGCACAGAGAGTGAGTCGGCCCATCATTCTAGCCGTGTAACATTTGCAGCATATTTTAAGCTCTTTTAAAGTCATTTCTTACCATTGTTACGCCACTGATATTCAGGTTTATGTTTCTTTTAAACCTCAGGATGTTTGTAAAATACAGATTTTACTTAGGTGTTTGGATTCTGTCAGGTCTTGGATGAACAATAGCTTTCTCCAACTTAATGACGCTAAAACTGAGGTCTTCATCTGTGCTCCTGACAAACACCTCCCTCAGACAGTCCAGAGTCTCGGTTCACTCGCTTCCTTCACTAAGCCCTCTGTGAGGAACCTCGGGTTAACTTTGGACCCAGTTTTGTCTCTGGACTCTCATGTTAGGCTGCTTGCTTGTTCTTGTTTTTATCATTTCAAAAACTTTGCCAAATTACGTTCAGTTGTGTCACACTCAGAGATGGAGATGCTCATCTACGCTGTTATTTCTTCTCATCTGGTTTATTGCAACTCCGTTTTCACATGCCTAAGCAAAAAGTCTCTGGAACGCCTTCAAGTTGTCCAGAACGCTGCTGCAAGGCTCTAAACCAAATCGTCCAAGTTTTCTCATGTCACTCCGTTACTAATCCAGCTGCACTGGCTCTCCATCCGCTTCAGAGTCCAGTTTAAAATCCTGGTTCTGACATACAGAGCTCTTAACAACCAAGCTCCAGTCTATATAAAAGACCTGCTGCAGCCGTAAACTCCCAGCAGGTCCCTGAGGTCATGTGACCAGGGTCTGCTGTTGGTCAAGAGAACCCGTCTAAAAACCAAAGGTGACAGAGCCTTCGCAGCAGTGGCTCCATCTCTCTGGAACTCCCTCCCTCTCAGCCTCAGATCCACAGACTCAGAGCTTTCTTTTAAAAAGCTGCTAAAAACACATCTTTTTACTGTTTTCTTAATTCTGTATTTTCTGTGTTTTAATCTGTGTTTTACTGTGAAGCACTTTGTGTGTTTTTTATCTTGAAAGGTGCTATATAAATAAAATGTATTATTATTATTATTAAGTGTGGAAAAAACTAACCTGAGTCTTTTTGAAATTTTGTTCGCAGCCCCGCCCAGAACAGGCCTGGGACCTCCAAGGAGTCCACCCCCGGAAACAGCCCTATGTGAGAGCAATGTTCTGACCTTTTGTGCAAATCTCACTAAGACTCTTTCAGGCATCGGCTCTCAGGTGGTGGCAGCACTCCCTCGTCCTGCTGACGGCCAACTTCATTCAATGGTTCCTGGTGATTTTGTTCTGGTGAGAAGCTTCAAGCAGAAGCAGTGGAGCCACGCGCGCTGGCTGGGTCCCTATCAGGTCCTCCTGACCACGCAGACCGTAGCCAAAGTTGCTGAGCGTGATGCTTGGATTCACACAGAAGGGTTCCTCTTCCAGACCAGCACCCATCTGACCTTGGTGACCAAGCCCGAGGTCCACCGCTCGCAAGCAAGGTCAGAGGGGAATGACATCAGTGTCCCCCCTGCTACACGTAGCGTGCCAAGATACCACCTTCCAAGAAGCAAGCCACCAATAACCCCTGCTGAAGCTCAGCGGACTGACCCGTCCGTCTGCACCGCTCCCGAGCAATATCAGTGAAGGGTGAAAATAGCGCCTCACTGCCACTAAGGGTGTAACCTCCCCACCAGTAACCCCTGCTGCCCTTCGGCCTCATCATGAAGAACCAACGCCCCTGGCATCCATTTAGACATCTTGGCTGATCACTGGGAGGCACCTGTTAGGTTTAAACACCCAACATTTGTATCACACAATCTGCACAAAGAAGACACAGAGAAATTAGTTAATTTTACTTGCAAGGAGAAAGGGTGGAGACTGCTTTCCAGTTACAATCTCCAAACCCACTCTGAAAGCAGCCTCCATTCTCCGAGCTTTTATTTAGTTAAAGAATGCCCTAGTTACACAAGGTCTCAACTGTTAAGGGAAAGGGTGCGATTAAATGTTCCAGTTGAAACAATCTGCATGTTCCTTTTTTAATCACCACAACATGTTTATCAAGCTAAGCCTTCTGTCTTCGTACGTCACAGCTGGATGTAGTTAACACTTCTGCATTTCTGCTCAGTGAGTTATCAAGTTCTCCTGTAAACACATAAACAGATAAGGCAAAACACAGAAAACTTCATGATCACAAAATATAGTAAGGAATAGAATAAATTTATGTACAATTTCTCCAACATTTCCCTCCTGTTTATTCTATTTGTGCTATATTTTTATCCTTAATTGACCACTTCCATTGGGATTTTCAGTCAAGAAGTCATTTCATAACACAAAAGGTACACTCAGAGGTTATCCGTCGTAATTTCCAGGATAAGAGAACAAATCTGGAAGGTTTAATGAAGTCTCATCAATCTCCTCCTCCACCTCCTCATCGTCTTGTGGTTTGCCATTTGGAGAGAGAAGAGCATACATTTCAGTTTTCACAGGTTGTATGGCAGTAGTAATTATTCTGGTGCACAAAACTCTAATGCAGGGAATACAACAACATCCACACAAGGTGAGAATGGCTGAAAAGACAGCAATGGACATCAGAACCGAAAATGCTAATTGTCTGTATTTGCCAAAAATGTTCCCAAAAACCGTCCCACATAGTTGTGTCAACTCCAGCATGGTCTTTCATTTTGCTGTTAAGTGATCTGAGGCCTTCCAATGCTTTGGTAAGACTTCCATCAGCTGTGGTGTTGTTCGGAATAAATGTGCAGCATAGATCACCAAATATAGAGCAAACCCCTCCTTTCTCTGCAAGGAGCATGTCCACAGCAATTCTATTTTGGAAAGCCATCAGTGAGGTAGCTGACAGTTGTTCATGGATAGCTGAGAACCCTTCTTCTGTTATATTACCTAATCTTTGCACGTTGTAATGGATGTAATTGATTCTGTCCACATTTTTGTTTATAGTGCACCACCAACAAATAGATGATTCAAATCCTGCTGCTATTTGATTTACTAACTTGTACTCATCAGGGACCCCCCTTGGTACCCCAATGCTGTCTATATAGGTAAGATCTTCCTTGCTCCACCCCGTCACCGATCGTATTGCTCTGCTCTTCCAGGCATCAGGGAGGACACTTTCCACTGTAGTTAATAACTCAGATACAGATAGGGGAGTAATTGACACAGGTAAAATCAAAGTCACTGAAGCACAAAGTCCTGTTGTATTGTATGGTAACCTGTCAAACAATTTGTCATCTCCACACCACCACCAGATGTCGCTTCGGGACTTGGGTCTGAAAGCGATGTTTAGCATTTGGACATAGTGACATTGAGTGCTATTTAGTTTCCCTATTTTGTTACCAGGACCAGTTCTATTAATATTAATCCAATTACAACTATTGTTACCAGTATGCCTACTGTCATTATTTTCCATCTTGTGAAAGCTGTCATTTTGCCTGCAGATTAAAACTCCTCCTATTTACCTTTACCAGAGTTGTGGACAATCTTCACCGGGTTTGAGACGGCTGTAAACTATAATTACAGCCCCCTTTGTAGTCAGACTTCCTCTGGAGGTAATTTGAGTAGTTTTAATGCTACAGTTGCCTTCTATTTTTACTGGTGTTCTATTACCTTTTTACAGTGTGTCAAGTGTACCCAGGTGCTCCGTTCTGCAATTTTTACAGCAGTTCCTGTGGTTAACTGTACCTGGTATGGCCCTTCCCACTTGGGGGAATGCCAATGTTTCTTCTTTATGCTCTTAATCAGGACCCAATCTCCTGGCACAACTAATTGGTTCTCTTGTGGAGATACAGAGAGTTTATCATCATTAGGTGTTTCTTTTGTTTTCTGCTGTTGTTCTAGCCTTCCAAAAAGGTGCCAAAAAGGCCTTCCAAAAAAGGTTTCATACGGTGTTAAGCCATTAGAACTTGTGATGTTTATGTATAGTTTTACTAGTTCTAAGCATTGCGTCCATGGTCTTTTAGTTGCCTTGAGCGTTATGTTTTGCACATATTAGACATGATCTACAAAATGTTTTGAATAAGTACTAAACCCATACGTGGTGTATATTTGGTTTATTAATCCTACCATCCCTCCTGTTGAGACATGTGATTTACCATGGCTCAATATGGCTGCCCATTTATATAGATTTTTTGGTAGGATTGGTTTGTTTTCTGGTCATTTATAGATTCCGTCTGATAATTTTGCTCCTTTCTTTTCCCATTGGTCTATTTCCTGCTTAGGTGCTTGCTGTTGCATTTCTTGTAATATTTGTTATTTATTTTGTTAGTATTAGTAGTGATCGTTTTGAGAGGGATTGCTTCTGCAATCTCTTGCCATATGGCCCTCTTTTCCACACGACCAACAGGCCCTGGAGTATTCTGACTTTGTCCCAAAACCTCTGCCTTGACCTCTTCCTCTTGAATGTTGATAGTATGTGGTTTCTTCCTCATTGTCTTGGAAGAAAATCTCTTTCTTCCCCTTTTTGCTTTTAATCACTTTCTCTGCATGGAGGGCATGATTTACGTAATCAGCAAGCCCCCCTCCACTCATTCCTATGTAATTGCCGATTTACCCATCCATTTATTTCCGGCAGGGACCCTGAGTGAAGAGCGTTTTTTAGTTGTTGTTTATAAGGACCATTTTCATCTTCGTCAGGAGCCAAACCGCTGTTTGCTCTGAACACTTTCTCCATTCTTACTCTATACTCTTCAAATGGTTCATCCAGTTTTTGTTTACATCTGCCTACTTCTGTATAATTTGCTCTGTTTTTTTTTTTTTTTCTTCTTCGCGCTGTCCTGCTATTTTCATCCAGACTATAGTTTGAGAAAAACCCGCTTTCTTTAGTTTGTCCTCATCCTGACCACATTTTGTTCTTATTTTTTGTTGTAATTCTCTAATATTTGTTGTTGACAGCCTGCCATTAAACCCATGTTGTTTTATCCAAAAGCCTAAATGTTTTATCGCATTTTCATCTATTTTATGGACTACTTTCCAGTCTTTACATTGTAACTCCTCTATAAGTTTTTGGTTTTCTTTGCTTTGTCCCTTTCCCATTTTTAATCTAAATTTGGGCCCAGTGGTTTTTTAACACCTAGGGTGTTCTAACACTGGGTCTTTTCTTCAACAAGATGGTGATTCACAACCTTCAGTGGTGAAGCCCAAGCTTCTACCTTTTCAGGCGGAGCTTCCTTGCCTAAAGCATCCACTGAGGCTCACCATTTACTCCTTGTTGGTTTTGGTATGAAATATAATTACCTAGTGGTATTTATATTTCCATTCATACACCCACACTTTCTCTCAGTTTTACTTCACACTTTTTCTTAACACAGAGGACTCCGCCGTCCTTCGTAGAATTTCCCAAACTGTTATCTGTACACTTCACTTTCTCCACAAATAAAACTAAATGAACAAGTTTATATTTGCCGCTTTCAGAGGTTAAATATGATAAAAATGCTGACATGTCAAATACTGTACTTAGGGAGATGAGATGTTGGTTCGGCTCTAATCGGACAGAAAAACCAGAGAGGTTTTCTTGTTTCATTTTCTCCTCTCACACCATGTCATTTCATGCCAATCAGACAAACCGAACGACAGTGTGTGTAATGTGTAATGGTTGTTACAGTGCTGACTGTATGAAAGCTTCAGATCATTCTCTCAAATTTGTTTAGTGATACAAGAAATCTACTGAGCAAAATGAAAAAAAAAACAATTGTGCAATTGCTATTACAGCAAAACTAAACCCTAATGAGGAGGACCCACTGACAAAACTACACCGTTAACGTCTGTGGGCTTAGACAATATTCACTTTCAGCGGTGGCGAGGATAATGGGGATTCACGTTCACACCTGTCCCATGACTCTGCCCCTTCAAATGCCCCACACCCCCTCGGCCAAACCCCTACTGAGGCAGGACCGAGCCGCAAACGGGGGCGCGCATCTGACGACGGCTCGGGACCAGAGGCAGACAGCGGCAGCCCCACTCCTCCTCTGAGACGGCGTAAAGAAGGGCCGGCGTCAGAAATTGAGCTGGTCTTCAGGCCACACCCACAGCTGGTTCATGCCCAGGATTACAACCAGACCAGATAAGTGAAGACAACGGCCAACGCCACCGTGGACCATCTCTCAAAGTACCTGGCGCTGCGGATCGCTCTTGAAGACAGGCGGACTGACGGGAAGGCAGAGGACAGAGCCAGAGAGGAAGTGGGAGGGGAGGAGAGAGGAACAGAGCGTAAAGAGGAAACTGATATTCTGCATTTGTTTTCTGCACATTATATATTCCTTCCTCAACTGGCAAATGCACTTCACACCTTCACAGAGGGACGGGACAATCACCCTCTAAAGTCTGAGGGGGGCGTCTCACCCAAGCAGCTCAGGGTTTTGGGACACATGCAAAGACCGGCTGCAGAGACAGAAGACTCACAGGTTTCATTTAAAATGTAATATCAATGCAGCCTAACTTAAATGTTATTCATATATTTTTCTTTGTATTTAACTTTTTTTACACAAACGACAGAACCTGGGTCTGTTTGGAACTGACTGGGAGACGTTTGACTGCGTCAGGGAAGAACCTGTTGGAGTTGAAGTACCAGAAACTGAGTGTCCTCTGGATCCAGCTGCAGTGGACGCCATCAAGTCCGTTATTAACCCTCTGGCGCCGTCTCAGTCATTTGGTAGAGACGTGTTCGTAACAATGATTCAGCTTGTTCAAAGTGTTGCTGGAACAAGTCACATCACTCATTGACTTCCTAAACTGTCACAAAAATCACACATATGTCCCACAATGCTTCTGATCAAATCAAGTGTAACAGCTGTTCTTACAAAAAGTTGTCACCTTTCAATGTTCATGTTACACTTAATTTTGTAAAGCTTTGGAATGAAAAAGAAAAAAAAAAAAAATGTAGTTTTTGTATTTCAAGGTTCCAGGACGTTTGTATGTGACATCTGAATAGTTCATTGCTTTTTCTGTTGAAACAAAAATGAAAGGACATTACCAATTCTTTAAACGTTTATTTTCTTCAAGAAAACCAAAGACTCAAAGTAATTACAGAACCAGCTGTTGAACATTTATTAGATAAGAGAGCTTCAAACAACTCTTACAAAATAATGTAAAAATAGAGTTTAACTGATGCTACCTGTAGAAGCTGCCTAACAAGCTTGATTTAAGAATAAAAAAAGCTAAAGATAAAAAAGCTTTTATTGCAAAGAGCATTGCACCAATCACATTTTCAAAGGAAATGATTACTTAGCCTTAAAAAAAGTTCAAAAACCTCACATTTGACCTTCAGTCAGCATGTAAAACACTTTTTAATGCAGAACACTTCTTACAAGAGGACGGCATCCAAAGTTCCAAATTTAAAATGAGCTTAAACTCTATGAAAGCCTTGTCCATGACAGACTGCTGTTTCCATTATGTTTCTGAATTCACTGTATGTGGTTAAGTGAGCAACTGGGAATGTTATTGTACAACTACATGCACTTACAGTTGGATAACATGTGGTGTGATCTTCACCACAGCCGTGGAGACATTTCACAGAGATGACAAAGTCTTTCTTCTCACTGGGAAGAACGGGTTTGTGTCCCTGTCCTGTTATCCACGGCATCAGTTTGACAACAGACAACTGCTGTGAATCATCACCACACAGGTCATCTGTTTCTGAAATACAAATAAAGGTTTCAGTAACTCTGAAGAAAAAGTCAACAAATGTAACTACAAAGTGACATAAACACACCACGATCTTCAATTTCCTGTAAGAAATCCTGAAAAAAGTTCCTGGTCTGAACTTCTCTATCAAATTTCAGAGTTCTTGTTGCTGAAGTCTGGTAGACACTTCTCCATCACGAAACCTATGGGAACAAATCATAAAAGAAACAAACATTAAAACCTAAAATACTGTGTTTAAAATAGAAGAAAAAGTTAAAACATAGATGTAATTCCACAGTCAACATTCCCGGGAACAAACAAAGGCAGAAACATTTGTGGATTTGCTGTCATCAGCTGCAGTAGGTTGTAAAGCTGCAGGCCTTTTCTCAGCTGCTCAAACATGGGAAGGACTCTCATGGTTGAGAGCAACACTATAGCTCTGTAACAGAAGACAAGATTTAGAAATGCTTCAAAGTTTAAACATTGATCTGATTTCATTATATTCTGTTGTGAGTTTGTGACAGATATGTTAACATGGTCCAAGTACATCAGATAATTACAAAGCAAAATCACCAGATTATGAGATCCTTTTTGTCCACTGATACTGTCCCAGTGTATCCACAACTAATGATGTCATTAATGTTGTCTTTAATATTTTCATCGGTGGATGCATTTACCTACCCCCCCCACCACAAAAAATAAATAAATAATTCCATAATTTATCTTTTCAAATACAGAAAAGCCAAATTTTCCTGTTTGGTTTGATCAAATCTTATAAAAAAAAGTTTAGATGAAAGTTTTTGTCTTATAATTGATGTTTAACAAAAATAATAAGAACCATTTTACCTCCACAATGAGCTGTGACAACTGGTGATCAGTAACATCACTGACAGACACCTGAATGGCGTCTGGGTCCCCAGAGCACAGGGATCTGTAGCACCATTCTCACAGGAAGTTGGGAAGACGTCCTCCTTGTGCAATACTAGCTGTAAGAATTTCTCCAGCCGTCCTGAAAATGAGAAAATTGCAGTGATACAGATTTTTTACGGAATTATTCTTCAACGTATTCAACAATGTACGGCACAAATATAAATATATCTGAAGTAGTTTTGGTCCAAATGGTTGATACAGTAGTGAGGATGTTTTCCATTTTTGTCATTAACACCCATAAAAAGTCTGTTTTCAATCTCTGCAACCATTTCTGTTGTATAAAATGACCATAAATGTCTGTTCTACAAATGAGCAACAATTTAAAAAACCACTAGAACCTATAGCTGTAAGAAATTCTTTGGTGAGAGCACCTGTGTCTAAGCCAGTTTCCCCAAAGAAAGAAACTCTAAGTTTCTTTTTTGGAGGTGATTTTTTTTGGCGTTGCCACTGTTGCATTCCTCTGATGAAGAGTTCACTTCTAGACACACAAATGGAGAAGGTGTCGCCTTCACTGACTTGACTACTAGTCCAGTTTAAGATGTCCTCCATACTAAATAAAAAAAAACACAAATACAAATAAATATTAATGAAATGACATTAGAGACGGTTATTTAATGTATTAAACAAGATTTTAACTAAATCTAGTATCAAGTTCCTGCAATTTTAAAGATGCTTAACTGATTATGAAACGTGAAAAATGAAACTAATCACAGACAGTTATATAAAAACTACAGACTGCAGATAAATCTAGAGATCATTCTAGTGATAAAGAACATCTTTACCATTTGAAAGAGAGCTTGGAGTTCTTGGTTCTCCTTTCACCGGCTTCATGACTTGTTCTGCAGAGATGTTTTATTTCACAAATTAACATTTACAAAACTGAACAGCTTTCCTTTAAATTCAGTGAATTTATTTGATTTTTTTGTTGTAATACTTTAGGCCACATTCAGATGCATGACTCTCAATGATGTCGACATTGAAGGAACCACTGCAAACTGGACACTCAGCAGTCTTTAGAAAAAGAATCCAGGTCATTATTGCAAATTGACGTGCTAATTTATGTGGAAATAACACAGAAATCTTACAGTCTCTGTCACATCCTCAGGTTCAGTCTGGAAATACATGATCCTGAGTTTTACTTTACTAAAAGAAAAAAAAAAACAAAATGTATTTTTAATTTCTACATCACCAGAAAAAAACCAAACAATCTGATAAACAGCAATAATATTACCTCAGAGGAATAAACACAAATGGATATTCTTCTTGCAGTTCTTTCTGTGGAAGCGAAGAGCCTGAAGGGGAATCATCTTTCCACAGGTGGGACACAGAGCTTTGGACATGTTTTCAAATTCTTTTGGTGGTAATGAAGTGGTGTCAGTTTGCTCCTGATTGTAACTCCCTTGAGCTGCTGCCCGTTGTGTCCTTCTGAGTCAGGAGGGATGACAACTAGTTTTGCATTGCCCCCCCCCCCCCCCCCCCACCTACAAACAAGCATTAACCAGCAGTGACATTCAATGACATCAGGAATTATTGGTGCCAACAAAGATAATTGTTAAAAATGCTCTACAGAAAAGTAATAGATTAGAACAAGTATTTACCTGTGGACTTGTGGAGCAACCAGCCTCCACAAATACTTCCAAGCTTCGGATATGCCTTCAAAAGCTGCTCTGTCAACTTGGACAAATGAAGACATTAGTTTATTCAAATAACAAGAACTTGTTAAATGTGCGCTTGAGTAATCACACATGTTTCACAAGCACACACAATTTATGTACACACACACAACTCCTGATCAACATAGATCCTCCTCACAAGAACACAAACATGTCCATATATTAAGAAGAGCTGACATTATCAAAGATTGAGAAAGGAGGGTTTCATGCTTTAGACTTTTCAGTCATGAATGGGGTTCTTACATTTAAATGGCTGAACTCATTTATCCTAAACAAAAACTTTTTCTGCTTTACAATTTTCAGGGCTGTTTTAAAAAAAGTAGGAAATATTGATTTGATTTGATGGTGATTATGATGTTGGGAAACTTCCTGTTCAATTATTACCAGCAAGTTCTCTTCTACTGGAACTTGATTTTAAACACAACTTCTCCTTTATAGAAAAACAGAGAAGTTCTGTCTATAAAGAAACTCATTGGAAACTTTGGTTGGAAAAGGGGGTTTGGGGAACTCTTATTTAATGGACAAACATGGCAACTTTCCAAAGCATGAGACCTTTTGTTTAAAAATGGAACCTGGTTTGCTCATTAAAAGAATATAACAAAAGAATTCAATCCATTCCCATTCCTACAAACAATGACAATATGTTTCATAAATTAGACTGATCTGTGTGGAAGGAATTCAGTTGGGTGATAAAAAACAAACTTTCAAACACATTTTTCAACATTTCTTTTATCATTTTTACAATTTCCTATTAAAAAGATTTATGACATCATAGAAGGAATAAGGAAACTATATTTATCATATCCTGTCCCACATGAAGCAACATTGAAGTGACATTCAAGATACTGAATGAGATTTATCCATCAGTCAGTTTTTCACATTAGCTTTTTGGTTTTTTCCCAGCAAAGAGAGGAAGACGAAGATGTTTGGATTGAAACAGAAATCAAAGGAACTCTATTATTTTAAATGAATGAAACTGAGTTTAAAAAATGTATTAAAAATGAAAATATAACAAGATGATGATTTTAAATGCAAAGCAAAATGGAAAATGAGATCTCGTTTCTGTCATATTTACATCTCCTAGACATAAATGAGTTCTATTTGAGACTAAACTGGTTTTCTCATTCTTCTCAAATATCTCTCCTGAGAAAGAAGTCTCACAGTGAGCAATGTGTGAAATCTCAAAACTATCTCACAACTGTCTCTTTTCCTGATCTCAAAAAAGAGAAAAATGAGACATATTATGTTGATCTCAAGTATGTCTCAATATGATATCCTCACTTCAAACCCCTGACTCAGTTATATCTCAGTCAAAGATATGTATGGTTCTGTCTCTTGCTGCTCAAAAATTTAGATCTCAGTTTAGTCTATTTTTCCTTGTCTCAGCAAAAATAAGAATGAGAGTAGTACAAGCTCTTAAATAAGTCTCATTATGACGCGATCACAGTTCACATTGAGAAAATAATCAATTAGGACATAATTACACTTAACTAACAAACATTGTTTTATTTCTTACACTTTCATATAACTCATTTACAATTTCAAGTTAGAAAAGTTATACCATTAAGACAGTCAAGATGTGCTCAAAAGACATCTTTTTGAAACTAAAAAAAAAAACAAAAACATGACATTTCAAGATAACATTGCAGTGTCAATTTAATTAAAATTCCTTTTGACAGTTGTGTAAATATGTATATGAATACAGATTTTTTACAGATAAGGGGAATTTGGATTTTTCTTTTTTTTACAGAAGTCACAGCAAAGACACGTTGTATAGATCATTAAAAGAAAATCCTGGGAGGAGTAACGCATAATAGAGCACATGCTGATTTAATAATCTTCTGAGCAACTCAAATAAAACAAGAGGGAATTTATATTTCCACCACATCTGTTTCATCTTTTCTAAGTCCAAGATATATTGGGGTTCAAAAAAATGTACAGAACAGACATGTATTTCAGAGCATGTTGTTGCAATTGTCAATTGTGATTTGTGGCTTTTTAAACCAGTTTGTGTCTTAATGGGTTAAAACTTCTCAAGTGTGTTTGGTAAATGAGCTGCAAACACTAGGCCTGGCATAGATGTCAAGTCAAGGAAAACAACTTTACCCAAAATACAATCCAAAGAAACTACTGTACTGGCAGGGGTTTCCAAAATGGGAACAACATGACTGCATGAACCATTTGTTATACTATCGTGCAGCAAAAGAAAACCTGCACCTTTGAATTCATGAACAAGAGCCCATTTGGCACATGATTGTTCCGAGGTAAAGAAAAAATCAATCTGCCCATATTTTCTTTGTCCTTCACTAGAAAAAACAACAGTGAAATTGTTTTCTTCTATTGCCTTTCCCGTAGTGTTTGGATGTGAGATAATTTCTCTTAACTTGTGCCCTGTGGAAGATCCTTACAGTTTTAGAATTGATGCAGTGACCACCACATCTTTCCAGAGTAGAGAGATGAACTGTGTCCAGAATGAAGTTCACTAGATGCTCCATATAGTTTGGTCCTAGACAAATCATTGTTTTCCTGACAGAAACTATCACCTTTAGTCATCTGTCTGTAAAATTCAGCTATGGCATTCCCTGGCTTTATGGTTTGGTGAAATAATGGGAATAGACTGCACAAGTTTGACTGCATGAACCATCTGCATAGGTATATTTTGAGTGCCATGTATGAGCCTTAACAAATAGCCATTCTTGTCTTCAAAATGGAAACATGAATGAGTCCATAATGGGCCTAGGGCCCTGACACTGTCTGCAAGGTGCACAAGAAGGTGTACATTTGCAGTTTCGTACCTCTCGCCATAGAGTGTAGCCATTTGAGAGCAAAAGTTCCACAATAGTCTTTCTGCATGATCAATCTGTTCAAATGATATAGATTCCATCAATAAAATGAAAATGGCTTCACTTAGAAGAAGGAAATGATTGTAGTAAAGTGTTGCAAGAATTCCACGAAAAACAATGGGTCCATAGAAGAGCAAAACATCTCGAAATTCTGATGCTTTGAAAAACATTCTGTGAGATGCAACTGACCGAGGATATCGACTTGAGGATGGAGGACAGATATCCAGAAATCTCCTATCAATTTCTTTGGCATTTCTTGCCATGCTTAAGGGTTGACGAGAAAACTCTGTAGAAAAAGGTTGAGATGTCAACTCTGCAGGTTCCACAAGAATTCCATTCTCTGCAAGTTTACTCAGCGTCTCACTTAGTGGCCTTAGAAATGTAACCATGGATGGTTTTGAATCCCCATACCAAAGTCCAGCAAATATCATATTCTCTCTTTTTGTGCGTTCCATGAAGCTCAATTCATTTATGATACAATAAAAAGGCCACACTGAAAACTTGGATGATTTAAAAATAGGTACCCCATCTGCGTTCCAAGTAAGTGAGATGTTTTTTGGGTCACTAAGTGGACCACCCCCCTCTACAAGTTGTCTGTAAACTTCTGCATCATATATATCTTCAATGTTGTTAGGATCTGACTTCTTCCTGCTTAATCTAAAGTTAAGCTTCTCCTGAAAACCTGGCTTGAGAAACAATGATCTTATTTGAGCCTCAATTGGAACTTCTATGAAGGAGGAGGATTTTCTTCTGATACAACAGTCCCACAAGACAGACATTCTAATTGTTCACTCTGTAATAACCCAAAACAATTAATGCAATATTTATGCAATACAATCGGAGTTGATGCAGAGTAAGAGAAAAAAAAGTCTTTGAACTTCTGTACACTGTTTAAGCAATCAGTATGCAAACTACCTGGACAAAGCAACTTTAACAGTTTAAGCAAATCACTAAGGGCCTTGTCAGTTACTTTATGACAGTTTACGTAAGCCATGATGATCAAAAGGCACTCTGCCACTGTTATTGTTGCATTGTCATATAATGGTTTGTCTATTGTGTCCTTTACATGTGAATCTTCAGCACACTCCTCACTCAAACCCTCTTCAAATCCCTCACTGAACATATGTCCATCATCATATGTCCAATCCCCCCACATCAGGGAGAGCTTCCTCAAATGATTGAAATGGAGTATACTCAGCATTGTCATGAAG
Source organism: Oryzias woworae (assembly GCA_016861445.1). Classification (NCBI taxonomy): domain Eukaryota; kingdom Metazoa; phylum Chordata; class Actinopteri; order Beloniformes; family Adrianichthyidae; genus Oryzias; species Oryzias woworae. The sequence continues at coordinate 25,412 of BOLG01000460.1, forward strand.
TTCATTATTAGGCTATCAGGAGGATCTCTGATGGCTGATGTGGAAGATGGTTCTTCGTTGCCTTTGACAGAGTCGACAGTTGAAATGCTTGCTCGTGCCACATTTTGTTGTGCTGTTAATAAAACAGAATAAAAATCATTAAGCTCATGACGCAAAACTTGCATGGTCTGCATTGGTCCCAGTCTGTATTTCCCATTCTTCATAATCTAATTGTTTTGTCATATTTTAGCAGGATCTACTCAGTGATAAAACATACTGTGCATTATTAGACCGACAGACCCTCATAGACAAGAGGGTGAGATTACCTGGCCACAGTTGAGAGGGTTGATAGTCCGAACTGAGAGTGGCACATGGTGCATGGACATCCGATGGTTGGATATGTCCCCTCTGAAGTGGAGCATTTGGGCTCCTCCAGGAGGCACCACCTCCTGCTGTGCTCCTGCACAGACACATTTCAATGGATCATACACCTTCCTGGAACAGGGTTCACTTGACATTATTGAAAGAGTAGTTTTTGCTTAAAAGACATTTAGTTTGAATTAACAAAGAACCCGTACTGTAAGAAACTTTGCAAAATTCAAAAGATAAAAAGAAAAAGGGAATACATGTGAAACAACAAGAAGCAAATTGACAGAATGGAACACGCTAAACAAATACTGCTAATAGGGTGCATATTTTTTCCTCACACATCTTGATCACATCTGTGTGTTCTTGATAACATGTAACAGTGTTGTATTCAACTCATTACAACACACAGAATAACGAAAGGTTTTGGGACCTTAGGTGAATGAATAGATGGACAGGGTTGGTCAGTATTGAGATAATACCAGCTGACAGTGACAACACTGTCAATAAGGAATTGAATACCATGACTGTTTCTTTAATGTGCTACTTTAACCAGGACAGGAAAAAACAATTGCCATGCTATGGGACCTGTGATTTTCAGAACAACTGTGTTCAGAAAACTGTGTAGTTAACCAGGTTAGACAGCAGAGCAGGCACCTTAACACAAGTTCGATTGCTTCATATGTCTAGCACATATAAAAAAGAAGATAAATGCTGATCTGATTGAATCTGCATAAAAGACACGTGCATAACTTACTGAAATGTTGGTGATCAGTCTCCTCATGAAAATTGGTGGCTGTGGAAAGAGATGACTGCAAGGAGGAAAATAAGATATTAGTCTACTGCAAGTTTCGTTGAAACATCGCTATGCCAGGCTACTCACCGATTGTGCAGTCCTTCTTGGTCGTTTATTTAAGCCTCCTTCATTACCAGTCCTCCTCCATCGTTTTCCAGGTTTTCGTCTGGTCATTTTGACACTTCAATACTAATGCATGATGAAATATCCAGTGTTTGTTCAGTTTAGATGTTTCCATATAAATTAAGTGTTTAGTAATCAAACATTTTCTAGCAAGTGTCAGTTTTATATCGTTCCACTTGAAAATCTAGTTGCTCATTTTAGTACCGGGAGCACTGTGGACAGGTCTCTCCCTAACTTATTGTGAACGGTGTATTATATAAACATTCTACCTGCGTAGACATACGTGTATTAGCTAGGTATCATAAGCTAGGTGATCGCCATTGGATGCATTTATTTATCTATTTTCGCAACACGGTGATGTTACTCTCGTGAGATTTAACAGAGTGCGTTATTTCGGAAAACAAGTTACATTACTTTACTCTTAGTAGATCTTCTAACACGCTGTGCTGTTTCATCCAAGTCAACTCTGCCTTCTAGATGAGCACATGATCGCGCTTCTTCTTCTTCTTTGCTGGTTTTGGCGGTAGACGCAAAGCTTTTCGGTGCAGTCCCGCCACAAGGGATCTGTCGCAAGTCTCGCGAGAGTGTTCTGTAGCCATAGAGATGGGTCTTAAACACATTACATTTCTCTTTATCCGTCCTTCTGAATTTTGAAAATGTTGTGTCAAAATGTTCAGAACAGATTTATCTTATTAAAAATTGGGCCAATATTTACTTCCGTTGATTTGCAGACAGATCAACAGACTATAATTTGTGTTCATGTATCTACTCTAAACTGTTGTAGGTGCCGAACCCGTTCTATACCATGCTTGCCCCTGTGGGGGCAGCACTGTAATATCACATGACATTTAGCCTGTCGAAGAAGAACCCCGTCTCGGGCGAAAGTGCGGGAAAGATACAGCAGTGAGCAGGAGAGTAATGTCCGTTGACTGTTGAAGCTGCAGGTTTTGTTCCAGAAACACAGAGACTAAGAGAGGTAAGAATCGCATTATATTATTTGATTAAAGTTGCAAAAAGGTGAGATGTTTAACTTATTTAGACCGAATTGCCCGATGGAATTTGTAGGTAGCATTAACGGCGTCTGTCCAACAAGCAGTTAGCGCAATTTAAAAAAAAAAAAAATTAAAAATGGTAAATGGCGTAGTTTACTCGATGCACGTTGATTTTGGCGCCTTAACTTGAGGATATAGTAACGACCGACAAACGCCGAACTTTTTAAATTGCAAATTGTATGATTAGCTTCTCATGATAAGAAAAAGTGCAGATGCTTTTTTTTCCCATTGACAGGATGAACAAGAAGGAAATGCCAGCGAAAAAAAGGCTACGAGTTCCAACCCAGAAAATGAAGGACCGAGAGATCACTCCTCTACCAAATGAGCAATCTAGTAAGTGTTTAAGTATGGTGGTTTCTCTTATATAGATTGACTTAATGTTTTGCTGTAATGGTCATAACGTTATGTACCAAATTAGTTTTAAAAAATTACTTGTTATTTTATTATTGTGATCAAAGGGAAATTTTCTCTCTTGTTTCCTTCTCTCGCAGAGCGTTTTGCATTTGTCACGATGGGAAAATGGTTATACTGGCAAAATCTTAACAAGCTTTGATATTTTGGCAATAGATGAGGGTTCTGTGGAGCTGCAAGATCTTAGATCAGGAGATCCTGTTTTAAGCAAGTGGTCAGATGGTAAATTTTACAAGGCCACAGTTGAATATATTCATGAGGACTATCAGTTTAAGCAGGCAAAAGGCCACCAAACTTCACAGAAGTCTTTTTTAAACTTCTAAAAGAGGATGAACCATTAGACTTCATCAGGAATCTGACACAGTAATAATAAATAGGAGCCCGCTGTCTGAACACGGTGAAGAAGTCACAGCCCTGAGTCCATCACCTGATGGGGGACACGCACCAGGCCGCAGCTTTGCTGGCCCGCAACCTAATGGGTAGGTTTGTTATAATGAGTAAATACCCAGAGCTCCAGTTTAAAACATTTTATCATCATCTGATTTGGCAAAGTTCAAAACAAACAAAAAATTAACAGCATTTGGATAACTTACTATCCAATCAGTGAACATGGAGTTACTTTCAATTAGTAGTAGTTGAATGACAAATACAAGTTTTACGTGTATTTTGCTAACATGTTTTGTGCCTGAAAAATTCTACCTATGTAAACTCTTTGAATTTTGGGATTAAAAGTTTTGAACTAATTAAATTCTTGTAGGTTTAAGTGTAACAACACATTGTGAGCTTGTAGATGATCAATTTCCACTATTGAAATGTCTCATGTTTTGTGATTATAATGTTTTGGTCATTGTACAACTATTTTATTATTACTGGCATACATTAAAACAGTAGATGTTGCTTTTGCCACTGCAGTTAATTGTAGTTAGTTGGTTAGCATGTCTGTTATTTCAGTCTCTTCAGTCTGTTTGGTTTTTTTTTCCAATTCTATTCTGGCCATTTTGTGTTTACAAAATATATAATGTAGGTTTCAATGTAATTTAAATGATAGGTCTAACAGAGGGGGAACTACTGGTCCATCACCCTACGGAGACCATACACCCAGCCCATCACTGAATGGCCTTGGCACCTCTCATTCATCTTCCCACGGAGACCATACACAACAGCCCATCAACATATAGCCTCAACAACCTCTGACCCACACCCCTATGGACAACCATAACACCCATTCCATCATGGTATAGCAACACCTCTGGTCAATCTTCCCTACGAGGACCATACACTCAGGCCCCACCAGGCACGTGACCGCAACATGTCTGGCCCTGGTGGAGGTAATGCAGCTGGTTCGCCAGCTGGCAGAGTCAATCCGCCCTGAAAGTAAGAAAAGCAGCTAGTCTGCCACTGGCCAGGAGAGATGCAAGCACTCATCTGACCAGAGCAACATCCTTCCTGGACAGCAAGCACAAAATGCATGGACAACCGTGCGATGGATGTAAGGAGGAAGTTGAAAGAATCCTACACGAAAAGAGAAGGATTGATGAAGTCATCGCAAGAATAGGCAAGTCATTTTTCCTAATTCACTAATTGTTTTCTTTACTTATATTAGCAATTGGACCCTTGAAGACATGTATACTATTTGAATGATCTTTTAAAAAAGCAGAAGAGGGATATGGTATAACCCCACCTTCCACCAGACGCGCAAGTGGCAGGTAACATAAAAGACGCGTTTGATTCGCAAATTCTGCTGCATGTCCCTTCCTGTCGTGAGCATTTTAGAGACGGATCATTCATGAAAGCGTTCCATGCAGCTAGTTCCATAAGATCTCGAAATAACGGGAAAGTTGCGAAGATGATTTTGTCAGTACACACAACAAGCAGCGAGAAAGATGGCAACATGTAAAAGAATATTTCATTTTTATGTCAGGGAATTATCTGAAATTGGCCAAGAACAACCAATTTTCATGGTCGTCACTAAAAGTTAATATGTAAAAACAAAACTGAGTTGCTTCTCAGAGGTCTGCTCCTTCCAAGTGCTTTTTAGTTTAGCCTCACAGATAATGTCTTTTTTTCTTAGTCAAGTAAACGTAAATCTGCGTTCTTCTACTTCATTTAGAAACTTCCAGGTATTTTACTTTCTTTTCATTTCTTCTCCTGCTCTTATCAAACTTTGAACTTGAAGCGTTTTAAAAGTGTAGAGCATAAAAATTGAACTGCTGCGCAAATTTGGGAGAGGTACGCAACACTACCCTTATGAGACATGTGCGATTCACTCTGCTTTGTACTCAGTGGAAACTGTAACATTGACTTGAATGGCAGCCATCAGCCACAGATTACTGTTCACTTACGTTTACACGCCACTTATGCATCCAGTGAAAAGGAAAGGTTAAATATAACCAGTTTTTTTATTGCAAATAGTCCTTGTTATCATTAGTAAATTAAGATCAACATTTAACGTGTTATAAATGATTATATGAAGATAATTTAACAGCACAATAGTCCATTATATTAATTATTGTAAAGATGAGAATGAAGGAAATCTAATTAATCTGAAACTATTATAATTAACTAAAAATATGTTCACTCCTTTTCTCAACTATATAAATTATAACAGGAAAAAAATAAATGCATGAGAGACAAATCTTTAACATAATGGCTCAGACTGTAAACTTGGTGACACGTCCAGTTATACATTTAACAGAAATGTGGTAAAGATTTGTTTAGTTACAAAATGCAGTTGTTCCAGAAGTTTTCTTGTGGTGATCTATCTTTTTATTTGCCCTGAAAGGACCCATGCAATGTCATGTATATAGTCATATTTGAAAAACATTCCAGATCAAAATTTCAAGACCACTTGAGAAATGGTCAAGTCACATTTTGCATGGTTGATCTTAACAAGGTTCCAAGTAGAGCTTTAATATGCAACAAGAAGAAATTGGAGTGAGACAGAAATGTCTTGGAGCTAACAATGCACTGAAAGCAGCAAATACACAAACAATATAGATTGTTTTGAACTAAAGGTTAGGACCACATGCTTTTAAATAGCTCAAATCTGTGCAAAAATGTTGGATGTCAGTGGCATTTTGTATTAGATATTCACACTTTGAACCTTGTTAAGAGCCAACCGTGCAAAATGTGACTTTTGACCATTTCTTAAACTTTTGATCAGGACTATATCATGAAAAATGAATTTCCCTGCACTAAAGTGGTTTAACCACTTCAAAGAGTACCTCTGTATTTTCTCATCTTTGTATTGTTTCTACTATTTCTCTTTTCAGATCCAGACCAGGTCAGAGAGCTTCAGACTCTTTGCAACCTCATTGGAGAGAGACATCGTGTCGGCCCATCTTTACCATCAGGCCAGCAAGAGCTCTTTCCTGGGTGTGGGTGTGTTTATCTCATCGTTCCGCCTTGCTGCCATGAATCACGCATCCCAAACCACATTGCATGCGTCTGTTTCATGCACTTTTTGATCATTTCTTCACCGTTGAGGAGTGTCAAAATGCAGTACCTTTTGGTCGCCCTGGAAATAATCCCTCCGGAAAGGAAGGAAAGCGGATCCTTGACCGTAAAAAAGTTGATGCAATCCTAAGTTTTTCTCACAATTAGGCTTTTTAAGCTAAAATTCAGGGAATAATGAGCATGTACAATCAGGCTACAGTAAAGGAATGATTATCATCAGAATATAAATTTAACACTGGAAATGAAGTTTTGTCCAGTATCATCTAACCCAGGGGTGTCAAACTCAAGTCCTCAAAAGCTGTCCTCCTGCTGGTTTTCCAGAAATCCTGCTTTATTTACTGCTGATTACCTGGATCAGGTGTGTTTTTAGCCAATAAAGAGCATCAAAGGCAGGTTGGTTGGAAAACAAGTAGGACACTGGCATGGAGTTTGACACAACCTGATCGAACCCATCTTTAAGAAAACAGATTTGGACCATATTTGTTAAATATTCAGATGACATGTAAATAAAATCTCATGGTAACATTATGCTCCAATAAAACTCTAATTTGCTTCTAGTTTGTAGTGTTATCTTTGTTATGTGCCTCCTATTGTCAATTTACTCATGCTAGATTTTAATGTTCTTGTCTTACAGCTTATGTTCTGAAGATGTGCCACTCTAACCTGGTTGGGAACAAATTGAGGAGGCCAGGCTCAAGAAAGCCTTCGTCAACAAATGTAGGGCCAGAGCAGGTTCTAAAGAGTAGGCCACTGCTATAAACAACAGTATGTGGACTGGTTTCTATTCCATCCATTTTTATTATTTTTTTCTTCTTAGTTTTCATGGACTGTAAGTGTTAAGACAGTTCTGGGATTTGGTAGAATGCAAGTTCCAGAAAATGGTTTTTCTCAGGTCCTTTTTCACATGGTTACATATTCTTGTTCCAAAGCGCAAGTGTGATTGTTCCTTGTACCCTCAGCAGTGCTGTCAGTGTGTTTTGTTGTTTACAATGTGAAAGTGTTTGTGATCAGCATGTCAGCCAGATATGCTACAGTTCATGTGCTTAATGTAGTTACATAAACAAAGTTAACACACCATTTTAAATTGATCTCCTGGTTTAAAACAATTGTTACAATTTTGTGAATGTATTTCTGGTTGAACTCAGCATAGTTCATCAATAAGAAGTCAGGTGTAGTCTTAAAGTACATTTAAATTCTTTTTTTGAAAAAATAATTTTGTTAAAACCTGACTTTTCAGCAGTGTGGTTATTAGACAATGACAGAGCTTTTATTTATTTTTTGTTAATTTTAATTTTTGTATCTTATTTATGTTTTATATTTCTGTTTAATATATATATATATATATATATATATATATATACATATATATACATATATTTATATATGTTTTATATTTTTTAGAGAGTCTAAAGAAGAGTCTAAAGCTGCTACCCCAATACAAATTGCTGTACTAATGGTGCTGCCCAAATAAAACGTTAAGCATTTACATTCTTAGTATTGTTTTTACTGTTACTGTATATCAGTAAGTACAATCCTGTTCCCAGAGGGCCAGTATCTTGCATGTTTTAGATGTTTCCTGCTCCAACACATCTGCACCAGTAGCTGAATTACCCTCCTCAAGTTCTGCAGGAGGCAAGTTAATCACCTGTGGAGTCAAATCTGGGGAACAAAGAAGCCTCTAAAACCTGGGATAGGAGGACCAGGATTGGAGACCACTGCTATAGATAATAATTTTTAAATTACATTCTCGATTTTTTTATTATTTATTTTTATTTCTCAAATACATCTCAAATATTCTCATATATGGCTTTGGTAAGACATTCAAGAGAAATGATATAGACGTGAAAGAGACATTAGACACACAATGATGAGATCTTTTTTAGAGCTCAGACTTGTCTCATAAGCATCTCAGATTCGTCTTATGTTGTTCTCTCGATTGTCCTAAATTAGACATATTGAGATCAGAGCCATACTATTATGAGATCTCTTCTGTTTCTCCCACTTCTTAATTATTGCTCAAAAAGTTATCTTAACTCAACCTCATTTGTCTTAGTGATGTCTCGTCTCTTTTTAGCTTAACTCTTGCTCCTAAGGGACCCCTTAGGAGAAATAATTTAGAAGCAAATGATTACAGAATGATACAAATATGAGACGCTCAAAACTGATCTCAAGAGATGAGATTGAACAACATTTGAGCAACAGATTTTTTCTATGGGTGTGTTTAAAAAAACTAAAACTAAAATAAATTACAACTGAATAATGTGCTTTTTTTTGCATTGCTGCAACATCACCAATAATAAAATAGGAATATGCACTCATTATGTCTTTTTTTTTCCAATAATCTAATGAGCTGTGTCCCTTCAGGAGCAATTCTAAAATATTTGGAGATAAGACATTGAGCCAGAGGGATCTGAGGAACATCCTGACCAAGAAGCTCCAGGACCATCAGGTTTCTGAGGACCTGTCTGGCATATAAAGGTATCATCTGCAAATGTACATGGATACTGGCCTGTTTTTACTAAACCTGTAGATGCAGATGACTGGCCAATTTGTTCTCTCATTTATTCAGGACCGATGTAGTTGGCAGAGAGACAATTCAGATTATTTCCCTTCCTCCAAAAAAGGAGATTTTAAAAGCTTTTAGCATCACTTTTTTAAAGAACTAGTGAGGAAAAGATAAAACAGACTTAGCTTGATGACTTTGCCAATTAAAAAAAAAGCCAGAAAGCAGACATTTTGAAAACAAAGCACCATGACTGTTACAATAATTACTGTTATTATTAGGTATTAAAAGTTTGAGACTACGATAGTCAAGCATTATTTTAAGAGAACATTTGTTGTTTTAAATACAATTGTTATTTTATTGAATCTGTTCTATTTACGAGGATGCCCCCCCCCCTGTAGTCATTTACTAGTGTTTTTTTTCTTACATAGAGCTGTCTTAGTATACCACAGGGGTTAGGAATCTCTTCACTGCAGTTTTACAAAATGAAGGCCCTTAACCAGCATCTACCCTGGGGCCCCACAATGCTAGAAACGGCCCCAGCCAGCCTGGATGATTCTGTTATTCATACAGTAATTATATGGGATCCGTGTTGCTAAATTTATATTTAACATTTAATCAGTAAACTTAAAGTTAATGTGAAAAAACATTAAAATACATTGAAAATGACATTTTGAACATCTACATAAACTGACACCTACAGTAAACTCCAATAAAAATAAAAATACAATATTGAGTTAAAATGTGTTATCTCTGCAGGTGAAGTTTCTAGAAGCAAAGTTCCAGAAAAGTTTGTGCAGAGCCAGAAGAACAGAGGGCAGCTAAAGTAATTTTACCATGGTAAATAGCATACAGACAAATCACTATGACGGATTTCACTGATTTATATGCAATACAATCATTAATTATTTGACACTAATCTTTACATTTTTTTTAAACTGCAGGTCATTGGAAAAGCCATTTTTTCTTGACCTGCTACATGAGTCTGGTTGGTTGTAAGGATGTCTTGGGGAAGAGGAGCCGTGATTCCTGCTGAAAGTGTCGGGCTGATGAGCTGGAAAACAACATCCAAAAGGACTGCATCATATTGGACTTGTTTTATTTAGGAGTTGGTGTTTACTGGCTCCATGTTTACCATTTGAAGTTTAAAGTTTTATTTAAAACAGTTAATGTTGAAATTTTTAAGCTGTTTAGAAATGTGTCTTCTTGCTGGTAAAACTGAATGCTGACATGAGTGTTGTAATGGATATAAATAAACAACATGGTTTCATGGCAGAGCAGAATATTTATTACAAACTTAACATGAATATGTTTTTCAACAACAGAAACAAAGAGACAGTTAGGGGTTTGTTTTGTGGCTTCTACAGTATATGCATTCAAATATTACATTTATAATCAGCATTTACTCAGCATGTCTGTCAGTAACATTTATTAGATGAAGAAATGCATCTGGAAAAAGTCTGTTTGTGGTTAAATTCTGCATCAGAAAGAGTCGTGTCAGGGGAAGTCTGTCCACGTTGCTGGTCAGCATCATATCTGCCGTGCTCTGAGAAAGGATCCTCTGCAGATGAAGATACCTCGGTAACAGACCCCAGCTCCTGCTCATGCATGCTTGCAGCTTCCTCTGCACTGGACTCCAGCTCCACTGAAATCCCTGGAAAAAGAAAACCCAGCAGCTGTAGTTGGTCTTTTATTCAGGAATCAAGATCAGCAAAATGAAGAGAAAACAGGCTATACTAGAAAAGCATTAGAGAGGGGTCAAAACACCTAAACCTGATTCAAATACATTCTTTGGGTCAACATGATAGTATTCCTCTGCCTACAATCTAAAATGTTCTGTTCTAAGTATATGACTCTTTGATTTGCTATTTAATTACGATTTTATTCATTTATATTCAATATATATTATTTTGCACATGACTGTCTTGTGATTATGGTCAAATATTACATACGTAAATGCAGATACAGTAAACCCCCCAGTATTACATTATGTATTATTCATAAAATAAATCTACTTTTAAGGGTCATTCTTACCTTATCTATGGCTGATGCAAGTGCAACTTCAAGTTGTCCATCCATCATGTCTTTTTCTCCGGAGCTGGAGCTTCAAACAGAATCTTCTCCCCGACATTTCTGAAATCCCTGCCTGCGTTTGACTTTTCTGAAAGCAGTCTGTCACTAAACCTAAACATTCTTCTAAATTAGCCATATTAGCATCCGCAGCTCGCATTGTATGTCCTCAATAAAGCACTTAAAAAAAAACTACTTCCGGATGACCCAGACTTTCCAGACGAAATTGCGAAAAACGAAACTGAACGCTCGTTTTTCTGTTTGCTCTATTTTCGATTTAAGACACAAATTGGAAAACGAAAAAACGATTCGTTTTTTCGTTTTTGATTTTAAATTAAAAAACGAATGATACACGGATTCTCCTGTCTTGCCTGCCTGTTTGAGTTTTGATTTTTGCCTGCTTTGCCAACTCCCACTTTGCTCCTTGTTTTTGACCCTCGCCTGTCTCAGACCTCGCCTCGCCTTGTCTTATTATTAAACTCTGTTCGCATATGGATCCCCACGCCTCAGCGTCCACCTTACACTTAAATTTGACCGAAAGGGGCACAATACTCAGTTTTGGAAAGACAAGTTACTTATAGGAAGATACTTTATACATCCTAAATAGAAACCGGTGAAGAAGAATATACGGATTTATCCATTTTTAACAGCAATAAATGATTAAACATTCATATTTGGTTTGGATAAACATGTCTATGTTTAACCCTTCAATATTGGAGCTTTGTTCCAATGTTGACATTCTTTCAACTACCATAACTTTTTAACCGTCTTTCCAATTAAAGTAATGCTACAAAAGTAAATGGATTCTGAAGCAGAGAAAAGCAGGTTATTCAGAACTCAGCTGATCGTGTTCTGACAGGTTACCAAAAAAGTAGATCACATCAGTCCAGTTCTGAGGTCTTTACACTGGCTGCCTGTCTGCCAGAGGACAGACTTTAAGGTTATGCTACTGGTTTATAAAGCTTTGAATGGTTTATCACCAAAGTACATGACTGACCTCCTAACCCAGTATTTACCAGCCAGACATCTCCGCTCATCTAGATCCAGTCTTTAGTCAGTTCCTAGAGGGACAGAAAGCCGTCAAAATCTATAAGAGAGAGGAAACACCTGAAAGCAGCCCTTCAGACACAGTGGAGAGAAACTCTCGGTAGCTTGTAGGAGATTCGAAATGTTTTCATGAACCCAAACACCGAGGCTTGATCACTAATGTTTTTGTAGAGCTTTTCAAAATAAATCAACCTGATCTCTTTACATCATCCATGTCTTTTGTACATAGTAAATGAGACAAACACAGAGATTGCTCCATGTAGCTAACAGGCTAAAAACATTAGCTGCTAGCTCCATCTAGTTAACATGCTATAAAACATTAGCTGCTAGCTCCATGTAGCTAACAGCTTGTAAGATAAGCTTAAGTCTTGAAGTATATTAATCAAGAAATGCGGTGTGTGTGTGTGTGTTTTTTGAAACAGAAGACTCTTTGTGCTTACTGTGTTTTTCCCAGCGCTTAGCTGACACTCCTTCGAAGTCTTTCTCACTCCTTAAATTCCTCTCCTATCTCTTCATGCCATGAATTGTGTGAATCACCTTGACCTTGTCTTCAATAAAAGCAGTAAGGCGGAAAAAGAGCGACAGAGTACGCTAAGAACAGCATTCTGTTCGTATCTCTCCCGCTGCAGCTGTCTTCATTTGTGTGAACCCTGGTTCTTATGGATTTTTATTAGTTCAAAGACTGTGCTTTAAACCCAACACAGCTAAAAACATTAGTCATCCAAAATAGCTGTACATTTCATCTTTGAATAGAGCTTTGGGAGAAAAAGTCTGAAGCAAGATTAATGAGATCTGCACCACTTCAACATTTCACACCAGCCTCCTCAACTGTAGTTGGTGGACAAGCATTAGTATCGGGTAGTGACAGTCCAGTGTGAACACTGGGGGCTCAATGCATTTTCAGGAATGCACATTGCATGCCAGGTGTGTACATGGGCACAACTTTTACACACTGATGTCTATTGGCATTGTCAATATTGTCAATATATTTTTCCCTCATGCAAATATTTGATAGAATATTACAGAAAATTTTAAGAATATTAAAATACGTCACACATCCAACCATTGCAATCTTGATGCTTTTGAATGAGCTAATAAAGGTCTTTCTATATTCTTTGCTTTTCCCAATACCATCTTTGGGTGTTTCTTATGCAAAGTTCCCTCTTTGTCCTAGTTTGTCTACCTATTAGCCACAGCACTCACTAAATCCTTATTTGAATATTGCTTTTCACTTTCTTTGTTGATCACCCAGCCGTCCCTAAAAAAACAGTGCTTCCTTTCTATATGTGTGCTCTGAGAGGTGGTGATAAATCAGGCCCACAGATGTGAAGATCTTAAAGGTAAGGTATTATATTAGTTGAATACAAGTTTAGAGATTAGCTCACTTTATATTCAAGTAGCGTACAATCACAGTCCTCCAGAGCCAGTCTTTTCATGTATCCCTGCTTTTGTCCTCTAACCAACGATCATGTATCTTTAGGTCTGTTCCGACTCTCACATGGCAGAAAACCTTTCCTACCTCCACCTCCCATAGTTCAGTATGACCCCTGGCACAACGTCTAGCTGCTTTTTCATTTACCTTTAGAATTAAACACATATTCAAGTTGTATTCATGTTCTTGTTTAAAAAAATATCAGATAGTTCTATGAAAGACAATTGTAAACTGCTGTTGTTTTATTAACTTATGATTCTTTGTTGGTTGTTTGTCATATTAATCTTGCTCCCTCTAGTACACAGAAATTCCTTTTCATAGTGTATAGATTTATGCTGCCCTTTTGAGATATTTATGGTTCCGCAGAAGAACACTTTAGGAACCATGGTTTAATGAGCACTATCACACATTCAAGGTATAACGTCTGGAAAAAACGTTATTTACAGAAGGGTTTGAATTGATGTGAGTCAAGAAGAGGATCTCACTGAACAGCTGATTTGTGAAGCTACAAGAGTGGATTGATTTGAATGGTAATGACTCACCAGGGCCTTGTTTTGAAGTTTAGTCAACCATAGCGTCTCATGCTAAAGCTGTTTTTAATTAGCAGTCTGGAGCTGCAAGTCCTGATTTCCTACTAGATCCCTTTCAAAGGACCTTGTCCTTCCCTAATCTCAGGCTCTATCACTGCCACTGGCTGCTTGACTATCAAAGCTGTTTTTTTTTAAATATTTTTTTTAATTTATAAAAAACAAACATTAACAAAGAAAAATGATGACAACAACAACTGAATCTATTTTCAGAAGCGTTTGTTTGATAAAATAAAAAGATGTGTGAGGCCAACTATCCAGGGTTTACCCTGTCTTCACTCTGATTAGCAACCCCTGTCATCCTTGACATGACATAGCAGGACTAAAAGCCTGATGTGTATCTTGCATTCTTTGTGTGGCACTTCAGGATGACCTCTATAATTTTGTGATTTATTAATAGATTAAAATAATTCAACCAAGGGAAAAAAAGGTGCCTCCAAGTTTAAAACAATATCTTTACAACCCTAATAGTTAAGATTAGTGATTCTGCTTTTAGCGCAGCCGTCAGGTATAATTCCAGACTCTAAATAAAGAAAACACCTGATTTATCCTCAGTGAGGAATTCCTGTTGTTTTCACATCTGTTGGATAAAAATATGACAGGAATTGAATGTAATGAATCTCAAAACAACTAAATGTTAAACTAATTAAAAAAAGAAAAGATAAACATGGGCATTTTTCCATGCTAGGTTTTGTTGAACATCAAAGGAAGAAACGGTAAGGTAAATCATATTATAGATCATATTCATGAATTTGTTTACTTACAAGAAGCTCCCAAATCCTGATGTGATGAAGCTGCATCTGATAAATTCCATCATTCTTATAGTTCCTTTTCATGCCACTGTTATGACAAAATATGATCCGATCTCCCAGCAAAATATTATGTTGCCGTATAAATCATGCTCAAACTTTGAGGCTGGCATGATGGCTCATAAAGTTAGTAGCTCTTTTTTCTGTTTGACGCTAACACTCAAGTCATTTAGGTCAGACACGTGAAGTACCTGTCAGACTTTGGACCACTTCTAACATGAGAGCTCCGGCTGAGTCAAAGTCCAAATCACTGACTTCTCAGTCACAGAAAAACTGAGAGTTTCAGGAGCCCTGTCATGTTTATTTGTCATAAATATACACCGCCAGGAGGGTTGCAAGGGGTTGCTATAGCAACCCCACAATTTGGCAAAGCAATCCCTTAGCAAAAATAATTGTACACAATTTTATTGCATGCCATAACTTTTCATTTATAATGTAATGTTTTTCACCTTTGTCTACCTTTTGTTTTGTGTTAAAATGGGACATCAAACCAGGTGAGGCATGCAATAACACTGTCTCAACAGAGAGGGTGCTCGTGAGTTTGTGTTGTTTGTTCTCCATTTGTTACTAATAAAGTTTATTCAACAAGAGCCCTTTTTTAATGTTTTGCCATGGCTTTGACTGACTGTAAAAATGGCAGATGCAATTTAAAACAAATTTGGACTTTTATTCAAAACATGAAGTACTAATGAATGGATGACTGATGTTGAACAACATGCTTATTGAGACTTCTAGAACTAAAAGAAGATCAGGAGACTTTCACATTAAAGTCACTGAGATTTTTTTCCAGAAGCAGACATGAATGGACTTCAGTTAGCCTTCGGGTAAAGGTTGACCAGCGTGTGTTTGTTGGTGCGCTCCCGTGCCCAAACATATCAGGGTTTCAGGACTGACTGCAACTGAATGTGCTTAAGGTCACAGCTGTAGGCAGCTTGATGAACACTTATTTTCAGTGAGCCATGATGTAATATGGAGAAAACTGCAATTTACCATGTAAGAATTAGTAAACACAAATAGCAACAGTCCCACAAGCCTTCTCCAAGACTCTTGTTCATCTGATCGGAAAAAGCCAGTAAACTCCGTAAGACACAAGAAACTGCATCACCCAAAGCAGGTGTCACACTCTGAGAGTGGGAGTTTCATCCTTGAGGAGAAGAGTCCTGGACAGCTGGAGGCTTTCCCTCCAACGATAAAAACAAATCACAGGCCACAAAGCATATTCTCATCTAATCGTTGTGATACAACTTGCATCTGTACTTAAAAGACCACAGGGAGATTTCACGTTTTTTGGATGGTATATAAGGATAGGTGTTGTACCTGAGACCATTCACTTTAAGAAGAATGAAAAATAACGACCATCTAAAAAACGAAATAAAACTGCCATCATTAGAGGATTATGAGTGCAACAGGACCTACCCACGCCAAACATGAAAAAAGACATGCAGATGAAGACATTAAAATGATCAGCTGAGTGAGTAATTTCAGCTCTAAGGAGCAGTTAGATGTCTTAGAGCTGATGGTTTTGGCATTATGACCTGCAGCTTTTCAGTTTCACTTCAGCTGTGCTTTTCTCTGCCACAAAGGGCTCAACCTTAATTACTGCAGCTTTCATCAGTAAAAAA
The DNA here is from genome assembly GCA_016861445.1 of Oryzias woworae. Lineage (NCBI taxonomy): Eukaryota > Metazoa > Chordata > Actinopteri > Beloniformes > Adrianichthyidae > Oryzias > Oryzias woworae. Next base: position 41,665 of record BOLG01000460.1, read on the forward strand.
AAAAAGTCTTATAAAATAAAGCTTGAGGAAAGTGCAACCAGTGGTAACTACCAATCAACAAACTAAAAATCACCAAGCTACTGACCTTACATTACCTTTCTGCAGGTATGCATGCTTCTGACCTTCAGTCCAAGGATTTATGTGGAATGACCATTGACATAAATAGAGATAAACAAAACATCAAGTTGACACTACCCATAGAAAATGCCTGACCTCCTGTTCAACAAAATGAAGTCAATTAAGTCGCCATTTTCCCCTGGTATGGACTCCGCCATGTTAGGACCAGACGACGTTAGTAAGCTGTGATTGGTCCAAGTTGGTCTGAGGCATCATTTCTATGGCAACCACTCTCGCTAACAGTGAGCTTGTTGGAAAGCCACCCCTTCCACTGAAACTGGGCTCAGGAGAATCTGTCAATTAAACGTTTGGATTGTTGGAGGTGGGGCCAGCGGGCATTTTTAAAAAAATGATTAAGTAGGATTTATAACTCTGACAGCCTGAGAACCATGCCTAAATGTTTAGTCCACAAATATTTATGGATTTCTTTTCTCCAATGCCATCTCTTTGTTCTACGATAATCCAGTCAGCTAATCAATGCTCACGTTATTTAATTGTGGCCAAAATGATGACAGTAAATATCTGTGTTTCCATAGAAAACCAGAAGGAGCAATCAATCAACAGACAAGGTGTTGAACAAAGAGCCGAAGGTCATCATCCTCCCTCCTTCATGTGGACATCCCTGTGGTTTCTTATTTTTTCCCCACGATAGAGTTTTTTATGGGTTTTTCCTAAAAGAGATAATCTAAGGATAGGGATGCCAATTTAGCTTAGTCTGTTTAGTTTAGTTTAGCAACCAGCTGTTTATTTATGTTTGTATGACTGACCTTATGTTCTTTGCAAAAATACCGGTGTGAAGCCTATTGAGATGGCTATGGTTGGGATTTTGGACTGTAGAAATAACATGGAATTGAATCATATCTATGGATTGTTCAGCTGCAATATCCGATTTATGCGTGATGTTTTGCTGCTGAGAAAGCACAGTAAGTAATTGAAGAGCTCTGCATGTGTCAGGGCCCAACCATCCAACTTTCCTAGATTAGGACAAATGTGGACTCTACACTAATGTTGTAGTGTTTTTTTTTTCTTTTTTTAAAAAAGGAGAAAACGCAGTAACGGCCCACCAAAATCCCAATGATAGAAACATGTTTGACATAGCTTGTCTATGTTCTGTTTAGTAAATGTTTAAAACAGTACTATAATAAACATCTAAAAATATCCAAAGATTACATGTCAACACGTAGATGTGTCAGAGACCTCTATATGCAGAACACTATTGGTAATGGAATAACAAAAGAGAGTAGGCTTAGAGCAGGGATAAGCAACTCCAGGCCTCGAGGATCTGTATGATTTCCAGATATCCAAGCCCTACTCCTGACTGATTGCCTGGAGGCCTGGAGCTGCCTATCATTGGCTTAGATGTCCAATAGACATCTACAATATAAAACTAATAGACATAGATGACTCTTAGTTGTCTCATAGACCATTATATCAGAGTAGACATACATTTTAGCGTTTTATCATTTAGCAGCAATTTTGGTATGTGAGTAAACGTTTGCCACAAAAGCATCCAGCAGGGTTGCCATTGTCGTAATGGTTACACACGTATAGCTTTTTGCTTTGACCATGTTTGCAGGCTAAATGTTGGAAAATGGGCTGCATGATGGTGCAGTAGTTTTATCCTGGTTCAAATTCCAACAGGTCCTTTTTGCTTGTTCTCCTCATGCATATGTAGGGTTTCTCTGGGGACTCCAGTTTTCTCTCATATTTCAAAAACATTCTTCACAGGATCATGGCTGTGTCTAAATTCTTCCTGTGCTAGTGTTTGGCCCTGAAACATAATGGCAACCTATTCAGGGTGTACCAACAGTAGCAGGGAAGGCTCCAGCAGCCCCATGATCCCGGGATACAATGGGTTGTGAAAATGGATGGACAAAATAACCATCTTTTCAATGAATATCGGAAACGTAGGTATTTCGAGGTCTAGGGATGTCCTGATCAGGTTTTTTTTGGGCCTGATCCAATTCTGAGTGATTTGATTTTACAAGTCCTGATCCAATCTTTTTTTTTTAACACATTTAAAAACAGAACAAATGTCATAAACAGATCTGTTTTTTTCTACCATTTCCATTTTATTAACTGTATTGTACCATTTAACTCTTCAACAGAGCACTTCTGTGAAGTAGCTTTAACAATCAAGTAAAAATAGTGCCACTATTAACGAGTCATAAATAGGTGGTAGTCATGTGAGAAAGTTTGTTGACTTTCGATTTAGTATCTTCAAAACGATTGAACATTTGGATCAGATGTAATTCATATCTCCATTAAAATCTCAGATGAATAAATGAGGAGTTTCTTTCAAAACTATTGTTGTTGCATAAATATGATGATGAATATTCATGACTGTCTCATGTCAAAGAAACCATTTATTAGTTTTAGTTTTTTTTCTAGAGATCATTGGATTCTTTATCTTAACCTATTCAGACCTGGCATCAACATGGGTGGACATCAGATTTGGGGTTTTATGACCACAGTGGTTAACTCTGCTTAACTGGGGCTCTGTCAGAGAGAAATAAAAAGGATTGGGTTTTAAAGGGTTAAATCCTCTTTCCTACAGCTGCGTGTCTCACCGTCACCGCTGCCTGTTTCTCAGGAGTAGAAGAGCACCATTCTCAGAAAAAAAAGAAACCCAAACCCAATCCTTTTTTTCTGTTAAAGGCATTTGTAGATCGTTCTGGGGGTTAAAACAATCCAACAGAGACACTTTCTGTCAGTTCAAATGTTTTTTAAAGAGTTGTTGATCCGGGAAGTCCACATTTGTGAACATCCCGCTAACTTAGCTTAGCTTTGCTTGGCTAAACAGTTTGTGCACCTCCTGCTCAAACTAGCGTTAGCATACTGTAGTGATCTGTTCATGATATGCAGAATTCAAATGGAATATTTGTTTGGGTGAATAAGCTTGAAATATAAAGTGCAGATCACAATAAGAATAAATTAAATATCCGATACTGATCGGGAGACAACAGACGATTTTTGATTGAGTTGTAAACCATGTGATCGACCCCGACTTCTCATCACATGATTAGATCGGGACACCACTAACGGGGATCACTGAATACTTTTGTGGCTTTCCCCAGCAGTACTTTTATTTGTATTCCAAGAAAAAAATTTCATTCTGAATATGCTTTCCACTTCTGGTGAAATACTTATATTTTACTCTAAGAGGCTTTAAAATTAACTTTCAGCCCCAAAATCTACTTGTAGAAACCTGTAAGAACCCAGTATTTCTAACTTAATTTGGAATGATCAAACATTTTAGTGATACTGCCATAAAGTCCAACCAGGAAGAATTCTGAGGGTTTTTTAAACACTGTTGTAGTCTTGTTATTAGTGTTAAGATTTCTTTTGTTGACAGGCTAAAATATTCTGGTGGACAATTTTATTACAAGAAGATGTGCTTCAGAAACAGCAAGAAACAACTTGAATCTAGTTTGACCAAACATATAACAGCTTTTTTGTGGTTTCAGTACATGTTCATTGTTAGTAGGGTGGAAATGTGAAGTGTGTATGTCATGTGTATACATAAAAAAAAGGGTTTTATTGAGTGAGTTCTTTCAGTGTCGTCAGTCTGTCACCATGTTCAGGAAAACACAATTGGAGCCTGAAGCTTGATTTTAAATTTCCATACAAATCCCTCATGTGTCAGGATGAATTTGGAGAGGAATTATGCAAAATAAATAAATATAAAGAAGAACACGACCTGTGTGTATTGACCAAGGAGGACACAGCCAGAAGGCACTAGTATGTACTCGCTGAGTCACACCATAGGGGAAGGTTTAATTTAGAAGAAACCGTCTAAAGATCTCGAGGTCCTGTGCATGAACTTCTACCTTGAATGACTGGCTATATAAGTACACCATTTACCCTGTAATAATTAAACAAAGTTAAGTATTTTATTCAACAAAGCAAAACATTACCAATGATTAGTAAACATACAGTTGTCCCCTAGACTATTTTGAATGGGTGGGCAATTTAAAAAGAGATTATTTGGGCATGTTTGCTTTCACACGCAATGCTGTCTAGAGAGATCCAAAGACTGAAATGGACAGAAAAACCTGTAAAGCGGTCTGTGGAAATTCTAATTCAGGCCATTCAAAGACAGCATTCTGTCAGGATCTGGCCCCTCCCACCTGCAAATCAAGTCATCATCACATTCACCTGTTGTCCTGAGTCTTTCTAGTTCCTCACTGCCGGTGAGTAACTAACTTCAGCTAAATTCTAACGCTGCTCTCCATGGTTTGTGGTGTTGTGGTTTTCAACTCTTGCTACATCTTCGATTTTACAACTCTCGTCTCATCCCTGTCTGACTCCTGGATTCGACCTCACCGCTCCTCACCACTGCTAGGATTTTGTCTTGCCCTAATCTTGTCTCTCCACGTCACTGACTGCCTTCCTGGTTATGACCCTCGCCTGTGTCTACGATCCCTGATGCACTCGAGGGGTGTGTGCAGACCCTCATCTCTTTTTCTTTAAGCTTCACATCAGACACGTCACTGACTGGGAAAACTCTTCCACCAGACCCAGCTTGCGTGAGCGTCCACATCAAAGACTTTCTGCTCGTCCATGACAAAGACATTAACCACCATCTCCTTCCCTGAGTGGTTGCTGCTGCTACCTGTCTGACCGGAGAGAGTACTACATCTGAGCTGAATAAACGGTTTGCTCCTGCAGTTCTAAGTACTTGCTTTTGGAATCCAACAGTCGGTCATTATCACTGTTGGAATTCTGTTCTTTAAAGTAATTGGATTTTAACCCTTTAACACTGGAGATACATCAGAGAGTGTTGCTGCTGCCTCGGCGGGATCTTGGTATGGTGATGCCCAGGAGTTGTCCCCTTTTTTTTTTAAATTTACATTCCATCATTCACGTCAGCTTAAACATTCACCTGAGCACAGGTGTCTGCTCACCTTTGCATTAGTAGTTTATGTGACAGAATGGAAGGTTTTTCATGTGCTAGTTCGTATGCATTTGTCTTAACATGGCATGTCAATCATGGCATGTCACTTCTACTTTGTTCAGTACTTTGAAGTTCTAGCCAATCCTTTGGCTTTCCTGCAATAGTGGGCGGGCTCATATCAGACCAGTGACTGATGAGAGGAGCGCACGCTTCTAAAATGATGTCCTTCACTGCCTGCGGGGAGAAAAAAGTGAAGTGACACCTGCTGCTAGCACATCCTCTGGAGCTAGCATGAACTTGTTGGGCCTTCGAAGAACCTGATGAAAATATCAGCTGATGGATATGATTGTGACAGCAACAGCAGGCATTCTACTCTGGGTGAGTAACATTATGTCATGGGAAACCTGAAGAAATCGCCCCGAACCTGCAACGAATGAGGACAGATGAGACAAGACACCAGAAGTAGCTTGTACAAGGGCACCCTGCTCAGACAAGTCTGCACAGAAGAGCGCAGTTCCTTGGTCCTTTATTTATACACACAGTGTTATATAGTTCATGCATCAAGGAAATGAGTCACGGTGTGGGTGTGACTAAAACAAAGAAAAATAGTAAAGGGTAAAGAGTGTATTGTATCACTCTTAGCAGGTTACATGGTTATATAGAGTCTGACAATATAATAAGTACTATATACAGTTCTCTGCTATCACATAATCTAATTGGCATGTACATCGGGTAAATTGTTGCTAAATTAGTGCATGTACTGCATCGGTCACTCCAATTTGTGAGAACTAACATTCGTGAGACGCCATCAGACCGTCATATTCAGAGGAGTCCATGAACGTTTACGTGCAGCAGGAATAAGTGACGTAGAATGCCTCATGCTCTGACATAAACAAAACTTGCCCACAAGGATTGAGAGCGTTTACACAACATGTTTACTTTGATGTGTTTGTAAACGGGGGTAGTATACTGACTGAAAAGAAGATTTAAGAAGAGGTATGCATCATTTTTATTACTGAAATGCTGAAATCGGAACTGAAGAGGAACCGAAACAAAAGATCCACTTTGGCACCGGAACAGAATAAAACCCAATCAGTACAACTCTTCTGCTGACAAGACAAGAATGAAACCACAAACAATGACATCTCTGGGTGAGAATCATTCGGGATTAGTTAGGGATCAGCTGGCAGTCTGTTGATGACTCTACAAAGGAAAGAAATGTTGCACTTTCCATCTGTTGGTTTTTCATGATATTTGGTTCATTTGATGCTTTTGAAAATGGCTGCTTACTCCCAGAACCTTCCTTTTTGTGAGCAGCTTTTGCCAAATAGAAGATCGTTGCCCCATAATGTCATGATTACATTTTTAAAGTGCTCTTCTGTGAAAACACATGTTGTAGACAGCTTGTACACACGTGGACAAAATTGTTGGTACCCCTCAGTTAAAGAAGGAAAAACCCACAATTCTCACTGAAATCACTTGAAACTTACAAAAGTAACAATAAATAAAAAATGATTGAAAATTAAATATTCAAAATCAGCCATCACTTTTGAATTGCTGATTAACATAATTATTTAAAAAAAACAAACTAATGAAACAAGCCTGGACAAAAATGATGGTACCTCTATAAAAGATTGAAAACTATTTGACCAGACTGACATGATTAACTCAGGTGTGTCCTTTAATTGACATCACAGGTGTTACCAAACTCATAATCAGTCAGTCTGCCTATTTAAAGGGAGACAAGTAGTCACTCTGCTGTTTTGTGAAAAGGTGTGTACCACACTGAACATGGACAACAGAAAGCGAAGGAGAGAATTGTCCCAGGACATCCGAAAATAAATGATAGATAAACATCTTAAAGGTAAAGGCTATAAGACCATCTCTAAACAGCTTGAACTTCCTGTGACAACAGTGGCTCATATTATTCAGAAGTTCAAGACCCACGGGACAGTAGCCAACCTCTCTGGACGTGGCCGCAAGAGGAACATTGATGACAAATTGAAGAGACGGATCGTTGGAATTGTATCCAAAGAGCCCAGAACAACCTCCAAAGAAATTAAAGGTGAACTCCAAGGCCAAGGTACATCAGTGTCAGATCGCACCATTCGTCGTTGTTTGAGCCAAAGTGGACTTCATGGGAGACGACCAAGGAGGACACCACTGCTGAAAAACAATCCTAAAAAAGCCAGACTGGAATTTGCAAAAATGCATGTCGACAAGCCCCAAAGCTTCTGGGAGAATGTCCTTTGGACAGATGAGACCAAACTGGAGCTTTTTGGTAAGGCACATCAACTCTATGTTCAGAGACTCAAAAACCAAGCATACGAAGAAAAGAACACTGTCCCTACGGTGAAACATGGAGGAGGCTCAGTCATGTTTTGGGGCTGCTTTGCTGCATCTGGCACAGGGTGTCTTGAATGTGTGCAAGGTACAATGAAATCTGTAGACTATCAAGGCATTCTGGAGAGAAATGTGCTGCCTTGTGTCAGAAAGCTTGGTCTCAGTCGCAGGTCATGGGTCTTCCAACAGGACAACGATCCAAAACACACAGCCAAAAACACCCAAGAATGGCTGAGAGAAAAGCGTTGGACTATTCTAAAGTGGCCTTCCATGAGCCCAGATCTGAATCCCATTGAACATCTGTGGAAGGAGCTGAAACATGCCATTTGGAGAAGACACCCATCAAACATGAGACAACTGGAGCAGTTTGCTCATGAGGAGTGGGCCAAAATACCTGTTGACAGCTGCAGAACGCTCATTGACAAATACAGAAATCGCTTCATTGCAGTGGTTGCCTCAAAAGGTTGTGCAACAAAATATGAAGTTATGGGTACCATCATTTTTGTCCAGGCCTGTTTCATTAGTTTGTTTTTTTTTAATAATTATGTTAATCAGCAATTCAAAAGTGATGGCTGATTTTGATTATTTAATTTTCAATACATTTTTATTTATTGTTACTTTTGTAAGTTTCGAATGATTTCAGTGAGAATTGTGGATTTTTCCTTCTTTAACTGAGGGGTATCAACAATTTTGTCCACGTGTGTATGATCCTCTCACTGACTTCATATACCTGTGCTAGCTTAGAAGAGAAGAAAAACGCTTCGTCATTGGGTCTTTTTTTAAGTCAGTCCCCTCCTTTGCCTCTCCAAGCTTGCTCCAGCTGGCTGTCAGCGAGGCAATGGCCTACAAACCACCGGGGACATGCCAGCCTTCAAAACAGCCAGTTCTTCATTCGAATCTCAACTGCTCGACCCAGCTTGCGCTGCAACAGCCAACCAGAAGTTCCAGTCGGTCCCACTGCAGCCACTATAGAAGCCTGTATATGCTCACCGAGCTGCACGCAGACTCTGTGGAAATTAAATACAAGTCAAACTCAACTCTCCCTTTGGTTGCTCCAGGGACTTGTGGGAGAAAGTAATGAAGTAATGAATATTACTGCAACATAACACTTCACAGCACACACACTCCTCACCCCCCTGAATTCTTTAACCCCGTGAAGGTTTGGGTTGTATGATAAATAACCACAGACAAAGGAAGAGGGAATGTACACTAAGCAGCATCCAAATGGATGTGGTTAGAATGGTTTTGATGAGTAAACATGAAAAAGCTTCGCCCATTTCAACTCTAAAAGTCTTTAAATTAAAAGACTAATCATTGTTTGCTTATGTTGAAATTTACCACCTACAAACACTTTCTTCAACAAAGCTACAGCAGCACAGATACATTTTCAAATAGCAGAAAGCCGTCCCATTCTCCAGGTACCCACAAAAAACGGAAGACTTAGCATTGAAGGCCCGAGTCTCTGAATGAACGTGACATACTGTAGGAACAGTTTAAGCCATATTTAGTTAGCAATAGTTCAACCAGAAGCCAAAGTAAACATTTCAGTATTTATTATTTCTAACAGCCCACTATTTTTTGTCTTTTTCATTGATGCTGGCTTTGTTTTTGTCGTGTCTTGTGTTTCAAACAAGCCTTGCCGTGTCAATTTCATTTGGCTATGACTGTTTCTGTCCAGTTAGTATGAATTCTGAGTTAGCTAACATGACCTTGAGCTAACTAAGTGGGCTCCTTTAAAGTGGCCATACCATGATTTCTTTAAGCTTTTTAGAGTAAACTATATCCATAGATATGATCATATATGACCTTTGGAACACTAAAAAAAGAAATGATCTATGAAATTGGAGTAATTTTTGTGGACTCTTTTAAAACACGGAAGTAAAGCAACTTGATCTCTGAGGCTCCGCCTTTCACTCCTTGTTGGTCCCGCCCATTTCACGTCATCCTAGAGCCGGCCTTAGCGTGCTTGTGGGTGTCCGTGAATGCAAACAAACAACATAAACAAACAACATCTGAACTTTTCGCAAAGATGGATGTGCATATTGAGTGTATAAAATGAAAGCGTTTTACAGATCACTGCTAACACTGCAGAGAAAGTGTGTGTTAGGCTGGGGGCGGTGCTCACAACGCAGACTCTTCCTGAAAGGGGTGGTCCTCAATCTGTGACATCATCTCGTGAGAACCCACTTGTTTTCATGGGTAGGGGAGGGGCTGCTGCAGAGAGCACAGGTTTTTACTCAGAAATGCGTGAACGGATTAAAATTCCACTTTGAGTTTGTTGACAGTGAGTGATCAACAATATAACACATTGAAACGCTCAAAAAGGGTTGTCATGGTATGGCCCCTTTGACTAAGACATTTCAGTTCACCATGTCCAATGTAAAAAAATGCTTCCTTATCCCTTGAAGGACACACTGGAGCAGTCAGTGCTTATGCCTTGGTCATATCCACCTGTACAGGGGTTGATCCAATGGAGCATCATTGACAGTTGCAGCCACATCTTAAATGGAGCATAGACATGTCTTTCAGTTCTCTTGTAGCTCAAGTGGCCGTCTTCAGGAACGTCATAAAAATGGAACATACCATTGTCATCCGTCTGTTAAGTCTATCGTGAAGTATTTGTAAGGATAATGTCATTGACAGCTGTTAAGTATGAGTGATGCTGTCATACAGTGCCCTTATGGCACACTCTAGTCATTACTGAAGTAGATGCACTGGCTCCTTACTGACCGTGCACAAATGCTGCAGGCAAGGGTGTCTGGGTTATATACATGACACTATGTTTAAATGATAAAGCAGTTTCTCTTTTGTCCCCATAAACTCTGAATGAAAGTTGAAAAAGAACAAAAAACAAAGAGACAATGTAACAAAGTGACTTATATATTAAAAAAAATGACTCCATGAAGGACAATAATAATCAGTAGGAAGTTGATGGTATCCATCTTGTTTTGTTTAATAAAAACCAAATATGCTGGATTGTGTTTGCTCATCTGATTTCTGATTATTGACCAGAATGAATTAGGCACTGTGCCTTGTACATCCATCTCAGTATCCGGGTAGACTCCTCAGCATTGCTGTTGTCCTTTTCGCTCATGTTAACAGCTGTCTGTCCTGGAGACTGGGACCCAGAATGGGGGCTTCAGAGGCCATTCCTGTCAGTCAGATAAAAAGCTCCTGATCCGACTTCTCAAGAAACAATTGAAATAAAACACAAACTTCTGCCTTTGGTTTTCTTGCACAGGTTTTTAGGAAGTCTTGGACAGTTAATGAGTAAGCAATAAAGCTCCTGATCATCGCACTACCATCAATGGTACTGTATTGCCACAGTCAATAGAGACAGCCCTGCTGTCAGGGTTGACGTGCGGACACAAATGCAGACGGTAATCTTGAATGAAAAGTCATCCGTTTATTCACAATAGTACTCGAAAACCAGTAGAACATTCCTTGAAGGAACAAAAACCACCCGACAACCAGTGCAAGGGAGACGAGGACTTATAACCAGGAAGAGAGGATGAGGTAAGTGCAAACAGGTGTGCCAAGTAAGGAGGGAGGGAACACACACTAGGAGGGAAGTGTCAAGTGACCTAAAAGGCAATAGTGAACACAGGAAGCACAACAAAATAAAACAGGAAGTGACATCAAAACACAACAACAACCAATGTCCTGGGTCCATAACCCCACACCTGCGGTCAGTTTTATTTTGTGAAAGTTCATTGACGCAGAGCAATGACTGGCAATGAGACGACTTAATGACAGTTAACACATAGATGAGATTCAATTTTAATTGTCACAACTTGTCTAGCACTCTTAGCCTCCAAACGTCTTCCAGGCTCACTATTCCAGACCGGCACATAAAAACTGGCATTGAAATCTCTGGAGGGGAGAGACATTTAAATAAGCTTCCTCATAACCCCCATGGAATGGAAAAGACAATATTGGTTTATTCTAGCGTGTGCCATGTTGGGTGTCGTGAAGGCGCTCACTGCCCCTACCACAGAGCTCCAGGGAGAAACTGCTGTGATCACACACTGAGAGTACAAGTGCAGAGCAGGCTGATTGCCACACAACACACACAGAGGGTTTCAAATTTAGTTAAAATTCTTCACAGTACTTCTCTGCTTAACACAGATGAGAAATATGCATCGCCTTCAAATCCATGATCCCTCAACTGGAGAGAAACAACATGCAGCATAAATGAAGCTTAAAAAAAAGCATGCAAGCGTACCACAAAAATAAATGTACTCCTATGTGCACTCACAAAAGCATTTTCATATCAATGAAAGCAACAATATAATGAAGTTTAAGATGATTAATGTGGGGCTGAACAGCTTGCTTTAGCCCGAACAGGATTGTGAATCTATCACACTTTCTATTGCAACATTGCCATTGAAGATTCATCCAAGTTCACCTATACTATTGAGCAACACAAAGCACACAAAAGCTACATTTTACAGGGTTTGCAGAAAGAAACAGGCTGTGGATCTATGAGCTTCTGTGAGTAGAACAATCAAGAGCAAATAAGTTGTCATTTCTCTGGCTTAGCTCTGGCTTTAGCCATGCAGGTGGGCTATTACAGGGAGCTAGTCTAACATTGATTAGCTCTTACTGAGTACACGACCAGAATATTCTACCTTTTAACCTCTGTGGACATTCCTTTGGCTCTACATAGGGCGGCACTCACAAGCACATTGGACTTATCAGGCAGATAGACATCTGCAAACTAAGGATTGTGGAAATGGATTGGAAGGGAGCCAAGCACTCAGGTAATGGTGTGGGGAAAGATGCATTGGAGACGAAGCACTGAGGTAATGGTAGGGCTTAGATAGAGACGAAGAACTGATAAGGCAAAGAAGGTGAGGTCTCCGTAGCATGCCTATTCATTTTAACTGTGGAAACTGTTGGAAGCATGATATTGTCTGGCTCTTCTCAGATAACACAAGAAGCAGCAAATTGACCTTGTTTGAGATGTGTTTCCTTATTTAATGAATCCCTGCAGAAATTTGAGTTCAGCTTGAAGCCAGCAGCCATTTTGTGTTCTGCATTTGTAAATGGGAACTCAAGAATGAAGGAAAAAGGGATTCCATCGTCAGTTTGTTGCCTTACTTTTTTGCATTTGGACGAGTGAAAAGGAAATATTTCCAAAACAAATCTGCTGCTTTCAGGCATAAATTATTCCTTTCAAATCCCCACTCAATCTACATGACAATGAACCTGTGTACATGCACACCAAAAATGTGATTTTTATCTTCTTTTTTGAGTTATCAGATTTCAAGTGACCATGTGAAAAAGATTACCTAATATATTTAATTTAATAAATGCATTGATACAATAACGGAACATTGTATTGACACACAAAATAAGTCTGCCAAAGAAGCAAATGCTTCTCTGCATGTGTCCATCTTTTTCAGATTTATTTGCAGAATTAATCCAGCGTTGAGTCCAGAAATGCATCCTACATAAAATGAAAGCCAACTCATTCATACAAATCATAAACAAAATGTTCAAGGTGATCGGTTGTGGCCCAAGTTAAGAACGACCGCCATTGGTGGTCAGCTCTCAGTGAGTGCATCTGTTAGTGTGTCAATGGAAGATGGACAAAGCGTTGGTTGTAGAAGGAGAACAAGAAGGATTTTACAGATATAGAGAAGGAAAAAGAAAGACAGTAATGTAGGACCTACAATGTATGTAGGGATTTGACAGGGAAGAGTCAAGTTGGCCGATATGATGGTAATGAAGACATTCCAGAGACAGCAAATAAATCACCCTCTCAACTCTTCAACTGTTTACACAATTGAAGAACTCCAAGGGATCTCCAAGACGAAGAAAATGAAATTATAAGAAATCCATTTGTCTTCACACATCAGAATTGTAGCGGAGAAGGGAGAAGTTGCTGCGTCACAAAGATCTCACAGAGATCTTTCAAACTGCGGATTTTCATCTGCTCCTGAACCATCACAATTCAAACAAAGAATTAATCAGAAGTGCAATTATAATCTTAAATTGTTTTCTAAATGTCCTCCATCACCAGAAAAATGCTACAAGAACTGTTAAAAACACCAAAAACATCTTTGTAGTGGGTCTTTGGAGCAAAAGTCCCCGTCACTATATCTGCAGGACAATTTAAATATGTGATATAAATGCTACACAAAGGGACAATTTAAGATGAATGTATTTCCTGATCTTCACTCCTCACTTTGATGTGGCACCACATTAAGTGGTACATGATTCTTGGTTGACAACATGAAGTGTTTCTCATAGAGAGCTTCCGTTGGACTTTTCTGCACACTCATCTCAGTGGTGCAGTCAGTTGCGCTGACTTGTAGTATCACACAAGCATGGATGAGCTCAATTTTCCATCTCAGCTGTCCTGACATGTACAGGATATTCTGTGAATGATAAGGAGTCCGCCAAGCCCCCCACCCCTCCCAGATCTTACCATGCTGCACTGCCCATACGCTAAATCTAATTACGGCACTAATAACTCCAGTCATTAATTCATAAGCTGCTTTACTTTCTCATTTCCCTTTGCTCTCTGTATTTAATCTTCCTTATGAAGGCTGAAGTTAGAACTCTTTACAAATGACAGGACATGGGCAGGAGCGGAGCGTCACACAAAGAAGGAAAAAGTTAATTCTTTGATTGAGAAGCCAAGGAAAAGCAGCAACTGAGAAAGGATAAGTTAAATGTGCCCCTAATGTCTTTGAGGGTAATGAATGGTATACAAATTAAACGACTACGTTTAATCGCATTTTCATTAAGTCAGAGAACAAACCTTTTTCTTGGTGTGTAAATAGTTTGGCAATAAAAAGAGCCAGGAGAAGAAGTGAGAGGCTTCCACAGAACATGTTGCTGTAATGAAAGCATTCATCCTGTGGCTGCAGGGTGCAAAGACAGAGAGGGAGAAGCTGAGCAGGAGGCCAGCAGAGGAATGTATAAGACAGGGGAGCCGCCACTTCTTATGGCTTTTTAATTAATTCCTGATGGAGTTTTTTTCCTCGCTGAACGTCATCTTGATAAGGGCCTCCCAGCCTGGGCGATGACTGCACCGATTTCCCATCAAAGAGTCATCTATTTACATAATAATGTAAAAGTTGAATCGAAAAGCCATTAGAGGACACCAACGGCAAGAGCTGTGACACATTGCTTTCAAAAGCAACCCCAGGGAAACCATCAAACTCACACCAGCAGGTGCACACAGTTCCTCTTTTATTACCAGAGCAACGATGAAGCTGCTGCAGCAGCTGCACAGCCGGATGCTAACACAGAAGAAGTTGACCAGTAGAAAGACACCATCACACTGCAGGCTGAAGCAGGAACTCAGCAAACAAGACAGATGGACAAAAACTAGAAACCAACATGTTCAAGAAGCTGCAGTGACATAAGTTCAAGTCGCAGTCAGATCATCTTCTGATCCACATCTTCTGAAGTGGACTCTTAATTATGTGTATGCCATTTTTAACCAAAATTAAGAAAAAAAAAGTCATTTTTAGGACATAGTTTCTGCAGAGTGGCAGGAGTTCCTCAGAAATTTACCTTTGAGTTGTGGCGTGGACTAAGACTGCCCCACTCCCCATCATCCTTGTTTTTTTAATGCTATCCTGGTAGATTAAAGCCCCATACACACAAACCAAACATTATCTGTGCAGCAAAAATGGTGAGCAATGTGGGAGCTATCCAGCTATACGGTTCTGATCTAGATTCCAGATCATATGAGGAAAACAAAGACGTTCATGGATCTATTTTGTCTGCAAGTGGATGCTCCAAGACGGGGTGGAGCAAAGAGCTTGTGACCCACCCATTTTCGCTTCTACGTTTCACTTACAGTATAAGCATTTTTGAACTGAAATTTTTAATATGCTCCTGATTCCCAATAAGGTAAATAAATAATCACAAATACAATTTAAGCTTAAGTTTAGCAAGAAGTGTCCTCCAATACCACAAAAACATGTTAAAAACACCAACACCATTTTCAGTGGAGTGGCTCATTAAAAGGTGGTCACTTCTCTTTTCTAGACTGGATTGGAAGTTAAAACTATGCATCAGTTTGTGCCCATATGTGGACAATAGAACAAATTTAGTATTTCCTCCCAGTTCCAGAAGACCTGAAAGAAAAGATTCCATGAACACCTTTTTTAAATGAGTGGAAAAGGTGAATCAGATTTGTTACTATACCACAGAAAATCGTGGAAGGTGTCGCCTCCTTTCCCTGGTTCAACCATTACTTACCTTATTGCCATTGCCAAAGAGCACTACCACACTGCACAACTAAAACTGGGAAATAAAAATTGACCTTCAAACTAGGCTAATTAGTGCACTCATGCTGTGTGTTTCTTCAGCATTTTACAGAACAAACATGTTGGCACATAACCAGGACAAACAAGAGATATTTGTTCTTCTTTGAAATCTATGAGAGTGTGTGCCACAGATGAAATAGTTGTTATACGCCACTGCAAAAGACCATCTGCACTCTTTAGAGACCAAAGAAAAGGTATTTCTCTAAAAAGAATGAAGGTTTCTACATTTATGCAATGTGCATTTGCTACTTTTGTAGATTTATAATGTAAATATGTCATCACAGGCAGAACAGATTTTGTATAGTAGACAAAATGTCTTCCATTCAGAGAAAGTTTGAACACAACAATACTCTAAAGCTTGAAACAGTGATGTGGTCATACACTGGCTCTGAAATGGGAGTATTTGTCCTCGGTTGTCATGAAGTAGCCCCTCCATTTACCCCAAAACCCAAACTGCATAGTTGTTAAATGCAACTCTAAAGATTGAACAGGTGGGCCCTCCCACAGTGGACCCTGCTGGATTGAGTGGTTGATTATCTCTTCCGACTTCTGTAACTCGTCAACTGTTCATGCAATTACAGTAATGCCAAATTCTGAAGCGTAGAAAAGGAGTTTTTTGTGCTTACATGCAACACTTTATAGTAATTAGGTGTTTACACAGTGTTATTCAGCTAATTCAGTCATGGAGAAGAGCGGCTTTGTGCCCTTACGCAGCACATTACATTCATAGCATGTTGCATATCAGAGCAGAGCTTTTCTCCACGTCAGAATCAGCAAGTTGATTGAGGTTAATCCAGGCTATTGCTCCTAAACTCTGGAATGACATCCCACTTTCCCTGCACTCCCTGGACTCGGTAAACTCTTTTAAAAGCCAACTTTTATTTTGCTGAATATTCTAACTGAAGCTGTTTTTGTCAGGGTTGGCGTAAGGACACAAACGCAGACAGCAATTTTCAATGAACAGTCTTTCATTTATTTGCTTGAAAGGACTAGTAGAAACTTTCCTAGAAGGAACAGAACCACCCAACAACCCGTGCAAGGGAGACGAGGACTTATAACAGGAAGAGAGGATGAGGTAACTACACACAGGTGTGCGAAGAAAGAGGGAGGGAACACACACTAGGAGGGAAGTGTCAAGTGACCTGAAAGGTAATAGTGAACACAGGAAACACAACAAAATAGAACAGGCAGTGATAACAAAATAACAACAACTAGTGTCCTGGGTCCATATCCCCACAGTTTTATTATTCAGGCTAGAGATGATAACTTTATGTGGTCTGTGTTTTTGTGTTTTAGGTTTCTAGCTTGATGTTTTTGTCTTTCATGTTTCAAACTTTCACATTTTTTGTCTCGTGTTTTTACATTTTGAAGTTCCTGTCTTTCATGTTTTTTTTTTTTTTTTAAACTTGTCCTGCCGAACAGCTGAGCAAACAGATATGAGCTGAGAGCCTCTTGTGTTTGACAGATTTTACTCTTACAATCGGGGGTTATAAATCATAGCGAACACAAAATGTATGTTGGTATAAGCCCCTTTTGTAATCTAAACGATACTTTATTAATATTGATTTATTTTTTAATTTTTTTAATTTGTGTGTGTTCTTTTTGTTGGACCGGACGGAAAAGGAAACGGGGAAAAGGAGAGAGTTGGGGGGGGGGGGGTAGATAATGGATTATAGAAGTTAGAGAAGGACTACTGGGAAGGGAAGGTAGAGTTATTAATCTACTGGCAACAAAATGCTGGATCGTATACCCATTGCAATAGTGAGTGTTGGTCTACAATGGGCCGGGCCTGTCCACACACTCAGCTGTTACATACCTGACGGCTCCAAGAGTGTTCACAAACTTGTCCATATCCAGTTCGTACGCACACTTGTGCATACCAACCAACACATGTAAAGCATTACATTCTGACACGCACACTATTGAGGGTGCAAGGTGAGCCGACGCCTGTGCTCAGGTGAATGTTATGTTAAGATGAAGTGGATGATGGAATGCACAAAAAAGGAGGGAGAACCTCCAGCCATCCCCACACCAAGACCCCCGCCGAGGCGGCAGCGCCGACCAGGGCCCACACCCGCACCCATACGGTGGGGTCAACGGAGGAGATCCACCCGCCCGGCAGCCCAGCCAAGAACCCAGAACAGGGCCCGCAGGACACCCACACGGGCCCCCAACACCCGAGTGCAGTGAGATACAGAAGCGCAGAGCGCAAGGCCCAGCCCAGCCAGGAGAGCAGCCCACCGCACTCGTGTTTAGACAAGGTGTTTAGACCTGTCATAATTTGGGTTTTCTGACTGCATGTAGCATGCACACAAAAATCTGTTGTTTTTCCATACTAACTGAACTGAAAACAGACAAGTATTGTTCATAAAAACTACTAAACCTGATAATGTTCTCCTACAGTTTGGTGCTGCAGTCGTACAGACTGTTTTGAAGATGGAGGCTTCCACCAGTTTCGGTCCTAAATCGACTGCAGCAGTAAAAGCTCGGAGGACGGTTGGTTTAGTCTGTCTCCTGCTTGCCTCGGCAGTGTTGGAGATTCCACTCCTATCTATCCCATTGATTACTGCTCTGCCCCCCCTCCCAACTGCCCTCCAATGAGCTTCTTCAAAGTTTCTGCATCTCTGTCTCCAAGTCCCCTTTGAACACAAGCGGCTCTTCTGAAGTATAATTACCCACCAGGAAAGAGGAATCTGCTACTGACCCGTCCTCCTCAGAGAGGGGAGAGGGCTGCAGGAGAGGTAAGATCTGACGGGAGGAGGAGGGGGGGGGGGGGGGGGGGGGGGGGCATATTATTGGGAGCTGGGGAACTCTGGAGAACAGCAAACGTTACATGGATGAAAACCACAGTGTGACAAAGAATAATAGGGAACATAATGATGTCAAAAAACAGGAGGATGATGAACGTGGTGGTAAACAGAGAACGAAGGTGGGAGGTGTGCCACTTGGGGTAACGAAGCCCTTTTAAGCCTATTGATCAAGAATCTGGTGCAAATGTAATTAAATGACTGGTTTTCTGTGTATCCGGAGTCTGGGAAAGAAAACAATCCCAAGCCAATTTTACATTCCTACCAGCTCTGCACTAAAGGAAGAGGTGTCCTGCACCCGTGGTCTGCGGCTCATATCTGTCGATACTTCCCATTAGAATTCAACCAAGCTTTCCACTTAAAATGCAAAAGCCAGCCTTGCTCTCCAGATAAGAGGACAACAGACACCACGGCTGCAGATATTGTACTTTATAATGGCATGGTCCTTTCACTTAGAGAAGTGCAGAAAATTAAATTCACCGTTGCATGCAGACGGGCCTGGGAGGGAAGCAAAGAAGAGTCCACTGAAATCATTCACAGCACATGCAGATAAATGAAGGTCACTTAAAGTAAGCTGTGATTAGAAAGTCCTTAACCTGTATGGACCTGTTTTCAATAAGGAAAGTGCTCAGACATGAGCACTAACTATATGCCACTCAAATCTTTTATTTATTATAGTTCTTGTACAAACACCAACTTTCCAAAATCTCAAGAAAATTGATATATTGAAAAAGGGTTCACCACAGCAAGCTGCTATTCAGAATGCAAGTTAACAAATCAGGTTTAAGATTTGTTAGTGGCATAAAATTGGCATAAAATTGTATGGAAAATCAGAGAAAACTAACCTCAAACATTAAAAATCAGCTACAAATCTAAAATTTCCTGCAGCACTGTGTCTAATAGTAGTAATCACAAAATACATTTGCTTCAGGGCTTAGTTTCAATAAGTATCAGTTAAAATTTGGGGTTTTATTCCATTCTTTTTGACTCTTTTGATAGCCCTTGCAAAAAGGGTTCTTAGTGGAGCCGGTCTGGTTGAAATTTCAGACAAATCCTGCATTTTGTTGTACAAGCACCAAGTTTGAAATGGATACGGTCAGGAGTCAGCGCTGTCTCCTCCTCTGGTCACCGGCGGGAGCTGTCTCCAGAGTACTGACTGTACTCAATCTCCCAGCAACCCCAGCACACATTCCCCAGATGCCACTCATCTGTCACTCATCAGCTAATCAGCCACAGGACACTTCAGCATTGTTCAGGGCCACGCTCAATCCCACGTATTGTTTGTGCCATCCAGCCACTATACTGAGCGGGTCATCCTAATTTGAGCTCCTGTTTAATAACCCTAACCCTACTGAGATGGATAAACCAACGCCTGGTGAAGCACTGGTCAACTTTGACACAACTGGGCTGAGATCGGCACTCTGCTTGAATCAGTTCCGTTAGTGACATCTGCTGGTTGTCATTAATATATCCAAGCAAACATGCTGTTAAAACCTCATGACTTCAAGAAGAATTCAAAGCTCAGGTGATACTTGTCTTTTTATGAAATGTTTGGTATGGATAACAGTTGGACAACTATCTGATGTGGAAAATATTTTGAACAGTAACATTGTAATATAATGTAGTAATAATTATAATGTAATATCATGATCATCTCCACTAGTGATGTGTCATCATGAATGAAACGGGGGCGGGGGATGTTTGCGCTGACGGGGGAGGGGTAGCACATGAACCAACTATAAAGGTGCTTACACACCGGATGTGTCGTTTTAGTGGCCGCTTTCAACAATGACAAGTCAATTAAAACGTGCAGACGTCTGAAATTGTGCTCTACACTCTGAATTTGCTTACCATGTATCTTCCAATAGTAACCGGCCCAGCGTTCGTTAGAGACCGGCATTTATTCCATCACAGACAGAATGGTAATGGTTAATGATTTCATTTTGGTTAAAATTCTGTCACAAAATGGAGAATGCAACAGATAAATATTTCAGGATTTATAAAAATGATGAGAACATTTTATTCTGTTCTGATTAGCACTGGCTGTGAACATCAACCTCCATATCAAAAATCCTCTTTGAGCACCTTTTCCTTTGCTCAGTAATCCATGTACAAACAAGTTCTTCTAATTTGTTGCTGCTTTCTCTGCTCACCAGGAAACCAGGATTGTTCCTTTTCTCTCTTTCTGCAACCTCTGCTGTTTAGGATTCACCCCAGAATTGATACGTGGAGCTAGCAGCTAATGTTTTTAGCTGTTAGCTACACAGAGCTAGCAGCTAATGTTTTTAGCCGTTAGCTACAGAACGACCTCTGTGTTTATCTCATTTACCAATCACGAAAGACATGGATGATGTTAAAAGATCAGGTTGATTTATTTTGAAAAGCTCTACAAAAACATCAGTGATCATGCCTTAATGTTTGGGTTCATGAAAACATCTAAAATCTCTTCCAAGCTGCCGAGAGCTTCTCTCCACTGTGTCTAAATGGCTGCTTCCCGGTGTTTCCTCTCTTACGGAGTTTGACGGCTTTCTGTCCTGCATTAACCTGAAGAATAAAATCAGGGTACCTTTTTTGAGGCTTGGATGAAGCTAAAGTTTCGGAGGCCCGAGCAGACTGCTTACCCGTCCTGCACAGACTCTCTGTCTGGCTGCCAGCTCCTCTCCAATAGCCGCATGGCGAGTACCAGCTCTAAAGTGTATCGCCTTAGTCCAACAGCAGCAGACTGGGCGGCTCCGGAAATCTTGCTGCTCCGAAAGGGATCCAGTGGGGTCAGAAAATGAATGAAGTTCAGGAGAATCCAGGGATTGATCCAGTATAAACATCAGGAAACGGGTTTGCCCCTTTTCTTTCTGCAGCCGTCTTTGCTCCTTCATCCATCTGCTTGCAACATTCTCTGATTCGTCTAATACAACTAACAACTGTTAAACCCGGCTGTTATGGGAGACCAGCATCTATTAGAGAGCGGCCATTATTGGAAGATATACGGTATTGACTGAAATTTCGCTTGGATCCTGACTCTGATTTAGCTTTGTGTGCTCTTAGCTGAGTTTTGCTCCTGTCAGTACCAATAAACCTGCTGCACGTGGAACCAGCTGTCTGCCCGTTTGTGACAGATACCTTAGGATCTACTTTTTCAGAAAAGCACGTTATGTTGTGGGTTGTCAGACGCCATGACAGCTCCCACCTGTGCTCAATCAGCCACCAGGTATGGCCACCATGATTGCCTGCACCTGGGTCTCCAGCAGGTGTATAAAGGATCGTGGAGGTCCCAGCTCTGGCGCCAGACTGTTAGCTTGCCCAAGACGGTAACGTGCTGGCTCTCAAGACGTGTCATAGGACTCTACTCTTGTGTCTAAGATTTGCCGACTAACTAGTGTGTTTGCTTGCCAGTGGCTCCCGCTTTCTCTCCACCACCCCTGCTGCTCCCCTGGGCTCATCCAACTCCGCTCTCGACGCAGACCAATCCATGCTGGACTTTCCCCCATCAACATTCATCGCCTTACCCTTAAAATAAACCTCATAACTCCAATTGTGTCCTGCGCTTGGATCCTCCCTTCCTGCTCTCCGCCTAACACGTTAGCCATGAGAAAAATCCAAAATGGTGACCATACACTCAATTGTTGCAAAAATATTTGATAGCCTTTTGTCCCCAGTCTTAACAATTGTTCATGCACAAAATGCAGAATTTAAACCTGAGGGTTAACAACAGAACACTATATGTAAAAACAAGTATTTGAACACCCTGTCATCTTACAAGTTCTCTCAATTAGATATCATGGAGGGGTCTGAAATTTTCATCTTAGGTGTAGTCACTGTGAGAGACAATCTAAAAAGATCTGAAAATCACATTGTGTGATTTAAAGAAAATATTTGTATTGTATTGCTGTAAGTAAGTACTTGAACACCTGTCAATCAGTTAGAATTCTGACCCTCTAAGACCTGTTAGTCCACATTTAAAACGTCCAACTCTAACCTACTTATTATTTCATATTAGAAGCACCTGTTTGAGGTGGTCAGCTGCATAAAAACACCTGTCCACCCCATACAATCAGTAAGACTCCATCTACTAACATGATCAAGACCAAAGAGCTGTCCAAAGACACCAGAGACAAAATTGTAGACCTCCACAAGGCTGAAAAGGGCTACGGGGCAAATGCCAAGCAGCTTGGTGAAAAGAGATCCACTGTTGGAGCAATATTGGAAAATGGAAAAACCTAAACATGACTGTCAATCTCGCTCAGACTGGGGCTCCATGCTTGATCTCATCTTGTGGGGTCTTAATGACCCTAAGAAAGATAATGAATCAGCCCAGAACTACACGGGAGGAGTTAGTCGATGACCCGAAAAGAGCTGGGACCACAGTTTCCATGGTTACTGTTAGTAATTCACTAAGACGTTGTGCTTTGAAATCATGCATGGCATGGAAGGTTCCCCTGCTTTAACCAGCATGTGTCCAGGCATGTCCTAAATTCGCTATTGATCATTTGGATGATCCAGAGGATCATGGGAGGAAGTTATGTGATCAGATGAGATCTCATCTCATCTGAGACCTAAATAGAACTTTTTGGTCAGAATTCCACTCGCCGTGTTTGGAGGAAGACGAATGCCTCCATCTCAAGAACACCATCTCTAGAGTGAAGCTTGGGGGTGGTAGCATCAGGCTGTCATCAGGCAAGATGACAGGGGCCATGTATTGTGAGATTTTGGGGAACAGTCTCCTTCCCTTAGAATATTGAAGACTTGATTGACTTGATAGACGTGGTTGAATCTTCCAACAGGACAATATGACCCAAAGCTCACAGCCAGGAGAACCAAGAGGTGGCTTCGTTAGAAGTATATCAAGGTTCTTCAGTAAGCTAGCCAGTTTCCAGACCCAAACCCAATACAAAATCTTTGAGGGGAGCTCAAACTCTTTCTCAGCGACAGCACACAAACCTGGCTGATCTAAAGAAGATCTGAGAGGAGGAGTGGACCAAAATCCCTCCTGCAGTGTGTGTAAACCTGGCGAAAACCAAAGGAAACGTTTGACCTGTGTATTGAATTAAAAAAAAAGAAAACATACAATGTAATTTCCAGATTTTTTTTAGAATATAATTAGTTTGCTCCACTACAGATGCAGAAACAGGATTCAGCTTTGAGTCATTGCTGACTAGAAAACTATACTCAACAATCTGAACCCACTAGGACTGGTTGCTTTCAGAAAAGATATCCAAATATCAGATTTGTTTGTGTGTGTGTATTTATTTTGTGCATTACATATTTAAAAAGCAGTGAAATTATTGCAATAGACTCCAACAGTAAGCAAAATATTTGCCTACTGTTAATACCACATGAATATACTCTTAATTGTTTTTTTTTTTTTTTGTGGATTCCTAGAGAAAAAGGCAGAAAATATTCATTTTTGAAAAGCAGTTCAGGACTAAACAGATAAATGACAAGCTGAAAGCATAAACATAATAAACTATGACCATATTCAATTGAATACAACATTACGTAGAGAAATGAAACTTTCAAACTGATGAATAAAATGTCTCAATGCAACACAACCCCGAGCGATGTTTTGTCTATTTCGAGTGCTCTTCACTACAATTGAAATAATTCTCTATGTTCAAAGTTACATTGTGGAGGAACATTAAGTGGACTCTATTTACATTTTACAGACAAAATAACTGTGATCTTGAAAACAAAATCTAGAAAGGAATAGTTGATATGTTAAAATTGCTGGTTTGGAAAAAAGACTTTAACGGCTTTAATGTCCTGCCCATGTGAGCCTAATAGTGGCTATGGAGATTCTGAGATGTAACCAAATCAAAGTTGGTAACTTCAGGAATGACTTTTTTTTCTATAAACTGAAATTGTTTTGACCATTTTAAATGTTTGAACTTAAACACCTAGATCAAAAGTTGGTGCAGTAACTAAAAACCAAGCACGGTGTGAATGTAGTATCAGGTCTGAGGCAAAGACAAGAAACCACAGGGGTTTATCTTGACGTGAAATCTTGGCATAAACATGGCAAAATCTGCTATGTACTAAAGGTGACTATGCAGCAAAGAGAGTCCTATTTACCTGACTCCAGATGAAACTGATTACCCTTCACTGCAGCATCAAAAGAAGCTAAAAAATGGACAAAAGGGTTAAGTCAAGGCAACCGAGGGGGGCTGGAATGTGACAAGACACCGCTTTACTGATCTTTTGATGCAAATTTGTTTTGACCTCAATTTTCTGTGTGATGTGGCCCAACAACATGTTTTAGTGTGCTTTAATGTCAGACTAAATGGTCCCAAGAGCTGTGATTGGATGATAATCCTCCTCCAAAGCCCAGTTTAGATCCGGGCATTCTGGCCAACTATAGACCAATATCAAATCTCCCCTTTATCTCAAAGATCTTAGAAAGAGTTGTAGTTAAACAGCTATACTGCCACCTACAGGACAATAGCCTCTTTGAAGATTTCCAGTCAGGGTTCAGACCTCACCATAGCACTGAAACTGCACTAGTTAGAGTCACTAATGACTTGTTACTGGCCACAGAAAAGGGACTAATCTCTATTCTGGTCCTGTTAGATCTTAGCGCAGCCTTTGACACTATAGACCACAGCATCTTACTCCAGAGACTAGAGCATGACATAGGGATCAGAGGATCTGCCCTTCAATGGTTTAAATCCTATTTATCTGATAGGTACCAATTTGTTCATGTAAATGCACATTCCTCCCATTATAGTCGAGTTAGCTACGGAGTCCCACAGGGCTCAGTTCTAGAACCCATCCTGTTTATGCTTTACATGCTGCCTCTAGGGAATATAATCAGGAAACACGGGATTAATTTTCACTGTTATGCGTATGATACACAGTTGTATCTATCCATTAAACCCGACCAGAATGACCGCTTAGAAAAACTTAGTGCCTGCATTAATGACATCAAGACCTGGATGGCCGTTAATGACCTCCTCCTAAACCCAGAAAAAACTGAGGTCATTATACTAGGTCCAAAATACCTCAGAGATGCCCTACCTGTTCAGATGGTCTCCCTGGATGGTGTAAATATAGCCTTCAATCCCACAGTTAGAAACTTGGGGGTTTTATTTGACCAGGATTTATCATTTAAGGCTCACATATCACAGGCTTGTAAAACTGCATTTTTTCACCTACACAATATTTCTAGGATCAGAAACATATTATCTAGAAGCGATGCTGAAAAACTCATCCATGCATTTGTTACGTCTAGACTGGATTACTGTAACTCTTTGCTAGCAGCGTGTCCTGAAAGTTCTTTAAAAAGTCTTCAGCTTGTTCAAAATGCAGCAGCTAGATTGTTAGCAGCAACCAGCAGAAGAGAACACAGTACTCCTGTATTAGCTTCACTTCACTGGCTCCCAGTTGAATCTAGAATCCAGTTCAAAATCCTCCTGCTAACCTATAAGGCCTTGAATGGTATGACCCCATCCTATATTAAAGATCTCATAGAGCCTTACCAACCAAACAGAACACTTCACTCACAAAATGCAGGACTGCTTGTGGTTCCTAGAATCTCTAAAAGCACAGTTGGAGGTAGAGCCTTTCGCCACCAAGCTCCTGTTTTATGGAATAAACTCCCAGCTCATGTAAGAGAGACTGACACAGTTTCTACATTCAAAATTAGGCTTAAAACATTCCTCTTTGGACAGGATTATTGCCAGACTAGCTAGTAATCAGAGATTAGAATTTACTGCTCCTCTGCCTCACCTGCTGTAATGACCACACTGGCTCTACTCGCTCCTACTCACTCTTTATCCTCCTCCTTCCCTCTCCCCCCTCTACCTCTCTCCTCTACCTGAACCACACTCAAAAAAAACATTTTTTGGGTGAACCTAATAGAATTTGGAAAGAGCTTCCACCTAAACAAAATGTGTTAATATAGCAATAAGCATGTGTGTTGGGAGATCTGAATGCAATTATGTTGGTGCAACATAATGTATTAATGTTGCTGTAACATGATGATTGCAGCAGTTGACCTGACCCAGCTGCTAGTGCCAGGAAATGGTGTGGAAGGACCTAAAATGCAGGAAACCAGGTTTGGTGGCAGAAACTAAAATATTTAAGAAAAAAATAAAAAACAGAGACATGACAAAATCATTCATTCATTTTCTATACCCGTTTTGTCCCTTTTGAGGTCACTGGGCTGCCGGAGCCTAACCCAGCCACTTACAGTAGAAGCGCATTGCACTCAATAAAAAAAAAAAAAAAAAGGATGATATTCGTTCCTATTTTCAAGGCGGAGGGAGAGTAAACAGACAAAAAGACAAAAGGGTATGAAAAGCACCCCGCTCCATTAACCGCCACATTAACGTGGGGGAGGGGTTTGAGTGCTTGAGTGATCCCAGGAGATATGCTGTCTGGGGCTTCAGCCCCTGATAGGGTCTCCCATGTCAGACAGGTCCAGAGTGACGAGCCAGACAAAGAGTGGTTCAGAACTCCCTTTATGAGAAGAACAAACATAGATCCAGATACGTCGCCCGGATTGGCACTACCGGGGCCTCACCATGGAGCCGGCCTGGGGTTGGGGCTCGTAGGCGAGTGCCAGGTGGCCGGGGCTCCTCCCACGGGCCCCAGTCGGGCAAAGCCCAAAGGATTGACGTGGTATCCCTCTCCAGTGTGCCCACCACCTACAGAAGAGCTCAGAAGAGGAATGTGCAATGTGGTTTGGGTGGCAGTCGAAGGCAAGAGCCTCGGCGGCCTAAACCCCAGTCATGGAACTTAGCTTTTGGGACATGGAACGTAACCTCTCTAGGAGGGAAGCAGCCTGAGTCTTTGCAAGAGGTTGAGAGGAATCAGCTAGATATAGTTGGGCTCTCCTCTACGCACAGTCCGGGCTCTGAAACTCAGTCCATTGAGTGGGGTTGGACTCTCTACCACTCTGGAGTTGCTCATGGCAAGAGGCGACAGGCTGGGGTGGGCTTACTCATAAGTCCTCAGCTGAGCCGCCAAGTGTTGGAGTTTACCCCGGTGGACGAGAGAGTCGCCTCCCTTTGCCTTTGGGTGGGGGACAGGTCTCTGACTGTGGTTTCAGCTTATGCACTGCGCAGCAGTTCAGAGTACCCAGCTTTCTTAGTGTCTCTTAAAAGGGTACTGGAAAGTGCCCCAATGGGAGACTCTATCATTCTCCTTGGGGACTTAAATGTCCACGTGGGCAATGACAGTAACACCTGGAAGGGCGTGATTGGTAGGAACGGCTCTCCTGATTTGAACCTGAGCGGTGTTTTGTTGTTGGACTTCTGTGCTCATCACAGTTTGTCCATAACAAACACCATGTTTGTTATGGGTGTCCATCAATACATTTGGCATCAGGACAGCCTCGGCAGGAGATCAATGATTGACTTTGTAGTTGTTTCAGGAAACCTTCAGGCAGTGTGTATTGGACACTCGGGCAAAGAGAGGGGGAGAGCTGTCCACTGATCACTACCTGGTGGTGAGTTGGATTCGTTGGCGGGGAAGGAGGCCAGAAAGACTTGGCAGACCCAAATGTACTGTAAAGGTCTGCTGAGAACATCTGACTGAGCCCTCCATCAGGGATGTGTTTAACTCCCACATCCGGGAGAGCTTCAAACAGGTACCAAGGGAGACTGGTAACATTGAGTCTGAATGGACCATTTTCCCCACCTCCATTGTGTCTGCTGCTGTTTGGAGCTGTGATCTCAAGGTCTCTGGTGCCTGTTGTGGTGGCAACCCTCGAATCTGGTGGTGGACACCGGAAGTAAGGGATGCCGTCAAGCTGATGAAGTAGTCCTATCAGATCTGGTTGTCTTGTGGGACTCCAGAGGCAGCTGACAGGTATCGGCAGTCTGAGTGAGCTGCGGCTCAGGCTGTAGTGGAGTAAAAACTCATTCCTGGGAGGAGTTTGGGGAGGCTATGGAGAAGGACGATCAGTTGGCCTCGAAGAGGTTCTGGCAAACTGTCCGGCGCCTCAGTAAGGGAAAGCAGTTTTCTACAAGCACAGTTTTAAGTGCAGGTGGGGAGCTGCTGACTTCAACTGGGGACATTGTCGGGTGAAGTAATACTTCGAGGATCTCCTCAATCCCACTGACACGCCTTCGCTTGAGGAAGCAGAGGCTGAGAGACTTGGGGTGGGGCTGTCCATTACCCAAGCTGAAGTCACTGAGGTAGTCAACAAGCTCCTCGGTGGCACCGGAAGTGGATGAGGTCCGCCCCGAGTACCTCAAGTCTGGATGCTGTAGGAGTGTCTTAGGTTACCATGTCTCTGCAGGATAGTGCGGCAATCGGGAACTGTACCACTGGACTGGCAGACAGGGGTGGTGGTTCCCCTTTTCAAGAATGTGGACCGGAGGGTTTGTTTAACTACCAGGGAATCACACTCCTCAGCCTCCCTTGGAAAGATTATGCCAGGGTACTGGAGAGGAGAGTCTGTTCGATAGTCGAACCTCAGATCCAAGAAAAACAGTGCGGTTTCCGTCCTGGCCGTGCAACTGTGGACCAACTCTACACCCTCTCTAGAGTGCTGGAAGGTTCGTGGGAGTTCCCTCATCCTGTCCATACGACTTTTATGGATTTGGAAAAAGCGTTTGACCGCGTCTCCTGTGGTGTTCTCTGGAGGGTGTTTGGAGATGGGGTGAGAAGCTCAGTCACCCGGGAGGAGCTTGGAGTAGAACTGCTGCTCCTCCACATAGAGAGGAGCCAGTTGAGGTGGCTCGGGCATCTGGTCCGGATGTCTCCTGGACACATCCCTGGAGAGGTGTTCCTGGCATGTCCCACTGGGCGGAGGCCAGGACAAGCTGGAGAGACTACGTCTCTCGACTTGCCTGGGAATGCCTCAGGGTGCCCCCAAAGGAGCTGGAGGAAGTGGCTGGGGAGAGGGAAGCCTGGCCATCTTTGCTTAGACTGCTGCCCCCACGACCTGGTCCCAAATGAGCTGAAGAAAATGGATGGATGGATGGGCATGAAAAGCGCTTAGACTGCACCACAGGGAGTGAATAAAAGACTATACAATGACTGAGTTGCAGAACAGGACTTAAATAGGAGGTGAATGATGACGTGATGACAAAGAGCTTGGTGGTCGGTGGACCAGAAGCAGTAAATGCTGTGGATTGGAGTGAAGAAGATGGAAGACAGTCAATATTCGGGAGACGGCTCCCTCTAGTGGCCGAAGGGGGAAGTAAATGGTTGACTCCTGACACAACCTTTGTTGTCTTTGAGGTACACACAGTCTACCTCTAGAGAACAGCAATGCATAGTGGTGTAACAATTAATTGACCTAATCGATGAATTCATTTAAATTCCTACGATCCAACCAGATTGATATGTCTGAGGCAAGTTGTTAGGCAAATCAACCTATACCTATACCATTATAAAATTGCTCCTTCAAAATGGAGTAAATCAATTATATCACTGTTGTAAAATACCATTTGGATTGAGACATGGTAGATTTATTTTACTACAAGGTAGAAACAACCAAGTCCATCCCAGAACAACATCCGTGTGATGCAGCAGAAACTAATCAACCATCATTCCAGTCCAATGTGTGGAAACACTTTGAATTTACAAAGTCATGTGATCATACAGTGTTGCTAGAATGTTCTAATAATGTTCCTTTGGATTATTCTGATGTGGAAAAACAACAGTGGAATGAACTTGATCAAACTCAAATGTGAATGGTTTTGACATTCATTCTTGTTTATTTGTTTGTTTGTACACAGATTTATTTACACTTGATTATCTTGAAGAAACACAACAATCTGGAAAACTTCACTGTTCAGAAGCAGGAATTCATCTCTGTTGAAGGTTTGGATAAAGATGTCCTGGATTGATTACAGGATCGAGTCAAATTGTTACAAAAAAAGAAAAAAAAAGAAAAACTTCGACCATGAATCATATCTACGTACCGTCTCCAGATGGCTCCTTTGGTAATTTTTTCAAATTAAATGCTACCTGCAGGTTCAGCACGAGCAGAGTGATGGCTGTATTTGTGCTTACAGTTTTAACTTGTTCTGCAGTTTAGCTAACAGTGCCCATTCTGCTCAGTCCTAAAGGTAATTGACAGTTGTTAACTGCAATTAGTTCATCCTGACAGAAAGGTCTTTCGTGCCAGTGTGTCCCAGAAAAAGCTTTGTGAGCACTCCAGCTTGTTTGAAATGACAATCCATTGACAGAACTTCACAAAAAGTCAAAAATGGTTGCTGTTAAAGTCAGGGGTCTTAGGCGCAAAGACAGAATTGTACAAGTGAAGTTTCCTTTAGATTTGACATTGCAGATTAAAAGATCCGTTTTATGTTGTAGTTCTGATCAAATGTGCAGCAAATGAATATTTCCCATGTATTTTAATCTATTTCAAAATGTCCAGATTTATCAGTTTTTCTATTGAAAAATACAGTCCACTTATAAAACCTTAAGAGAGTTCTTTTTGAACATCAGGACAAATGCAAGTGTCAGAATGTCACTGACACACATTAAGCTCCCTGTGTCCTCAGGTGTAAGAGACTGGTCTCTTATTGTGGTCTTGATTGTGAAGTAATACAAAAAACGAGGTCCCTAGGAGTCCCTAGGAGGGGTTAAAGAAAGTGCTTTAACCTAGGACTCCATTCTCTTACTGGTGGACTTCAATAATGAGCCAAAGGGGAGGTCACAGTTTGTGACATGTTTTGCTTGTTGTGATTTTGTTTTTTCCTCTGCCTGCTTTGTGCAGGTCTGTTGTGGTCTTTTTCTCCTCCCTCTCACCTGTGTCTCCTGCTGGAGGTGTTCACAGCTGCATCCTGTTTAGTTGATTGTGTGTCTGTCTATTTAAATCTTCAGGTCCCTGTATTGGAGCATTTGTGTCTTTTAGGTGAGCGTTTGTTCGGCGATTAAAACAAGCTTCAAACTTACCCATCTGTGTACAAGCCTCCTCTGCTTCTGGGTTTTTGAACTCCACCTGTAACAGTTTTGTGTGTTATGGATGTATTAAAGACAGTTGCATTCTTATTAAGTGGTCATATTTATTGAACACAAAGGTATTCCAGTACCATACATCTGCCGCTTAGCTGTTACAAAGACAAATAAAAACTCCCCACACCAGGAAGGTGGCTAAAACCTCTGTAAATACCACACACAGGTAAAAACCAAAACTTCACAAATAAAAAACACTGCAAAGATCACCTTACATCCTCAGAGCAATTGGATGTAATGCCGTTGGATGTGGGGGACATAAATTACCGAAAGTGACCTAAACAAAAATGACAAACAAAAGTTGAATACAGTTAGCCCGTGTTACAATCCAAAGGTGGATGAAAAGAAGCAGTAAAAAAACATGAAAAAAGACAACAAGTAGAGCTATGTGATGAGTGGAAGCAAATGCAATAAAAAAAATCAATCATCTGCTAAAATACACATTTACTTTCAGATATCAGAAATAATAAAATACTGCATACCTGTGGTATCAAGCACCCACACCCAGTCATTCAAACAGTAGGTTTTCCTCACAATACCACAGCCCTGTAATATAAATGCATCATTTAACAAATCTTTAAAATACTGCAGAAACAGACATGAATATTAGAATCAAATCAAATGTACACAATTGGTTCACACAGCTGTCACACAGTGTCCTGGCCACCCACAAGAATCTGGCACTGCTGGGCAGCTCTGCCCCTTCCTGTTTAGAAGACATTAATGCCAGAGCCACACCGCACAGGTGTCATCCATCAAACTTACAATGATTTTGGGGATATGCTCTGGGAATATGGGGTCCAGGATCCCCCACTAAGGGCTGTTTGGTCTCTGTACAACCAGAGTAGGAACTTGGTTAGAACTGAAGCATAGATTGATCACATAGAAAACTTAATGCCTGCATTAGTGACATCAAGATACTAATGGATGACAGTTAATGACCTCCTAAACCCAGAAAAAACGGAGGACATTATACTAGGCCCAAAATACCTCAGAGATGCCCTACCTGTTCAGATGGTCTCCCTGGATGGTATAAATATAGCCTCAAATCCCACAGTTAGAAACCTGGGGGTTTTATTTGACCAGGATTTATCATTTAAGGCTCACATATCACAGGCTTGTAAAACTGCATTTTTTCACCTACACAATATTTCTAGGATCAGAAACATATTATCTAGAAGCGATGCTGAAAAACTCATCCATGCATTTGTTAAGTCTAGACTGGATTACTGTAACTCTTTGCTAGCAGCGTGTCCTAAAAGTTCTTTAAAAAGTCTTCAGCTTGTTCAAAATGCAGCAGCTAGATTGTTAGCAGGAACCAACAGAAGAGAACACATTACTCCTGTATTAGCTTCACTTCACTGGCTCCCAGTTGAATCTAGAATCAAGTTCAAAATCCTCCTGCTAACCTATAAGGCCTTGAATGGTATGACCCCATCCTATATTAAAGATCTCATAGAGCCTTACCAACCAAACAGAACACTTCACTCACTAAATGCAGGACTGCTTGTGGTTCCTAGAATCTCTAAAAGCACAGTTGGAGGTAGAACCTTTAGCCACCAAACTCCTGTTTACTCCTGTTTTATGGAATAAACTTCCAGCTCATGTAAGAGAGACTGACACAGTTCCTACATTCAAAGTTAGGATTAAAACATTCCTTTTAGGGCAGTCTTATTGCCAGGCTAGCTACAAATCAGAGATTACTTAATTTACTGCTGCCCTAGCTCACCTACTCTGTTGAAGTTTGGGGGAATAACTACAGTTTTCTTTATATCCATAATACGTACTTCTCCGTGGAGCTAAGCAGAGGGAAGATGGTTTGATAAACCAAGCCATGGTGGCCTATTCTTCCAGTTTAGTGGGCTTCTGCAGACTTAGATTAATAATATATTTTATCTTTTTTTTATATAAACTGCAGATTTTCTATCATTGTTATTATTTTTACTATCCGCTATTTGTACCATATCACATGCATTTTACCCTTTTAACATGTTTGAATTAAATTTCAATACCAATTAGTTCCTAGTAGGCTACTAGAAGTTAGAAGCTGGGGAGTATGATGCACTGCGGTTCTGTCCTCATTACTTCTCTCCTGTATATTTTTAAAATTATTTTTCCAGTTTTATTTTTTTATGTAGTTCATCATGCCTCTTTTTGGTGCAGTGCCATGCAAATGTTGTCCCCTCTTTTGCACCCCCCTCTGGGGAAGCTGGAGAAATTCCAGGTGGATCGTCTGTGCTCCTGCCTCCCCTCTGGCTCGTCTCACACCCCCAGCTTATTCAAACATGTAGTTGTAGAGTGCGATAAGCTAATTCTTTAACAGTTCTAGTACATCACCTGTCCCTCCTAGGAGAGGATCCCTCATTCATGTGAACGTCCCTGAGGTTTCCCCTTTTTTTTCCTCCCCAAAATCAGGTTCTTTTTATGAGTTTTTCCTTACCGAGAAGGAGGGTCTAAGTCCAGGGATGCCAGTTTAGTTTAGTCTTTTTTGTTTAGTTTCGCAACCAGCTTCTGTTTATATCGTATGACTCACTTCATGTTCTTTTGCAGAAGTACTATTGCGGATCACATTGAGAAAGCTGCGTTGTGATATTGGGATAAAGAAAAACAGTTGAATAGGAATGGTCTGTTTTAACAGTAGGAGGTCAAACCTGTTCCCATCACATGTTGATCTCCTGCATGGATGCCCTTAGCCACCAATTCTGTTAATATTGTTTTATGAAAAGAACTTCTACGTTTCTAAGTTTTAAGTAAAACAGGATTTTATCTTTGCGTTTTTGCGGATACTGTTGTTCTCTTGGCTTCATAGAACCAGGACCTTAATGTGCATAGGGATGGTTTGCAGACCAGTGTGAACTCCATGAATGCGTGTTAAGGCATTTTCACTTGGCTGCTGCACCTGAGACCTGGCCCTGGAAAAGTGGAAGATGATGGATGGCCAAACCATTTTATCATTGGCTACCACTTAAAAAAATAAATTTCATACTACAAATGCACAAATAGAATGTAAAGCCTGTAATTATTGTTTTATTTTTATTCTTGACATTAATTTTTAAAACTTATATCAGTTTCATTTTGCCACAGTCCAAAATTTGTGCTCCAGAGGTGTATTCTTTTGATTGGTAGGTGGGTGAACTCATTGGTTGACGTAATAAAACTTGCTTTACATTGTTCTACCCGGTTGGATTGGGATGAGCAAACGCAGCTCAGTGTTGCTATTTTGTTTAGGGTTCATTTTTGCCATTCAAAATCCATTGGATGACAATGATTGTCTGTCCAACATAAAGATGTGTAAGGTTCCAACTTGTGGCTTTTTCTACAAATATAATGCAAACAAAAGACGAGAAAATGAATGCAGACAATCATGATTCATTTTGTTATGGCATGTGTCTGTTTATACTGAGTGTTGCATCACAGAAGTTATGGATCCATAGAATCATTACAAACATATTAAGGTAATTAATACACATGCACTCACCATTTTCAACATTTTTTTCTGACACAGATACTCGGTGGTGTTGAGCTGGCAGTAACCACAGTAGTGCCATCTTATCTGCAAAGACTCAAAACAAGATGGAGATACAGATTTTTTTAATCTGACAATTCAAGTGTCTGCCCATGTTTCAGTGCTTGAAAGGAAAACCAAGGCACCTTTAATCATCTGCTGGTGTGAGATGTTGGGTGGTTGCTAGGTTACAGGTCAATGTGGAGCAGAGTTTGCGAATAGTATAGAGATGTTGTGGGGAATATTTGAGCATAGTGAAATGTCATGATGTGACTGCATGACTGTTGCAACAATTACCATGGAGACACCTGGTTTTCTGTTCCCGTCTGCAGCTGCACAGCGTGTCTCTGATACCGTCACATTTTCATACAAACACAGTTGCTAATTATCCAGCAGGGTTACATTCTACAGTCATTATTTTTGGATTTTAGTTTTTACCTTTGGGGTGCTTTGCACCACACCGTAACAAATCTATTGCACATTCTTGTCTAGATTTGGACATCCTTAATTATTACTGTGTGAGAGAAACTGTGCTGATCCAAAATTCCAAGTACCCCTTGTTTTGGAACAAGGAATAAAACAAATTCTGATTATAGATAGACTTGTACAGTGGGGATGGAAAGTTTGGGCACACCAGGTAAACTGTTTTATTATTGTGCATAAAGAACCCAAGGAAAGACTGAAAAATCTACTGAAGACATCAGTTTACAGACAAGACATTCTCTTAATGTGTAAAATGAGGCTTTAATCCATCATTTACTCTGTCAGAATAATAGAAAGCTAAATAACTGTGTGTGCAAAAGTTTGGGCACCCTGCAGAGTTAGTACCTTGTACTGCCCCACTTGTCAATTATCACAGTTTGTAAAGGTTTTTTCTAGCAGCCAAGAGTCTCTCCATTCTTGTTTGAGCTTTCTTCATCCATTCTTCTTTCCAAAAGTCTTCCAGTTCTTTCAGATTTCTGGGATGTCTGTTCCTCACTTCTCTTTTCAGGTCCATCCATAGATTTTCAATGATGTTGAGGTCAGCTGATTGGAAAGTTCACTACAAAATCTTTAGTTTCTGCCTCTTAATGTAAGACAGTGTGGATTTGGAGGTGTGTTTAGGATCATTAACATTTGGAGAAGTCATCCTTTCTTCAACTTTTTCACAGATGGTATCAAGTTAGTGTCTAAAATTTGTTGGAATCCATTCTTCCTTCTACTCGTGAAATGTTTCCTGTGTCGCTGGCTGCAATACAAGCCCAAACCATGATTGATCCACCTCCATGCTTAACAGTTGGACAGAGGTTCTTTTCATGAAACTCTGTTTCCTTTCTTCTCCAAACGTACCTTTGCTCATTTCAGTCAAAAAGTTCCATCTGAACCGGGTCAGTCCACAGAACCTGTTTCCAAAATGCATCAGGCTTGTTTCTATGTTCATTTGTGAACTTCAAAAGGTTGAATTTTGTGATGAGGACGTAGAAGAGGTTTTCTTTTGAGGACTCTTGAAGACCAAATTTGTACAAGTATCTGTTGACAGTAGAACAGTGCAGCACAACTCCAGAGTCTGCAGTTCTTTCTGGAGGGATGCTGCAGTCAAAAGTGGGTTAGGATTTGCTTTTTCTCACAGTCCTGTGAGCTGCTCTGTCTGAGAATCTTCTTGATCTTCCAGATCTTGCTTTAACTTCCACTGGTGCATCAACTATTTTCAGTTTTATTGTTCTTGACAACTGCTGGAAGAACCCATGATGCTGATTGTTGGAACAAGGTCAGATGACTCAGATTATTTATAATCTTTCAGATTCAAATCACCTGGTCTTTGCGAACCATAATTGTGAACAATCCGTGACACTGGCTATGTCCGAATTCATTCACTACTCACTATATAGTGCACTATACAGTGCGTTCGCCATTTTGTAGTGTTGTCCGAATCCAAAATAAAAATATCGAGTGCACTACAAATGTCCCAGAATCCTCTGCGAAAAACTAGTGTACATCGATGGTCACTACTTTGGAAAAGATAGACCACAATGCATCGCGTTTGAATGCCTTTCAAGATAGCAGAAGCATTTTGCTCAAGGAAGACATAAATGTAAGTATTTAAGTAGTTGTAGTAGAATATAACATTGCTACAAATGTAATATGATATATGTCATATTAGATAATTATTTTACCGACGATGTATATTCTTCTGGAGCTTACATGTTTTGCTAACGCTATCATTCTGCTAATGCTAACGCGTTTGTTTTGCGTTGAGGGCAGAAATATTAATTGTAGATAATATAATGAGTGATTTCTACCTGTAGTCATGAGTTGATAAAACATTTTTAAAATGTGTTTACACATGTAGGGACAGACGAGGACGTCTGACGTACAGAATTTGATCTGCCTGCAGATGGCGAAACAAACGCTGCGCCTCAGCCGCCGGGTGGGAGTACGTTCACAGCGGAGATCATCATTGTGACAATCATTGTGGTAAAGGTTTTTGTTTTTACTTTCTATTTAGAGCAGTGATACAGATGACCCACCTCATTTGGTAGAGTGGTAGAATTGAAAGAAAACATAAAAGGTGTATGAAATGAAGGCTTAGATAGTTCCTTGTAGTTTTAATTATTTCTTTGTTCACAATTGTCTGTTTTGTTATTTGAAAGAACGTATAAGGCTTCCCACCGGCAGTGGCACTGAATCAGGGGAACCATCAGCAGCTTTGTGGAAGTGGTTCTCTTTAGTGAATGAGGCGATTGGCAGCAGAGCATCAGTGAGGCCTCATTTCCTCATTTCCTGGGAGGAGAGCCCCTCCACATCTTCTGCACCATCCCCTGCCTCAGTGCCACAAGAACAGGGGCAGACAGGGAAGAGACAGAAGAGGCTTCTTCAGCCAAGAGGCGTGGCGGCCTATTCAATCTGAGGCAGAGAGGAGGAAAGGGCAAGAAGGGAGGAAGAGTGAGAGAAGAGGCTCTTAACTTTCTTAGAAAAAATGTCATTTAAATTGTTTTAAATAATCAATTTGCAAAAATGTATTATTTGCATGTATTTTTAAAAATATGAGCAATTTTTAACGATCTCAAGAATATTTTCATATAAACATCAAAGGTAAATATTTACAATTTCATTTTATATTTAACATTTACTTTTGATGCATTTTAGCAATGATCATGGTCCTGAAGAGCCGTTCATCTGACAGTTGGAGCTGACAGGAAACCAGCGATTTGTCCTCGCAGACAGACGCCACATTGCTCATCCTGCTGGTTCCTGGTGTTGTCCTTCGGCTGTGGCTCAACATATGTGGCTCCAATCAGACCCCTTCACTGATGCACTGATCATCACTGATGGTGCAGGATGGCACTGAATTATTCTAACTGCAAAGGTTGGTTTTACTTCCAACGCCTCTAGAAATATTTCTCTCCATCTTGTCTTCATCATCTCAAATGCTCTCTCCACCACAGAGCGTTCCCTCGCGTGGTGTCGGCTGTAACGGGCAAACGCATTCCTCACGGGTTCCCTGTAGGGTGTCAGCAGTGTGATGGGATGCTCAATGCAGGGATACCCACTGTCACCCAAAATGATGAATCCTTCAGGTGGGTGTTTGACAAAAATTGGGCTGTTACGTAGAACCCGTGAATCACGGAGTGAATTTGGGCACCCACCAAAAATATTTAAAATGTGGCATAAGAGTCACATACAGCCTGCATTTGGATTGAATGAAAAAGCTTCCTGTTACAATAACAAGCTGCATTTTCTTTTGGGGCCTTTATTCTTATGGTGCAGACGTTGATGCTCACGAACCTTTTGGAAAGCAGCAGATCCAGTGAGCTGCTCAAAACCAGCAGCAACTAATAGCAGTTCATCCACACTGGAGACCAGCATGACGCTGCTCATCAGCTGGAGGATGTGGTCTGCTGTTCTGTGAACAATGTCACTCACAGTGGAGCGTAAAGGTCCTGGTTAACACACGGTAAGATGTGCCAGACGCCAGCCAGGAAAGGAACACCAGGACCTCAGTCTCCTGTGCCAGCGTGAGGAACCCGAAGCTGCTCCACCAGATGCCCTATGGTCCAGCGGGTCAAACCAAAATCCGTTCTGGTGTCAGACTGACCATAAGCATAGAGGGCCAGAACAGACACCTTTATGTTGGCAAAGCAGCAGAGACATGAAAGAGCTTGTAAAATGTAACATTAATCATTGTATTTGTTAAATTTGGTTTTATTTTTGAATGTTTCTGTTTATTCTGATGGCTTTTATTTTAGAAAGTATTTATGAATGCTCATGCTATTTATTTGTTTGGATTTTCATGTTAATTTTTAAATATGAAAGTAAGTATTTTTGTTTAAAACGAGTGTGCCGTAAATCTTTTTGTAAATAAAATGATTTAAAACACTTTGTGTTGAAGGCTGATATGGTTTGACTAGAAAGAAAAAACCTATGCTTTCTCTGAACTCACTAGAGTGTTACAGGTAATTATAAAATATAATAACCAGAATCAAATCATAATGTTGGAAACAATGGTTAAACTCTTGCCCAGCAGATGGTGTAACCCTGAGTAATCTGAGACGTCTCTACAACTTGCCTCTGTACTTCATTTCAGATAATTGGCGAATGACAGTAGTTCGCCTCCAGACCAGGTGGTGGCGGTAATGCAACCACCGCGATATAAACAACACCCGAAGAAAAACAGCGACCAAAAAGTAGTGAGCATGGTGTCCGAATTGCTTTTAAAATCCAGGGCACTACATAGTCCAGCACTATATAGTGACACACTATATAGTTTTTTAGTAGTTAGGGGTTAGGGCATGAATTCGGACACAGCCACTGTCAGTTCTCAGCTTTTCCAAAGGGGGCGGGGCTTACTATAAACTCTGCAGGGTGCACAAGCCTTTGCACACACCACTATTTTGTTTTCTGTTTTATTGAAAATGGTAAATGATGAAAATAAAACCTCATATTTTCACATTAAAAGAATGCTCATCTGTAAACTGATGCCTTTGGAAGATTTTCAATCTTTCCTTGGGTTCTTTCTGCACCACAATAGAGCATTTTACCTCGGGTGCCCAAACTTTTGATCCCCACTGTAGTCTTCATGTTCATGTAGCTGATCTAAATAGCTAAACTCAAGGTTCACACGTTTGATGTGTAAAGACGAACCACCTGTATTAATTATTCTCTCCTGAAATAAAATTGTAAACTTGAATTTGTGTTGTGGGATTTAATCTGGTCTGCATTAACCCTCTGACCCTGAAGCTGTCAGAAATAAGACATAGTTTTGATTATTAAATGCCCATTCCGATCATCTTTTGATGTAATTTCAAAGTAGTCCCAGTGGTCTATTAATTATGATGAGGCAGTTTTTAGAAAAAATAAAAAAAAAGCTGTGCAGTTTTTTAGGCCATAGTTTCTGCAGAGCAGCAGTAGTTCATCAGAAATACATCTTTGAGTTATGGGAGGGACCATGGGCCTGGAGTTAGTCTGCCCCCACTAGTTATCTGTTTACACTCTTTCCCACTAGCTTACAGCCCCACACACCACAACCTAAAATGACAGAACAACAAGAATAGCGAGCAACATTTGGGTTAGTCAGCCGTACAGCTTTGAGCCAGATGCCAGCTCAGATGAGGAAACAACGACGAATATGGATTTATTTGTCGATAAGTGGATGCATCAGAAATCGAGTGGAGCAGGGAGCTTGTGGCTTCCAGATTTTAGCTTCTACGTCACAACTACAAACGTTTTTCAGACCGTAACTTTTGTTTGATCCTGATTCACGATTATTTGAATAAAGAAATACTCAGAAACTTGATTTTAAGATTAATTGTTTTAATACATGTCCTCCATCATTAGAAAAATGCACAAGAACATGTTAAAAACACCCAAAACATTTCATTGCAGTGAGTCATTAAGCAATTTACATAATGATTTCATATTATGAAGCTGAAAATACAGCTGGTGGTTTTTCATAAAATGCAACACTTCAAAGCTACAGCTCGATGTCAAAGCATTAACTTTGAAAACACCTACAAGGACCAGAGTCAGTACCGGACCAACCATAAATGGCCTTTCATTGTGAAACTAGACGTGCCCCACCGTTGGTTCTCGTGCTCTTTACCGTACCAGCAGTCAGCCAGCAGGCACAGCTTAACAGCAGATCCAGGCCAGACAGTCTGTCCTGTGAATAACTGCTCATATGCATCCTCGCTGTGAAGTGAACTGTGGAAGAACGGCTGCTCTGCACGCTCACAGTCACAGAGCCCACTCTGAGTCCTGCACTCCCCACTCCCCACTCCCCAATCCTGCAGCAGACTCAGCTGCTCCGAAAACCGACTGCGACAGGAGCTGCTTTGGCTCTGGCTGGAGACTAGAGTATTTAGCTTGGACAACACAGCTGATGAGTTGCTAATTAAATGTTTATCCGACTCTGGCATCTGTCGCAAAACCCAAACGTCTGTTAGCTGACATGAGTCTGTGGATCATCACTTATAGCTGGTTCTGGGTCTTGTGGGTGGAGTTCAGGACTGGGATCAGGCAGAGGCTGCCTGAGCTGGACCTTACTGTAACTCATTATTCCTGCTCTTGCTCAGGCTGCACTCATATCCTGACACTGAACTCTTTGTGGCAAAGAGGCCAGCAGTTATCAGCCGCGTCTGATCAGCTGAAGCATCATTATAATCAAAGCCTCTTTAATACAGTTTTTGATGCATTTAGGAGATTCATGTTGTGCCATAGAAGCAAAAATGTTCAGATTTATTGCTTTATGCTTTTAGAAGAGAGCTAATTGCATGAAGGAAAACCTTTTATTGATCTTTTTGTATCCAGAGGAATCTGTTTTTAGGAATGCATTTGTTCAAAAGCCTTCTATGTGTCAGGACCACATTTACAAAAGAAGTTTGAACTTAACTCATGTGAGTGAAACAAACCTTTTCTTAAGGTCTGCTCAGAGGTTAGCATCTCAGGCAGTTTACATTTAGATCAGGCGACTTAGATTTTTTCTGTGTTTTGCCGTGAATTGCTTGTATTCTAAATAAGATTTTGGAGAAATAGAGGCCAAAAGCTGCAGTTTTGTCCTTCAAATGAAAGAGTTTTTCTTCGTCTGTGACTCAGTTTCATTTTCTGAAACAAGGCTCTGATGTGCTTCGGACTGTTTGCATTTAATGAGTAAAAACAGAGTTTGTTTCAGTGTTGTATGTATGCAAACTAAAAATGCTTTCCAATTCAATTTTGAAATAGTTTTGTAACTACTTAACCCATCAAAAATCCCCACCCCACCTGTGTGCATTTAAGTTCTGTCTAGTAATGTTTGTGCAGCTTCAGAATTGTTTTGGTGCGCCCTCCAAGTCAAAGTCAGTGACCCCACCCCCCAGCATTCCAAATAGGTAGTATTTACTGGCTCAAGAAGCTAAAATCCAGAGGTGCATTGACTGACCAAATCTTTGTTTTGCAATGATTACACACGTAAGCCTCAAGTTTTGATCTACTTTCACAGTGTTCCCAAAGGTCTTTTAAGTATGATTACATTGTTTTTAACTAAAAACAGAACACTGTGTTGTTTTCTTGGATGTACTTTCTGTAGAGCAGCAGGAGTTCATTAGAAATCGGACTACGAGTCGCGAGCAGGAATGCTGGTGCAGAGCTTCCTGGTACTCATAAAGGAGCTATCTATTTACATACTCTCCCACTAGCTTACAGCCCCTCACGTCCCCAATCTAACATTAGTAATGAAACACAAGCAATCGTGGAGATATCCAGCTGCACAGGTTTGATACCAGCTCAGATGAGGAAAACAAAGACATGAGTGGATCTAGTCCCCTAGTGTATTTTCTACAAAACAAATACGTTCGTTTTTCCAGAGCATTTTTTTCGTTAGCTCTTGGTCCAAAAATATTTGAATAAATAAATAATCAGAAATACAATTGTGATTCTAACTTTCTTTATACAGGTTCTCCATCATGAGAAAAATGCCACAAGACCAGGTTAAAAAAAAACACCAAAAAGACATTTTTATTTGAGTTGATCTTGAAGTTTCTGCCACCAAACCTGGTCCCTTGCATATTGGGTCCTACACCACCAGATCCAGACACAGCTTAAAACAGTGCAAAGCTGGCAAAATCAAATTATTTTTCTACTTTTGGGTGTTAGATAACTGTATGCTATCATGCCATAATTTTGAATGTAATAATTAATAATTGCAATCTCTTGATGTTCAAGCAGTATTATTCCATCAGAGTTATCTGTTTCCCTTTTGCTATCATAATTGACTGACATAATTTCAAACTGAGTGATCTTGGGACCTTTTTGATTGATTTATTGACAAGGTTTATTTCAAGCATAAGTTGGACAAAACACGAAAATAATCACACAAAATTATCAAACTCATTATTAAGACAATGAAATGCATTGATTGAGAGGAAAGAAAGAAAAGAAAAAAAAACAAAAAACCAAAAAGAAACCAATGAAAAATGAACAAACAAAAACAACGCACTTAAGTCACATTGTAACATATGTTCAGTCTAGTGAATAATAACTGAAGTCTAGTAGAGCTTGATTGAAGAAGAGAACGTATTTAATCCCACCCCTACATAGTTACTTAATTTCATAGTCTTGCATAGTTTTTACAATCCGGTTCTGATCAGAAACATTATTGATTCACACTTTAGGTAATCAATATGTAATAAACATTGATTATCATTAGTACTCTAATTACATTGATCTAGTTGGTACATATTTCCGATCAAGTAAAGAAAATCAGTAGATTGTGATTACCTTTCAAGTAACATTTTAGTGATCATTATTACACATTACACAATTTAATAATCATAGGTAGTGATTTAAAAAAAAAGAAATTATTTCAGCACATTCAAGTTCACATGTCCACATATTTGAATTGATTCAAACACCAGTTGATCTTTAACTCTTCTTATCTTCATATTGTAAGATTAGAGTTTCTTTGTACATTTTCTTGAATTTTTGGATGTTGGAACA
Organism: Oryzias woworae; assembly: GCA_016861445.1. Classification (NCBI taxonomy): domain Eukaryota; kingdom Metazoa; phylum Chordata; class Actinopteri; order Beloniformes; family Adrianichthyidae; genus Oryzias; species Oryzias woworae. The sequence goes on from BOLG01000460.1 coordinate 85,486, forward strand.
TTGTTTGAGCTCATTACTTAACCCGTTCCAAAATTTAGAGCCACACACAGAAACTTTTTTTTTTGTGGTTCTTATCAATTTGATCTTGAAGTTCCTACATCCCCTCAGTTTAAAGCCTCCTTCTTTTTTTAAGAACTGTTTTTGGATATTCAATGGTAATGTTTTTCCACTGGCTCTATATAGAATTTGGGCGGTGCAAAAATCAACAAGGTCATACAGTTTTAAAACTCTGGATTGATAAAATAAATTGTTTGTCTGATAAAGAAAGCCGGCTTTATGTACAATTCTGATGGCTGGTTTTTGAAGTAAAGAGAGAGGCTGTAGTGAACTTTTAGAATTATTGCCCCAAATTTCTATACAATAGGTGAAATATGGTAATATTAAGGAGCAGTATAATAGGTATCTACAGTTGTATTCTAACATGTATTTAGATTGATTTATGATTGAAATACTTTTTGAAACTTTAGTTTGTATGTGTCTGATGTGCAGCTTCCAACTTTATTTGTTATCAATTACAATTTGATTTCTGTGACGTTTTCTATTAAGACATTATTTATTGTAACTGAGAGCTCTGGATTGGCCTTATAATTACCAAAAAACATCACTTTGGTTTTTTCAAGGTTCAAAGATAGTTTATTGTAATCCATCCATGATTTTATTTTGTTCAACTCTGTGTTTACCACATGGATAAGTTCCCTTTGATTGTCTGTTGAGTAAAATATATTTGTGTCATCAGCAAATAGAATTAGTTTTAAAAGTTTTGAAACATTGAATAAATTATTTATGTAAATATTGAATAGTAGAGGGCCTAGAATTGATCCTTGGGGGACACCACAACCTATCTCCTTGGTCTTTGATGTGAATTCATTCATCTTGACAAATTGTTTTCTTTCCGTTAAATAGCTTTTGACCCAACTTAGCGCTAGTCCTCTTATCTCATACCCTTCCACTTTATCAAGTAGGATGTCATGATTGAGAGTCAAATGCTTTTTTTAAATCAATGAAAATTCCAGCTGCACATTTCTTTCTGTCCAGAGCATTTGTGATTTCCTCAACAGCATCAATGATAGCCATTGAGGTTGATCTGTTTTCTCCAAAACCATATTGGTTTTTATTTATAATGTTATGTTTATCTATAAATTTAGCTAATTTATCATTGAATATCTTTTCTAAAAGTTTGGAGAATTGTGGAAGGAGAGAAACTGGTCTATAGTTTGTAAAAAGGTGAGAGAGTAATAAAATACACCTTTCGTCAAACTCATTTTGACAGGTGACCTTTGACCCCATAGCCATAAATTATAATTTTTGACTGACACATTAAGCATAATTGAATAAATATAAATTTGATATTAAAATGATATATTCATAAATGATAGTATATGTAAAATGACCCATAACAATAAATCATAATTTTGATAGATACATGAAGCATAATTTAATTCATGTGAATTTGATATTAAAATGATAAATGACATTGTAGGTATAAAGTAAAATAAAAGAATGCAATGTTTATAAAAAATGATTTATGATCTCCTGCTCGTCACCGTTCCCTGCGGTCACTGCATGTGCATATGACAGGGGTTTGATCTTCAATCCGGTGATTATCACATCATTAATCCTGGAATTCTGCTCCTGGTCATCCATTCGTTTTTCCATGTTATCCATTCGGTTGACGTGGCGTCTTCCCGGAAGTACATCCTGTCTAGGATGTACCTGCCTTCACCCAATAGTAGCCGGGACAGGTGTCTGGCAACCCTGTGACCCCGAAAGAGACATAGTATGTTAAGAAGATGGATGGATGGGTGGGCGGGTAGGTGGGTGAATGGATGGACGGATAGATGGGCGGATGAATGGGTGGATGGATGGATTGATGAGTTAATGGAATGATGGGTAAATGGATGGATGGATGGGTGAATGGATGGCGTGTGTCATGGCTCAGTCCTGCTCCTTTTAACCCACCATTCCTTTTCATCTGCTCTAATTTAGTTAATTGAATTGAACTGGTCTAATCTAAAAAACATGTCAGCAAAATAAAGAAGTTTACAAAACATGGACATTTCCGTATGCTTTCTTTGTGCTTACTTATGTATTGCTACAAAGAAATACAAATAATGTATTGCTCAACTTCAAAGGAATTTTAGAAGACAATGAAAATGACATTTTAAAGTGAGGTGAGAGTAGGACAGATTTAGATTTTATGGGTGCCGGTTCTGAACCGGTTCTTTAAAGGTGAGGTTTGTGTTGGTCGGTGGGGGATGGGGGGTGACTCTATCTATAAACTAATTTGGTTCCTATATAATATTTTACTTGGTGTAATGAGCATGAGAATGAAAAGTGCTATAAATGAAGATTGATGATTGACTAAAACTGTTCTGGTCTCCCCCTCCATGAAACGTCACCTTAACGTGGTGGAGGGGTTTGAGTGCTCAAGTCATCCCAGGAGCTATGTGCTGTCTGGGGCTTCGGGTCCTGGTAGGGTCTCCCATGGCAGACAGGTCCTGGGTGACGAGCCAGACAGAGCAGTGCACAGACCCCTTTATGAGAAAAAACTATCAAAGATCCAGTTACGTCACCTGGATTGGCGTTACCGGGACCTCACCCTGGAGCCAGGGGTTGGGGCTCGAAGGTGAACGCCTGGTGGCCAGGGCTCCTCCCACAGGCCCCAGTCGGGTAAAACCCAAAGGATCGATGTGGGTTCACTTCCCAGTGGGCCCACCACCTGCAGGAGAGCTCAGGAAGGGGCCGGTGCAATGTGGTTTGGGTGGCATTCGAAGGCAAGTGCCTCAGCCGCCTAAACCCCGGTCATGGAACTTGGCTTTTGGGACATGCAACGTCACCTCTTTGGGAGGGAAGGAGGCTGAGCTTGTGCGAGAGGTTGAGAGGTACCGGCTAGATATAATTGGGCTCACCTCTACGCACAGTCTGGGCTCTGAAACTCAGTCTCCCTCGAGAGAGAGTTCGGACTCTCTACCATTCTGGAGTGTCACATGGTGAGAGGCGGCAGGCTGGGGTGGGCTTACTGGTGAGCCCCCAGCTTAGCCACCAAGGGTTCCATCCAGAGATGAGTCCCTTTGCCTTCGGGTGGGAGACAGGTTTCTGACTGTGGTTTCGGCTTATGGGCCGAACAGCAGTTGAAAGTACCCAGCTTTCTTGGTGCCTTTCGGAGGAGTACTGGAAAGCGCCCTAATGGTGGACTCCATTGTCCTCCCACGTAGGTAATGACAGTAACACCTGGAGGGGTGTGATTGGTAGGAACAGCTTCCCTGATCTGAACATGAGCGGTGTTTTGTTGTTGGACTTCTGTGCTTGTCATACTTTGTCCATAATAAACACCATGTTTGAGCACAAGGATACACGTGGCATCAGGACACCCTCGGCAGGAGATTGATGATTGACTTTGTTGTCATTTGGCCATGTGTGTTTGAAACTCGGGTAAAGACAGGGGCAGAGCTGTCCACTGATCACTACCTGGTGATGAGTTGGATTCATTGCAGAGGAAGGAGGCCAGAAAGACTTGGCAGACCCAAACATACTGTAAAGGTCTGCTGGGAATGTCTGGCTGAGCCCTCTATCAGGGAAGTCTTTACCTCCCACATCCGGAAGAGCTTTGTACAGGTACCGAGGGAGGTTGATAACATTGAGTCTGAATGGACCATGTTCTTCACTCTCATTGTCTCTGCTGCTGTTTGGAGCTGTGATCTCAAGGTCTCTGGTGCCTGTTGTGGTGGCAACCCTCGAATCTGGTGGTGGACACCAGAAGTAAGGGATGCCATCAAGCGGAAGGAGGGGTTCTATCAGGTCTCGCTGGCTTGTGGGGCTCCAGAGGCAGCTGGCAGGTATCGGCAGTCTAAGCGAGCCTCGCCTCAGGCTGTATGGGAGGCAAAAACTTGGTTCTGGGAGGAGTTCGGTGAGGCCATGGAGAAGGACTTTTGGTTGGCCTTGAAGACGTTCTGGCAAACCGTCCGGTGCCTCAGGAGGAGGAAGCAGTTTTCTGCTGTTTTATGGAATAAGCTCCCAGCTCATGTAAGAGAGGCTGACACAGTTTCTACATTCAAAGTTAGACTTAAAACATTCCTCTTTGGACAGGATTATTGCCAGACTAGCTAGCAATCAGAGAATATTTAACTTACTGCCCCCCCCCCCCCCCCCCCCCAACCCTTCCCATCTCAATGCACCTCAAGATTTCCTCTTATTTTCTACCCTTCCCTCACACACTACATACACGTTAAGGGACTTTATGTCCTACGGCCCTCACTTTAATTTCAAGGGACCCCCAAATCCCAACTGCACAACATTACATAACACCTTTATTTCAAGGGATCACTGGATCCCACTACACTCACTCAGGTTCCAAGGGACCCCCAAGTCCCATCTGCATTACACAACATACTCAAGTCCATAACCCCCTCTCCTTCCTCTCTCTCTTCCCTTTTCTACTAACCTCCTACTTATCTCACAATAAACCCTACCCTAATCCGGGTCTGCATCCTTCTCCCACCCCCCTACCCCCCTCCACCTGCAATCTTCATTACATCACTTGCCATCTGCCAATGCTTTATTTTATTTGGTTTATCATGCCTCTGTTTGGTGCAGTGCCATTCACATGTTGTACCTCTTTCCCACACTTTTACGGAGTGGGAGAGATTTCTGATTCCAGGTGGATCGTCTGTGCTCCTGTCTTTGGCTGTGACCTCGCCTTTGACTCTTCCCGCTCCTGTCCTTGGCTGTGACCTCGTCTTTGACTCTTCCCGCTCCTGTCTTTGGCTGTGACCTCGCCTTTGGCCCCTCCCGCTCCTGTCTTTGGCTGTGACCTCGCCTTTGGCCCCTCCCGCTCCTGTCCTTGGCTGTTACCTCGTCTTTGACTCTTCCCGCTCCTGTCCTTGGCTGTGACCTCGTCTTTGACTCTTCCCGCTCCTGTCCTTGGCTGTGACCTCGCCTTTGACTCTTCCCACTACTGTCTTTGGCTGTGACCTCGTCTTTGGCTCTTCCCACTCCTGTCCTTGGCTGTGACCACGTCTTTGGCTCTTCCCACTCCTGTCCTTGGCTGTGACCTCGCCTTGGCCCCTCCCGCTCCTGTTCTTGGCTGTGACCTCGCCTTTGGCCCTTCCCGCTCTTGTCTTTGGCTGTGACCTCACCTTTGGCCCCTCCCGCTCCTGTCTTTGGCCGTGACCTCGTCTTTGACTCTTCCCGCTACTGTCCTTGGCTGTTACCTCGCCTTTGGTTCTTCCTGCTCCTGTCTATGGCTGTTACCTCACCTTTGGCCCCTCCCGCTCCTGTCTTTGGCTGTGACCTCGCCTTTGGCCCGTCCCGCTCCTGTCTTTGGCTGTGACCTCGCCTTTGACTTTTCCCGCTCCTGTCCTTAGCTGTGACCTCGCCTTTGGCCCCTACCGCTACTGTCTTTGGCTGTGACCACGTCTTTGGCTCTTCCCACTCCTGTCCTTGGCTGTGACCACGTCTTTGGCTCTTCCCACTCTTGTCCTTGGCTGTGACCTCGCCTTTGGCCCCTCCCGCTCCTGTCTTTGGCCGTGACTTCGTCTTTGACTCTTCCTGCTCCTGTCCTTGGCTAAGACCTCGTCTTTGACTCTTCCCGCTCCTGTCTTTGGCTGTGACCTCACCTTTGGCCCCTCCAGCTCCTGTCCTTGGATGTTACCTCGCCTTTGGCCCCTCCCGCTCCTGTGCTCGGCTGTGAACTCGTCTTTGACTCTTCCCGCTCCTGTCCTTGGCTGTGACCTCGTCTTTGACTCTTCCCGCTCCTGTCCTTGGCTGTGACCTCGTCTTTGACTCTTCCCGCTCCTGTCCTTGGCTCTGACCTCGTCATTGACTCTTCCCGCTCCTGTCCTTGGCTGTGACCTCGTCTTTGACTCTTCCCGCTCCTGTCCTTGGCTGTGACCTCGCCTTTGACTCTTCCCGCTACTGTCTTTGGCTGTGACCACGTCTTTGGCTCTTCCCACTCCTGTCCTTGGCTGTGACCACGTCTTTGGCTCTTCCCACTCCTGTCCTTGGCTGTGACCTCGCCTTGGCCCCTCCTGCTCCTGTTCTTGGCTGTGACCTCGCCTTTGGCCCTTCCTGCTCTTGTCTTTGGCTGTGACCTCACCTTTGGCCCCTCCCGCTCTTGTCTTTGGCTGTGACCTCACCTTTGGCCCCTCCCGCTCCTGTCTTTGGCCGTGACCTCGTCTTTGACTCTTCCCGCTCCCGTCTTTGGCTGTGACCTCACCTTTGGCCCCTCCCGCTCCTGTCTTTGGCTGTGACCTCGCCTTTGGCCCCTCCCGCTCCTGTCTTTGGCTGTGACCTCGCCTTTGACTTTTCCCGCTCCTGTCCTTAGCTGTGACCTCGCCTTTGGCCCCTCCCGCTACTGTCTTTGGCTGTGACCACGTCTTTGGCTCTTCCCACTCCTGTCCTTGGCTGTGACCACGTCTTTGGCTCTTCCCACTCCTGTCCTTGGCTGTGACCTCACCTTTGGCCCCTCCCGCTCCTGTCTTTGGCTGTGACCTCGCCTTTGGCCCTTCCCGCTCCTGTCTTTTGCTGTGACCTCACCTTTGGCCCCTCCCGCTCCTGTCCTTAGCTGTGACCTCGCCTTTGGCCCCTCCCGCTACTGTCTTTGGCTGTGACCACGTCTTTGGCTCTTCCCACTCCTGTCCTTGGCTGTGACCACGTCTTTGGCTCTTCCCACTCCTGTCCTTGGCTGTGACCTCGCCTTTGGCCCCTCCCGCTCCTGTCTTTGGCTGTGACCTCGCCTTTGACTTTTCCCGCTCTTGTCTTTGGCTGTGACCTCGCTTTTGGCCCCTCCCGCTCCTGTCTTTGGCTGTGACCTCGCCTTTGGCCCCTCCCGCTCCTGTCTTTGGCTGTGACCTCGCCTTTGGCCCCTCCCGCTCCTATCCTTCGCTGTTACCTCGCTTTTGGTTCTTCCCGCTCCTATCCTTCGCTGTTACCTCGCCTTTGGCCCCTCCCGCTCCTGTCTTTGGCTGTGACCTCGCCTTTGGCTCTTCCCTCTCCTGTCCTTAGCTGTGACCTCGTCTTTGGCTCTTCCTGCTCCTGTCCTTGGCTGTTACCTCGCCTTTGGCCCCTCCCGCTCCTGTCTTTGGCCGTGACCTCGTCTTTGACACTTCGCGCTCCTGTCTTTGGCTGTTACCTCGCCTTGGCTCTTCCCGCTCCTGTCTTTGGCTGTGACCTCACCTTTGGCCCCTCCCGCTCATGTTCTTGGCTGTGACCTTGCCTTTGGCCCCTCCCGCTCATGTTCTTGGCTGTGACCTTGCCTTTGGCCCCTCCCACTCCTGTCTTTGGCTGTGACCTCGTCTTTGACTCTTCCCGCTCCTGTCTTTGGCCGTGACCTCGCCTTTAGCTCTTCCCGCTCCTGTCCTTGGCTGTGACCTCGCCTTTAGCTCTTCCCGCTCCTGTCCTTGGCTGTGACCTCGCCTTTGGCTCTTCCCGCTCCTGTCCTTAGCTGTGACCTCACCTTTGGCCCCTCCCACTCCTGTCCTTAGCTGTGACCTTGCCTTTGGCCCCTCCCACTCCTGTCTTTGGCTGTGACCTCGCCTTGGCTCTTCCCGCTCCTGCCTTTGGCCGTGACCTCGCCTTGGCTCTTCCCGCTCCTGTCTTTGGCTGTGACCTCACCTTTGGCCCCTCCCGCTCCTGTCTTTGGCTGTTACCTCGCCTTGGCTCTTCCTGCTCCTGTCTTTGGCTGTGACCTCGCCTTTGGCTCTTCCTGCTCCTGTCTTTGCCCGTGACCTCGCCTTGGCTCTTCTAGCAACCCCAGCAGTTTCCACAACTCCTACTGGATGAAGCTCATCTGCTACACTATTCAAACATGTCTTTGTTTATTTAATACTTAGCTGTTATCTTAACTTGTAGCTGTTTATCTAGACGTGTTTGTTTATCAGACATATATTTGTTAGTCAACCATGTAGTTATAGAATTAATTCAGCTCACTTTTCTTTAATAGTTCTAGCACATCACCTCCAGGCTTGAGGATCTCTCCTTCATGTGGGCAACCCTGAGGTTTCTTAGTTTTTTTTCCCCCCAAAAAAGATAGGGTATTTTTATGAGTTTTTCCTCATCAAGAAGGAGGGTGTAAGGGCAGAGATGTTTGTTCAGCTTAGTCTGTTTCATAACCAGCTATTGTTTACTTTTACATGTTTAATAATTATTTTTGCTTCTTGCAACATATTCATAATCGGTCCAATGAGACGGCTATGACTGTAATATTGGGCTATATAATCGATTGTTGGAACGGCTGTTGGGGACTAATGGTTCCTCCGGTAGAATTTGCCAGAATCACATGTGTGTCTATTGCAATGAGAGTGGTTGTGCAATGCGTTAGGTACACCCTATGATCTATAAAATGGGACCGAACAGAAATTCGGGGGCTTCTTTCATCTTACTGGGTTAACTGCATTTGGGCTCCGATTGATGATCGGTTCTGAAATGAAGATCTTCTGAATTTATTCTTGAATAAACAGACTATTTAAGCAGACAGCAGATTCCACTCTTTTCTTGATTCAGAGTTCACTTTTTCCTCAACAATAATTTGAGGATCTCTTCAATCCTGCTGACACGCCTTCTCTTGAGGAAGCAGAGGCTGAGAGCCTTGGGGTTGGGCTGTCCATTACTCAAGCTTAAGTTATAGAGGTAGTCAACAAGCTCCTCGGTGGCAAGGCACCGGGAGTGAATGAGGTCCGCCCTGAGTACAGAAGGGGTGGTGGTTCCCCATTTTAAGAAGGGGGACTGGAGGGTGTATTTCAACTACCGGGGAATCACACTCCTCAGCCTCCCTGGGAAATTCTATGCCAGGGTACTGGAGAGGAGAGTCTGTCCGATAGTCGAACCTCAGATCAAGAACAATAATGGTGTTTCCGTCCTAGCCGTGGAACTGTGGATCAGCTCTACACCCTGTCTAGGGTGCTGGAGGGTTCGAGGGAGTTCACTCATCCTGTCCATATGTGTTTTGTGGATTTGGAGAAGGTGTTCGACCGTGTGCCCCGTGGTGTCCTGTGGAGGGTACTTTGGGAGTATGGGCTCCGGGGAGCCTTACTCAGGGCTGTCCGGTCTCTGTATGACCAGAGCAGGAGCTTGGTCCGCATAGCCGGCAGTAAGTCAGACCTTTTCCCAGTGCATGTTGGACTCCGGCAGGGCTGCCCTTTATCACCGGTTTTGTTCAAAGTCTTTATGGACAGAATTTCTAGGTGCAGCCAGAGGCTGGAGAGGGTCTTTTTTGGAAACCACAGGATTTCCTCTCTGCTCTTTGCAGATGATGTTGTCCTGTTGGCTTCATCAAGCCAGGACCTTCAGCATGCATTGGAACGGTTTGCAGCCAAGTGTGAAGCGGCTGGGATGAGGGTCAGCACCGCTGAGTCTGAGGTCATGGTTCTCACTGAAGAAAGGTGGTTTGTCCTCTCTGGGTGGGTGGGGGGCTCCTTCCCCAAGTGGAGGAGTTTATGTATCTTGGGGTCTTGTTCACAAGTGAAGGAAGATCGGAGCGTAAGATCGACAGGCGGTTTGGTGCTGCGTCCACCGTCATACAGTCACTGTACTGGTATGTTGTGGTGAAGAGAGATCTGAGCCAGAAAGCAAAGCTCTCAATTTACCGGTCGATCTACGCCCCAATACTCACCTATGATCATGAGCTCTGGGTCATGACTGAAAGAACAAGGTCCCGGATCCAAGCGGCTGAAATGAACTTCCTCCGTAAGGTGGCTGGGCGCTCACTTAGAGATACGGTGAGAAGCTCGGTCACCCGGGAGGAGCTCGGAGTAGAGCCGCTTCTCCTCCACATAGAGAGGAGCCAGTTGAGGTGGCTCATCTGGTCCAGATGCCCCCTGGGCGCCTCCCTAGGGAGGTGTTCCGGGCATGTCTCACTGGGCAGAGATCCCAGGAAAGACCCAGGACACGCTGGAGAGACTATGTCTCCCGACTGGCCTGCGAATGACTTGCGTCTCCCCAGAGGAACTGGAGGAAATGGCCGGAGTGAGGGAAGTCTGGGCATCTTTACTTAGACTGCTGCCCCCGTGACCTGGTCCTGGATCAGCAGAAGAAAATGGATGGATGGATGTTCTGGTCTCTAAAGGTGGAACAGCTGCTTCCAAGATGAAAAATAAAATAAAGAGCCAGCTTTTCCAAAAGCCTATAAATATGACAAAGCAGTGTAACATGGTGAAGGAGAGCACATGAATGTGCTGAAGATGTTTGATCCTATTCTTTCTGACAGTCCCTGCAGCTCTGTGTTTATACAAGCTGAAGTAAACACGTTTCATCTACTTCTCTAAATCTCCACACACTCTCCAAACTATCTCTACCTCTGTCCAAACTCTCACTGACCGTAACTCTCCATCAAACAAATGAATGGAGCCTGAAGGATTCATGCAGCTGTCAAACCCACAGCACAGTCTGACCCACTGCATGATTCAGGCAGTAAAGCTTCAGACGCCATCATGTTCAACTCCTCCCCTTGATGAAGCATGCCTTGACACGCGCTTTCGCAGAAACTCCTCCTCCACTACTAGACACGCGCCTTGAAGCCTCAACACAGAACACCACATCAGTACATCGGTCATCACCTGCCAGTGGATTGTCAGCTCCCACACCTTCAGCATTGGGGACTCCCCAGCCGATCTGGTGACGTCATCCACTCTGCGCATACTGTAAGAAAAATACGTTGTTTTTACAGGAAAAGGCTGGCAGCTGTGGTTACCAGCAAATTCCTGTAAGAAATACAGCAGCACCGTAGATTAGTTTACTGACACAATCTGTAAATTGATTTACGGTGAATGAAATCACGGCTGAATCACATTAAAAACTTATTAAGTTTACAAAAAAACCCTGTTAATTTATTTACAAACAGCTATGCCAAAAAAACAAAATTTCCAGTATTTTTTCCATGTACTGATCGCTTATTGTGGATCACTAAATGATACAATTAACAGGGAAATAGTCATTTTAACTAGTAAAACAGTCAAACTTTATATTTTAAATGGAAATGTTCTGTACATTATACATATAATCTATTCATAATATGCTGTATTTTTATGTTTTAATGATAGTTATTTTGGTAAATCTCAAAAAACAACTTCAGAAAAGACAATAGACCAAAATATCACTTGACAAATTTATTTAACAGAAATTGTCAATAGTTGTAAAAACAAATGGATGAACTGCAATCCACACGCTCACCGTCTAGAATGTCAGTCGTCTCAACGTGAAACATTTCTGCTAAAAAGCAAAACAAGCAGGTGAAAAAGAAAAAAGTTTTTAGAACTTAAAAGAATTTTTTTAAGTGCCTTTAACACAATATATATTGTGGCTTTGACAAAGAAACAGAAAATTAGTGCACTTTTAAGACTTAAAAAAAAAAAGGAAAAATAGGGCCTCAAACATGTGATCATGCTATGCATCACAGCAATAAATTACACTTCAAAATATATAGTAGAAAATGTATTTAGCATTTTACCAATATTTCAAAATATAACAACTTTTTGTACTTTTATTAACATAAACGCAGCGTTGGTGAGCAGAAAAAAACTTCCTTCAAAAACAATAATAGTATAGTTTCTAAACCCAGAGTCAGACCCAGACTATAATCTGACTCTAAGCTCGACTCCAGGTGCCGGAGTCCCAGGTCTGAAAAATGAGCGTTTACTCACCTTTGAAGAAACTCCAAAGTTTCGACCTGAGAGTTGAACCAGATTTCTCTTTCAACTCCAGGGTCGGGCAGTGCTAACCACCATACCACCGTGCCAAACTTTGCATATCGGTAAATTTAATTTCTTATACACGCTCTACAATATGCTATACAAATAGCCTGACTTATAAAAACAATGGTATTATAAGTGTAGCCTATGTTCTATGTATACACACAGACAAGCAACCACTCAGATTCACAATAGATTTTTTGGCAAAAAAATGTTATTGTTAAAAGTAAACCCTAAACTTGTGATTTACTTTAGTTGTATTTTTCAGAACATCTTACTAAAACTTTAGTATTTACAATATTTGCATGTCAAATGAACAAAGTTGTTTTGTCATGAGTATTACAGTATATATATATTTTTTTTATACTAATCTTTGTAGTTTTAACAAATACATTTAATTATAATCACATACTGTTGATGTAATTATAACAAAACATTCAGTTTAATAGCTTACAAAAGTTCACTGTAATTTAAACAAAAAAATTTATGTTTTTTGATTTTCAATACTTTTCTGTAGGACTTTTACATTGTTTTCCCGTAAATCTTAGTCATTTCTTACAGTGCAGCTACACTCTAGAGATTTCTTCTGTCACTGCTGCTTCTGGAGTTCTCCTACGTGAGCAATCATCATCACTCCAAGCTAGGACCCAGGAGTACTAACAACTTTGCTTATCTGACTTTCAGGCTCACATGTGCATCTAGCCGGAAATCAACTTCCTTGCACCTCTCTAATAAACCCTGTAATTCGAAACGGTGCTTGGGTTGTCCTGTTGAATTCCTAACAGCATGGTCTTGGGCAGTGTCCATCTTTAAAGGTGCTTGAGCCACGTTATCCTGCCAGCCTGTCTCCTCTGCTTAAAGTTCTTTCCCATTCATGGACTGGTTGGGATTTCAGTCTCATGTTTTCTCATTTAGATGCTGATGTGCTTCCATATGAGAATAAATCAAAGGCCCAGACTGATTCTGTTTTTTTTTTCTTTCTTATCTTTGACTGCTGTTGTGATTGAGGCAGAGTGATATTTCACACCTGTGGATTTCCATAAATGTAAAAGAGGGTTTCTGTTGCATTGACCAGTTTGAATTCAGAACTGTCAAACTCTGAGCCATCGTCCAAGCCATCAGTTTGACAAATGATCTTATCTGGAGCATGCAGCCTGATAAACAGCTCCCTATACCCCCTCCACCCCCCTGTTTTGTGCAATCAAGTCCTTAGAATTGGCAGATTGAGTTTGAAACTACATAAGCAGAGCCTCTCCACAGGCAGAAATAATTGTATATTTTTGTTGCACTCCAGTGAGCAGCACCATGAAGGATGTTTACATAGTGTCTTAACTAAAGGTGGCAGACAGGAAGATTAATTCAAAACTATATCAGAAGTGTCCAGATGAGATAAATAACAGCAAAGGCTGTTTGTTCGAGTTGCAACTTCCTTTTTTAGTCTGCAGAAGTCTGTGTCTCAAAACGCTGACATTTTTTTAAACGTGTCTTTTACTCCCTGCTGAAGGGCTTTTAAATTGAAAAATGAAAACAGTCAAATGTGAACAAAACCCAAACCCAATCTATAACCTGAATAACCTGTAATCTCAGAAACTGCTTCATACATTGACTCTATTTGAGAACTGGACCTTGCGAGTGTGACTTTTTTTTTTTTTTTTTTACAGTTTTGGATCCAGACAGCTCGAGTAAGTAATGATTGCTCCAAAATCTGTCAAGTATTTTTAACATTTAACACAGGGACCATTTGGGACAACGTACTTTTATTGAGGCATCTGATTCGTCTGTCTTTGACTTTTGCAGTAAATAAAAACATAACAAAAACAAATGAGGTTTATGAAGAAAATCATATTTTAAAAAGCTAGCAGAGCAAGCTTGGTTATTCTGACAGATACAGTGACTGAGAAATAGCTGTTTTGTTTTGTTTTTTTTAATAGAAGTTTATGGGATTATGACAATTTGAAGCCCTTAGGTACTTCCTGTTTGGAACACTGGGGGGGAGGGGGTCACTCATTCCAGTTCTCATATGCAATCAATGGTGTCATATCATGAATTTTGAGACCTGCATTTTTTGGAGTGAATATTAAAACAGATGCACGTAGTTTAACCAGCTAGTTTTACCAGCCACATTCACACTGTCTTCACACTCCAAAACTGGTCCAGTTTTGGAGTGTGAAGACAGTGTATACTGTCCTTCTCTTGATGTTGATTATTTATGGTCATGAATGCAGCGTTTATCAAGCAGAGTAGTGGTTCCAAAAGGCTTCTCTGTGCTGTTTGATAAAGAAGCCTTTCTTTTAATAAAAGACATCAAGTCAATTAAACTTCCAGATATTGATCTGCTCAGTGAAGTCGAGAGAGTGTTGTTAATCAGCTTCAGCTGCCTCTGTTAATGGAATTAAGAGCAAGGGCTCAAGACAACACCAGAAACAGAAGCATTTTTGCATCAAGGAGACACGTTTTTCACTCCTAATCTTTTTGAATGTTTACAACTAGCTTTTCTGTCAATAAAGTGATGATGAGGTGATAGCTGACCCTTCTGAATGAGGAAGAGGATGACACCACCAGGATGATTTACTCCCCTTCCTTCAACAGAACAACTCAGGGATGTTTCAGTTTGGCTCTTGTGTCAAATACTGGGTTCACTGTCCTAAAAGTCAGCGGTGACCTGGTCCAGATCTTCAGACCAGGAGATACTCATCATCATCTCAGATTTTCTTTTAGGAAGATTATCTCAACTGTCCTCCCTCCTCTGCAATGCTTATTAGTTGGTCTCAGACATGTGGGAATTGCATTTGCAAACATGTCCAGTTCTTGGAATGAAAACATGAGCCATGCTAACATGTTCTCGTGTTAATATTGTTCTCCCATCTGTAGTACTCAGACAATGAAGATCTTTCCTTTTTCCACCGCCTTGTCGTAGCGTGTCTGGGTTGCTAGCATCTGGGTTTGCTTGCCCCGAACCATGACACACAGTGCGTCAACAAAAAGTACATTTTGAAAGAAAATACAGACAAAAAATGATGCTGTTTGTTTAGAAAAATATGGATGGTTTATTTGACCCTACTTTGACACACATTTTCATCCATCGTCATGAATTTCACGTCTTCTGATGTCATTGAAGCACAGTTTACATCCAACTACGAACAATCTGCAATCAAAAACCAATTCACCAGTCATTCATTCAATCATTTATTCAAAAAGTTTTGCAACAAAACACACAGTATAGTATTTATTTATCTGGTTGGTTAAGTGGGTTTCTATTTTGAACTCACAAAACAGTGACAATTTATAGTTTTGTTTTAAGAATCTACTGAAAACAGACAGTCTAATACAAAGTCCTTCTGGTCCAGACTTGTCCGTTTTACTGCTTCTAATATAGCTTATTTACATTTGTCTACTGGAAGCAAAGAACAAACAAAAAGAGAACTGCCATTGTTTTCAGAGTAGAACAAACTAGCCATCACTATTTCAACACATTGGTAAAACCAGAACTGATGAATTTGTATTGATTGTGCTTTGTAACCCACAAAACCACGTCATATTTAGAAATGGAGCATCTGTCAGAGGCACAAACAGAAGTGCTGATCACATCGTTTTCTCCACTTCTGAGACTCTCTGGAACAATGAGGAGCACGCCGCATACGAAGAGCTCTTCTTTTCAGTGTATTTATATATTTATAAAGTTGTCACAGGCTCACAGTACTTCATCACCCATGATGTTGTGTTGCACAACGGTAGTCATGAAGGAGTCAGTTCTTGTGTTTAACCATGCAAAGCCCTTTAAGATTTGCCAGAAAAGGTCATAGAATAGACTTGTGGGACAAAAAAGTGTGTGTGTGTTTGGTGGTGGTGGGGGGGTGCACAGATAAAGGCTTAAAGACACAATCTGTGTTTCCAACAAAAGCAGACAGGCTGGCTGTGGACAAACAAGATCATCAAGCCTGTGGACTTCCTATAAATTACAGTCATTTTCAAAACATCCCGACCCTTCTTTTAAATCTGTAACTAGAATTTTTGAACTAAATGTCATTAATATTAGATAAAACTCAACAGGAAAATGATGTATCAGTAAGAACAAAAAAGACACGAGGATAATGATCGTCCATGATGACTCAGCATTGTTTGACTGCAGAGACCATCAGTAATTATGTACTTTAGGAATTCAAGTGTCGCATTTTTTCCTCTAACAACATTGAAGCTTCATGACAATGCTTTAGACCAGCATTCCACTTCACAGAAAAAAAGGTGTGAATCAGCTACAGTTTTCTATATGATCTGGAATAGTGCATGAGAATCTGGAACAGTACATACTTGTTAATTTTGTATCCGTGAAAATAGTGTAGGATGCGTTTGCATCGAATTTAACATTCTATTTGATTTTAGGGGCCATCTTAGATTATAGGAGCAGCAGCTGTTTTCCTAATTCCTTAAGTTTGGTGAAGCTTAAAAAAAAGATCTGTATCCTGGAATGTACCATCACTCTACACATCACTATCAATTAGGTCTTCACTTTGAACCAACAACTAAACAGCCTGTCTTTCTTCTTAGCCAACCACAATCCTAATTCTGCCTTTGAAGGTCCTATATTATAAGCAAAATCAACCCTTTGAGCTTTTTAGTTTATTATGTTAATTCCACACGGAAATAAACCCAAAGCGGTATTTTCATCCATTCCTGTATCTCTGAGTGTTCCTCTCTAACCCAGCTCTCTGAGCACCAACCCCTCTCTGAATGTTTCAGACCCTTTATATTTATGAATATTTGCATTCTTTCTCTGCATTCCAGACACGTGTTTCCCAACCCTGGTCCTTGGGAAATACCGTCCTGTATTTTTCCAATCCTACCCTGTTCAAACACACCTGTCTTTGATTACTGTCACTATCAGGCTTCTGCAGAGCTTGGTGATGGGTGGCATTATGGAAAACATGCAGGACAGTGTTCCCCGTGGACCAGGGTTGAGAAACACTTCTAGACAGTTCATTGTCCCTACTATATCTCGTTCTCTACCTGGAGCAATGCTTTGGAAGGGTCTGGGCTCTGGAGTTTATACACCTGTGGTCTGAGTTCATCCCAATCACACAAAGGTTATGGAATTATTCTTTCCATGTTTTTCTGTAACACCAAATAAATCTTTGCTTACATTTCTAATATAGTTCCTTATTAAACTGTGTTTTGATATTGTAATACTGGGTTTAATACAGTATATATTCAGTGTAGTGAATGCATCATGCTATTTCCTT
This sequence comes from Oryzias woworae, assembly GCA_016861445.1. Taxonomy (NCBI): domain Eukaryota; kingdom Metazoa; phylum Chordata; class Actinopteri; order Beloniformes; family Adrianichthyidae; genus Oryzias; species Oryzias woworae. Next base: position 102,404 of record BOLG01000460.1, read on the forward strand.
ACTCTTTTGGAATAAGCTTTATCTGTTGGACATATGGCCTCATCTTTGACTGAAATAGTCTTGTCTACACAAAGTTCATGGCCAACCTAATGACCATATGGTATTTAGTTTCCCTTCTGTATGTAACCAACAGTGTTCCAGTAGTCATATGACTTGTTTAGATGCAGTAGAAATGTTGTCGTTTCATCATTAATCAAGTAAACAAGTCCAAGTCTTTTTAGTCTTCTTCTCACAGTGCTGGCATTCTGAGGCCTGTTGGGTCTAAGACTAAGCTCTTGTATCTTGTAGTTGTTCTGAATGGTTTTTGATTCTGGAAGTTTGGAGCAAATGTATGTCTGTCAACTGGTTTTAAATTTTCTTGCTTTCTGGAGGCAGTATTTGCTCAGGCATTCACCATAAATATCTACTTTATCATTAAGTGCAATACAGGAACGGATTCAAGAAAAGTCCAAAAGTCTTTGGAGATGACTGTAGCTTGATAAGATTAAATGTCCCCCACAACCCATCGACAATCCACTCTTGCTGCACATCTTGAGGGGCCAGTGTACAGTGGAGCTCAATTTTCCGGTCTCATGTTGGCTAGTGGATGATCTTGGTTTTTCAATGTTTGACTTTGCAAAAACTTCAGTCAAAGATAATGACATGAGGATTTTACTCTTAAAAATGGCCAATGCACATTGTACCACAGTCATTTCCACATCTTGGCACATGGAAGGGCTCCTTTCCAGTACAGCTTAGAGTCCAGCTGGTCTTTAGACCGTCACTTCTGTTTTGCTGCCTGTGCGGTAGTGCTGCGGCTGCTGCGGCTGCTGCTGCAGCTGGTGGTGCTGTGGGACATAGTAAAGCTGCTCCACAGTATGAGTTCGTCTGGAGGCAAACGCCTGCCTTTTGTTTGCAGTGTGGTTCATGGCCAAAGTGTTGGAATGGACGGTTGCTACTGCCCCTGCTGCCCCGCCGCTTCCCCCACTGCTGCCGCCGCCGCCGTTGTTAGAGGCACTGGGATGGGAGTGCATTTTGGTCATTTTGTAGCGATCCATTAGAGGAGTGGTCGGAATGAAGACATCTGTATGTGATATTGCACGCGACATGGACTTGTCGCTGCCTCGAAAGCCACCGGAGATACTGCTGACCATGCCGCGCTTCAGTGACATCACAAACTTGTCTGGTGAGAGCAGAGGATCCTGGGACAGGAGGCGGTCTTGTGAGTACAGGCGATCTTGTGAATAGAGGCGTTCTTGTGAATAATGCCGATCTTTCGAGTACAGGTGGTCTTGCGACAAGAGTCGGTCCTTTGAGTACATGCGGTCCTTGGAGTACAAGCGATCCTGGGAGGTGTGGCGGTCTTGTGGCAGAAGGCGCTCCTGGGATCGAAGACGTTCTGCAGACAGCAGCTGTTCGTCAGAGAGAATCCGGCCTCCGTATGGAGACATTTCGTTGCTGTAATCTTGGTGTGGAGTGTTCTGAGGGGCCAGAACGCGATCCTGGGACATGGCCCTCTGGACGCGACGGGGCCTCTGCCTCTGCTGACCCTGCTGCTGCGAAGACTGAGATTGGGAGGGGGCCTGGGAGGACTGTGAAGGCTGGCTCTGCAGCTGCTGCTGCGGCTCCCGATGCTGCCAAGCAAAAGATGAATGAGGTAAGTTTATTCAGAAGCTGAGAAATAAAAGGCTCTGCCACCCACTGCTGGAGATTCAAGTGCAAGAAGTTTCCATTCAGACGTGGAGAGCTGCAAACCCTCTGCACCCACCTGTTCTTGACTCATTTTGAGGACGTGCAAGGGAAGGGTGCCTCTTGCTGCTAGGTCAGGCAGGTGGCGCTTTCGGCTGTAGTACTCTTCCACTTCTTTATCTGCAGCTGAACATATGAGAAATATGGAAGAAAACAGAAGTTGAGTAAGGATGAGCTTAATGAAGTGAAAAACACTTGGGAGGGTGCTTGCATGGGAAGGGGACAACATTGCACAGGATGCAGGGAGTGGTGCTGGTGGACTCATCTGAATTTCAACTTTCCAAGCCCATGGAGGGGAATAAAAATCAGAGGAAAAGGATCACATGTTTCATGCTCAACACATCACATATCCACACTTCATCTGGGATTCTACAGGCAGCTGTGGGGGCAAACTTTTCAAAGGTCATGTAAAAGCATAAAACCAGAAACCATGGTGTTGTACAGCCACGTAGGGAAGCACGCAGGCACCTAATGTACATGCTGAAAAGCTCTTTGTGTTGTGCAATCAGGTCACCCCCAAGAGCCGCGAGTGTATTTTTTTTTTTTCACATACTGTAGGGGATACCTTATCCTTAATCGTGTTTGCACAAAAGGAGACATGCATTCAGAGGCAGAGATCCACCACCACAGAGTGTAGCTTCAAAGTCATGCCACTCAACACAAACACATGCAAAAAGACTTGGTGTTGAATACATAATCACAGACAGAGTAGCACACACGGATAAAAACTGGATCAGACATTTGGTGGAAAGCAGCAGCGTTTTCCCTTGTGCTGTCAGTTTATGTCCGTGACTGACGGGTTGGGGAAAGGGAACTAAGCTCTGGGGAGCAGAGCTCTCTCCTCTGTCCTGAGTGGCTTCACAGGCATTGTGTTTTTCTGTAATGAGAGCTGCAGTCTCCGTGCCACCTGTCCACTCTGGATTCAGCCAAACTTCCCTTCAGGGGGCCACGGGTGCCCGCTGCAAATCGATTCATTTTGAGAGATAATAAAAACAAGATGTTCCTATTTCCAGCATAATAGTCCTCCAGATCTGGGCAGGGCATTGCAAGCTCATCAACCGTATTATCATAGAGTGAATGAATAAGTCATGATGCAGCGCTGCTCTGCAACAGACTAAATGTTTTTTCTTTAGTTTGATACCAATTTGCATTAATAAGCAGTAGCATTCTTCTCTTTTATTATCTCAACAATGAAGCCGCTCCTCGGTCTTCCCTCTAGCTCAGTCCATCACGATGTATCAGTGAGCAGGCAATGGCTGAGTGACAAGAGAAACAGCAGAGCCTCTCGGCTATTTGCTGCAACAAATGATTTGCTTTGAAAGAAAAAAGAAAGTTAGGAGGAATGAAGGACACTGCCCCAGGATATTTGTGCTTATTAACCATGCCTCTGTGGCGGGCTTCAATCGCTGACAATTGAATGGATTTGGTTTTGTTCTGCCAGCCATCAGAGACTAATTTGTCTTCTCTCAGGGGCATTCTTCTAGTAAAACGACCACAAGACACCTGCTTTGTGGTGGGTAACTACAACCCCCACATGAGTCTTGAGGAAGATTTGGTTTCTGTTTTGAGGATGAGGCCTCCTCACACAGCAGACATCCAGTAAATCGATTCCAAGCCGATGCCGAGCACGAGACGCCATCCAATGCACTGTCAGCCTATGAGCGCAACACTGGCTGCAGTTTCAAAGTGGAGACAGCGGAAGCTTGGAATATCAATGATGGTCATGGGAAATCACTTGACTTATTCTGTGATGGATTGGAGCTCAGAATGAATAAAAATATAGTTGTTTTTAATGATCCTAATCAGTCTGGATTGGCAGAATCTCCCAGAACTAAGAATAGCGTTTGATATCCTCAGCCCTGCAGAGAATCTCTTTGGAGCCCCTCCAGTCAGGAGTCACCAAGGCACACATGATGTAGTACTTCGACCATGCATGGCGTTGGGGCCTACACTTTGCATGAGTGCAGGGAGCTTAGACCTACTGAGTTTCTTCAGGGAGGAGAAGCGGTTGAGGTCGGCTTTCACGGCCGCCTCATAGGATGGAGGCAGGTGTGACAGGCTCTGGAAGGAGCGAGAGAAAGACAGGTCGTAGGGTTCCGTCTGCGAGGTCAGGATGCTGCTTATCCGATTGTTTTCTGGAGACAGATACGCACATATACAAACACAGAAGAGCAAATGATGTGTAGGCTGGCTTCGCCGACAACCCCATCTCCCCCAACTCCCACCACCCCCAAGACAGTAAAAAAAAGACACTGAACTAAGATGAGACCTGAGGCAACCATCACAGAAGGCCACCTGCTGAAGTGGAGGGAAACACAGTCAACTAATGTCCGGGCTGGAGTTTTAGCTCTACAAATACTTCCTCAAGGCAGAGCAGAAAGCATTCAGCTTGTGCTGTACAGCAACAATGAAATCCTTCTGAGAAAAAGGGTTGATAAAAGAAACAACTTCTGCTTCATCTTAAGGCCACGCCAGACCATTTTCAAAGGAATTACGTGAGCTACCAGGTCTGTTCTGTAGTTACAATTTTAACCCTTTATCACCAGAGCGTTAAGTTCCAGTGTTGATGTTTTTAATTTACTGTAACTCAACCATTTATACAATTCCAATGGAATTTGAAGTGGAGAAAAGCAACTTTGTGCTGGTATGCCACACTTCACAAAAGTGAATCATTGTAGCAGCGTGTTTTGAGCATTGCGGTGCAATTTGGGTGTCAGATGCGGTGCGTCAAAGAGTTCAAAAATCTGAACATTGGCGAGGTTGACACATCGTGTCAATGAATCAGGGACTCAGCTTTGGGCATGAGATGTTTTCAGTGACTCGATCAGTCGGTAGAATACTAATCTGATCGATGCAAGCGTTCTTATTTTGAACTTCTGTCCATTTTCTTAACCTGCTGGAGCCGGGGGGTTGTTGGAGACTGACCTGGCTACTGTTGCGCAAAGGCGGACTACACCCTGTACATATTGCCAGCCTGTCGTGGGGCCCACGAGGCTGGAGCAATCACGCTCACTACGCCGGCCCCTGGGCGGCTGGCAGAGTGCTGCTGCAGGATGGGGAGGCAGCCTGCTCATGCCCCCTGAACCTTAGTTTTTTCCTATTTTCATTGAGAAAATAATAAAAAGATCATCAAGTTTGATTCTTGTTTGTAATTTTTCCTTCTGGAACTAATGCAGGACAGAAAGTCATCAAACTGGGTCACAGAGAGACAGAAGTGGCAGAGGAAAGCGGCGGTTATTCAAACCCAGCTCCAGCAGTAGATAGTGAAGCTCACTATTCTGAGAGGCTGAATGAGCTCATGAAGCAGTGTTTACGGGAGCTTTTGTAGGGCTCTTTTAAATAAATCAATCGGACTTCTAAACAACCTCTGTGTCATCCATCTGTGCATTGTAATGAGAAATCCACAGACACTGCTCCATGTAGCAAAAACAGGAGTTGGAGGCTCAGGGCGTCAAGCATGTTTTTAGACAGATGTCGAGCAGCGGAAAAAGAGAAGCATCTGATGCAAATTCGAGGTGCAAACTGTGCCCGGTATTATGCAGCATAACAGCTGTTTTGGACGTATGTAAAGTCACGGGTGAATTGAAATATATGAAATAAGGATATGGGACTTTGGGACCCAACAGGAACAGATAGAAATGAGCTAATATGGGAGGTCCAATGCAGTACACTTTTTCATCATTGGTTTTGTCAGTTGACTTTAGAATTATTAGTCTCTGGTTTATCAGGTGTCATATTTTCACTCTGCCCTTCAGAAATAGTTGCATATCAAGAACTCGAGCTCGCTGTTGGCGGTGGGAGCACAGACGGAAATGTCAGAGTGCATTTGCTGTGGGAGCGACTTGACAGGTGGCACAGTGGTTTGACACAAAGGGACAGTAGGCCAAGAAGGAAAAGAAAACAAGACAACACACCAAACAATAACAGAGAGCCCAAGAGTGACCCTGCTCATGACAGCATCGTGATGTGTTCAGGGACGGGGCAAAGACTGGCCCGGCTTGCTGCTGAAGCAACGTTGACATGATGGCTGGAAAACACATGGGAGAGAGAGAGAGGGGGGGACCTAAGTCCTCTTTTCTTCCCAGTCTACTCTTCAACTATCTTCCTCACACATGCGTGCACACAAACATTCGGACTCTGTCCCATTAATCTGCTTCTTTCTCGCTGCATCAATCTTATCTTTCCCACCATGCTGCCGCCCTCTTCCCTACACTTTTTAATTCTTTCAGTTTTCCCCTCTCGCTCGCTTTCCTTCTTAGTCTTGCTCTATCTCGCCTTCCCCTGTGAGCCGTGAGTCAGTCACACAGCGCGGCACAGCGGCACGGGCGTGGCCCTGTCCAGCCTCCGACTCACAGATAAAAAGGAAGCTAGAGGAGCTGCTGTGGGGAGGAAAGAGGTGAAGGGACAAACAATCCAAAAGGGATGAGGAGTAGACTGACAAACGAGAATGGAAGCTTAAAGGTTAGGGGGGGTGGTCTGCAGGGAATCCTGAGAACTGCAAGGAGGAGGGTGGAAGGAAAGCAATGATTTGTGAGAGGTGTCTACCATCCTGCATCACTGAGGGGGGAATTGACTCAGATTGTAGCATGCCGTTAGCTTCGGAACAGCAAACACTATTCACTGCTTCGTCATGATGGACAACTACACAGACCTTTTTTTTTTCTGTTTTTTTTTTTTTTTCTGAAAAGAAAAAAAAAGACACAGACCTGGCTCAAATAGTCTCAGAGAAATATTCCCAAGGAGATTAAAGAACGCACCAGTTCTGGTGGATTTCGATTTTTTACTGCCAACAAATCCAACAGTGAAAAAGCAGAGACAATAACAGTGAGAACTCTAAGAGTGCAGCCTTGTGCAGCACGCAGAAAAGGCTGAACACAGATGAACTTTACAAGCTAGCTGAGCTCGACAGCCCAACTGCTGAATAAAACGCTGGCCTTTTCTGTTTCTGCAAACCACTGAGCTGTGCTGCAACAAGAAACAAGTGAGGAAGAACTCAAAATGTTGGTCTCACAGACACGGATTCAAAAAAAAAGCATGAAATTCTAGACTGCCCTCCAGAACATTGATTCTGTTTGTGGACTTGATTATGGCTCAGAAAACTGCTCCAATGCCTTTACTAGAAATGATGGATTAAAGCGTCTTAAAAGTGTTTGAGTCGCACGTCATTGTGCGCAAAGAGTGAGAGAAGTGTTTCTGGGAGATAATTTTAAAAAATGCAATAAAGTCCAACGAACAACATTGAACGCTTGATTTTTTCATTTCACAAAATAGTAAAATGTGTTTTTATAAAATGCTGAAGCAGTTTAGAAAGACCTAAAAACACTGCTGGGGTTTTCATGGGCATTATGACAGTAAGCAGCAGCCAAATGCTGCAAAAATAAATTCAAACTCAATAATTTAAACATCTACACATTCACATCCCTGAAAGAGCAGAAGCTTTGGTGGTTTGCCACTCTGGAGCATTCAGGTGGGTGCTAAAAAGACAGGAAAACATCAGCTACAAGACATCTTTTGGAAAACAATTGGGAATTTTGAAAAACATGATTTCAACTGCTTGGAGTTTCAGGAGTGCATTCATAGGGACAAGTTTAAGGTCAGGTGATGATCATAGAAAAAGTAGATTTTTATCTTCTTTTCTGTGTATGTTCTTTGAAAAAATTGTTTCTTAAAGTATTGTGGACCTTTTTAAATTATTTTTTTGGAGAAAAATGACTAAAATGCTTCAATAGAAAGTATAGGTTTGTCTGGAGAAACTCTGTCTAAATTCAATTGATAGATGAATGATGATTTGGGCTTCTTTTAAAGTCATATCCAGAGAAACCATTCTAGTTAAGTCTTAGTCACATGTGTGCATACAGGCTGGGCTGTCTGTGGGTGAGAAATGGGAAAACTTGTACATGCCACACACGTGACAAAATATCAAGGGTTTAGCCCGTTTGTTGATCCCACCCAGCGAAAATACTGATGTACATGTTTTTGTGTATGCTGCCGGTGACAGGTTGTTGTGAACAATTAACAACACAAAAAAGTAAGTAAGGGTGAAGTAGGTGGGTCGCAGGTATATCATACGAATTTTTTATATTTCCAACCCCCCTCCCCAAAACCCTGTGCATGGAGCCCGTTAGTGTTGTTCAAGTGCTTGGTGCACCCACTAGCGCACAGCCTGACTGTTAGAAATGAGGACATTGGACAATCAGTGTGTAGTTTGTGTCGACATCCTACTTTTCTTTGTGCAGCATTTGTACAGAGCCAGAACTCGCACCTTACCTAGGACTAGAGTTTGATGTAAGGACACCATACGACATACACTTACCTCACGTGCGACATTGGTTTGTTCCACTTTAATGGTGGTCCTGTTGACCATGTTGCATGCGACTAAGACGTTAGTGAAGTGGATTCAGACCTGGAGGGTTGACCGTTGTTCTGGGATTGGTGATAATCCCAGTTGGACAAGTATTTCAGTGAGATGTAAAGCATCCAGTTTGTTTTTCCTACAGTTTGATTTAGCAGAGCATACCACTTAGATTCGCACCTTCATTTGGTTTGTTTACCAGACGATTTCTGATTTTTCCTCTTGGATGATGTTTTTACCAACTAATTATTTTTTTTATTTGTTTGGTTGTGCTCTCTAAGCTTTTGTGTAGTCTGTGAAGTTTTCACAATGAAACAAACTGCACCAAACTGGACCTACATCCGTTTTTTTTGGAAGACCCACAGATCTGTACCAGAGTTCCGGCTAACTCTAGTTGTTTTAAGTTCCACCTCAAATGTAGCATCTGTTTTAGGATTTGTTGATGAAAATCAAATAGAATAAACGTCATGCTTTAACATGAGAACATCAGCAATCACATGACTTCTTTCCATGGGAAGGCGCTCTGATCATTTGACATTTCTACTTAAATCAGGTCTGAAAGTCAGCAGATCAAGTGGAACATAGGGAGGACAGAAAAGGCAGGACTTGGCTTGAGCTGGGGGAGTACAAACATGTGTCAGAATGCGATGAATGACCACTCACATGAAACCAGAGTCACGTGTGACTTACCGTGCCTCAATGACCGGTGAGCTACCAAACCCAAGTGAAAAACAAACATTTCAGAAGCAGATCCACAGGGAGAGAAAGAACACATGCAAACAGACCGTCAGCATGACGACAGCAACCCCCCACCCTCAACTACCATTCAAATGAAATCAGCTTTCAGCTTGTTCAGTACAATTCTGTGTGATTGCAGATTTTCTGCCTGTGATAGGGGGAAGTGCATTCTGGTTGTTTCTGCTGTGAGGGATGGGGTAAGGGGGATGGTGCCGTTGCACACTGAAAATGTGAGAATTTCAACTTTTGATCAAATTTTTGATGTCAGATATGTGGTTGAAATGGTTCTTTCTTCAAGTTTGCCACAGATCTGCCGCATTTGTTCCCAGTTTAAGGGCTTGTTTATCCCTGTCAGTGTGTGAGGGCCTGCATCTGTTGTTGTTAAACCTTAGAGTCAATTACATGCATGAAGGCTAGAGGTGCAACAGGTTTCATTTTAACTAAAGCGTTGCTGCTGTTCATTTTCATTTCATTTTGGCTCTAGTTCTAACAAGGAGCGTGAGCAATACTACTTTCTAGATAGCAACAGCAACGACAAAAAATAAGATGCCATTCATGACCTAACAAATTGTCTCAACGTCTGCCTTCATTAAACATGTCTGATCTTAAAATCCATTTTTTCTTTACTTGGCATAATGTTGGTATTACCGTATATCTTCCAAAAATGGCTGATCTCTGATGCTGGTCTCCAAGAGACTTTGGTCTCCAATAGACTCAGGTCTTCAATAGGCGCCAGTCTCCAATAGAATCTGGTCTCTGATAGACTCTGGTCTCCAATTGACTATGGTCTCCAATAGTCGCTAGTCTCCAATAGAATCTGGTCTCCAATAGAATCTGGTCTCCAATAGAATCTGGTCTCCGATAGACGCTGGTCTCCGATAGACGCTGGTCTCTGATAGACGCTGGTCTCCGATAGACGCTGGTCTCCAATAGACTGGTCTCCGATAGTCGCTAGTCTCCGATAGAATCTGGTCTCCAATAGAATCTGGTCTCCGATAGACGCTGGTCTCCGATAGACGCTGGTCTCCAATAGACTGGTCTCCGATAGTCGCTAGTCTCCGATAGAATCTGGTCTCTGATAGACTCTGGTCTCCAATAGACGCTGGTCTCCAATGGACTCTGGTCTCCAATAGTCGCTAGTCTCCAATAGAATCTGGTCTCTGATAGACTCTGGTCTCCGATAGACTCTGGTCTCCGATAGACTCTGGTCTCCGATAGACTCTGGTCTCCGATAGACTCTGGTCTCTGATAGACTCTGGTCTCCGATAGACTCTGGTCTCCAATAGTCGCTAGTCTCCAATAGACTCTGGTCTCCGACAGACGCTGGTCTCCGACAGACGCTGGTCTCCGACAGACGCTGGTCTCCGACAGACGCTGGTCTCCGACAGACGCTGGTCTCCAATGGACTCTGGTCTCCAATAGTCGCTAGTCTCCAATAGTCGCTAGTCTCCAATAGAATCTGGTCTCCAATAGACTCTGGTCTCCGACAGACGCTGGTCTCCGACAGACGCTGGTCTCCGACAGACGCTGGTCTCCGACAGACGCTGGTCTCCGACAGACGCTGGTCTCCGACAGACGCTGGTCTCCGACAGACACTGGTCTCCGACAGAAGCTGGTCTCTGACAGAAGCTGGTCTCCAACGGACTCTGGTCTCCAATAGTCGCTAGTCTCCAATAGTCGCTAGTCTCCAATAGTCGCTAGTCTCCAATAGAATCTGGTCTCCGATAGAATCTGGTCTCCGATAGACTCTGGTCTCCGATAGACGCTGGTCTCCGATAGACGCTGGTCTCCGATAGACGCTGGTCTCCAATAGTCGCTAGTCTCCAATAGTCGCTGGTCTCCAATAGTCGCTAGTCTCCAAAAGACTCAGGTTTTCAACAGACACTGGTCTCCAATAGACTCTGGTCTCCAATAAATGCTGGCCTCCAATAGTTGCTAGTCTCCAATAGACTCTGGTCTCCAATAAACACTCATCTCTGATAGACGGTGGTCTACGATAGACTCTGGTCTCCAGTAGACTCAGGTCTTCAATAGACTCTGGTCTCCAATAAACTCTGGTCTCCGATAAATGCTGGTCTGCGATAGACGCTGGCCTCCAATAGACAATGGTCTCATTTAGACCCTGGTCTACGATAGACTTTGGTGTCTGACAGACGCTGGTCTACAAAAGATTCTGGTTTTTGATTGGTACTGGTCTCTAATAGACTCTGGTCTCTAATACACTCTTGTCTTTGATAGATAATGGTCTCCAATGGACTCTGGTCTTTGATAGACGCTGGTCTCCACTAGACTCTGGTCTTTGATAGATGCTGGTCTCCAATAGACTCTGGTCTTTGATGGACGCTGGTCTTCGATAGACTCTGGCCTACGACAGATGCTGGTTTCAAATAGACTATGAGTCTATTGGAGACCAGTCTTCAATATACACTGGTCTCTGATAGACGCTAACCTCCGATAGACGCTGGTCTCCTATAGACTCATGTCTAAGATAGATGCTGGTCACCAAAAGACTCTGGTTTTTGATAGACGCTGGTCTCCAATAGACTCTGGTCTCCAATAGACTCTGGTCTTTGATAGATGCTGGTCTCTAATAGACTTTGCTCTCCAATAGACTCTGGCCTCAGACAGATGCTGGTCTCAAATATACTATGGTCTTCGATAGATGCTGGTCTCTGATAGACTCTGGTCTCCTATAGACTCTGTTCTAAGATAGATGCTGGTCTTCGGTAGATGCTTGTCTCCAATCAACTTTGGTCTCTGATAGACGCTGGCCTCCGATAGACGCTGGTCTCCCATAGACTAGATATATGATACGATTATAAGACATTCAGATCAATGTAGCAGGAAGATATTCTGAGGCAGCATGTTTGTCACTTTTATGAACTTTTCCCTAAGGGTTTCGACAGGCCTTCTTTCTCCTTCCTTGGGTCCAAACATGGACAAACAAAGCTCAACAGAAATACCCACAAATTGTTGTCTTTAGCATTTTGTTCTAAAGCCTTAGGTCTTCCTCATATTTTTGTAAACACCGTAACTTCCACACCGTAGGGCACACTGGAAAATAAGGCGCACCATTAATGTGTGGTCTATTTTCAAAATGATGTTGCATGTAAGGCGCACAGAACTATAAGGTGCATAAAGTGGGACAGAAGAGTCAAAGATTAGAAATATAATCAGTAAGTCTAGAACTTGTTTGTAAGACATATAAAAACCGCTGAAACAAACTTAACTGTGACTAAGCTAAGTCCCAAACTTTTTAGTAAAAAGAAAAAAAAAAACACATTTGCCACTTTAGCGTTTTCACAATATCTGTTACTCTCAACCTTGTTTGGAACACGTAATAAAACAGACTGATATCGCTAAATGTTTCTGTGTCTATGCTACCTCCCAACTTTTTTAGTAACGCAATTTAAAAAAAACGTATTAAAATATCAAAGATCTAATTTAGGTAAATTACAGAACAACTGTTTTACAAAAATAAGAGGAAGGAGATTTTTTTGTCTTTATATTTAGTTTAATACTGAGTTCTTTGCTTGATGTGATAATGTTTTATCTGTGTTCATGGTATTTTTGCCGTATGCCTCAACCTGTAGCTTTAATATTTAATGCCCCCCCTCACTTTAAAACCCAAGCAGCGCTCCTTCAGATCTTCCAGCCTGAGACCTCAGGCCAGCCACGGCTCCTTCACAAGAGGCGTAGTAGCAGACAGGTGAAGGGCATGAGCCATAAAGAAGATTCACAGCCATGCTCCTCTCAGGTAGCACCAGCTTAGGCTGATCAGTTTTGTTAGTCAAATGAAAAAACTGAGACATATTCATGAACGCTGCCAACCAGAGGACGCTATGACCTAGATGGGCACGGGTCCATTTCCTGCCATTTGCTTTTTCGGACAAAGGGAATGGAGGGACAACTGCATCCCGATTCAGAGAAACAGTCCTCACTGCTGGTTGTGACAGTGTTATGATTCAATCTTCAACATAAAAGCCTCAATTCCAGAAGTGGAGCAGATTCACAGTGGAACAGATTGAAATGAAGACCATGTCACAGGGGTTTTCATACCATCATGTCATGCACTGTACTCCTCTGAGCTCCAGACTGCTTTCCACTCACTGGCTAAGAATTCCCCATTTCTAGGTTTTCTTACCATTCTTAGGTGTGCGTGAAGGGCTACCTAAAGCCACATGGTTATAGCTGTGCTGATGGGTACCTGCAATGACAAGAGCAGTAAGAAATCTGTTGAGTGTTCATAAGACAAAAGTGTGTGTGTGTCTTTGTGTGTTTGTGTGTGATGCGGGCTTCAAGAGACAATTCACCATAAAACAATTGAAGGAATTCTGTCCTCACATTTCTGGATTTTTGACGGGAGAAAGACAGGACCCCGTTCCCTATTCGCAGGTAAAACATCTTTTTAGTTTTCCCAAACTGATTTGAAAGGATCAAAGAGAGACGGAACATCTCCAGAATGAATGGGATGTGCTGTGACTTCAGAACATTTGGATCTGTTGGTTTGGAGGCGGAAACATTTCGAGAAAAAAAGGTAGAAGAAGCGGAGCGGGCATGCAATATTTATCACACCCTGTCCTGGAACAGGAAGCCATTCTGTTTTTAGGCAAACTTCATTATTTACGTTTGAAAGCAAGTCGGACACAGAGATTGTGCACTCGTCATTTTTCAAGATAACTCAAATGTGAAGTTAGCAAGAAAGCGCTGACAGTTGGTTATGCTGTGGAGACAACATTTTAAAAATGCAAAAAATGCACTTAAAAAGCAGAAAACATACTTTTGAATTAAATAATACATGGTCAACATACCAGTGAACAGAACTGCATGATTTTATGTTCATATGAAACACCCCTAATGCATTTGGTCAGACTCAGTACAGGTTCAAATAAAACACAAGTTTAAATAATCAAGTAAGGTTAAAGCTGCTCATTGTAAATGTCTGGGAATTTATTGCATCACGCATTTTCTTTGTTTTACATTTTCTCTGACTTTCAGATACACATGCAGATTAGAAATAGAGTATTTTTTGCTGCTAAAGCACTCACTGTCTGTACGCATCACAATTGGTGTCCTGCATTGTTGACTCTAGAACACTAGGATGATCATACCATTCTAGAACGTCAAGTTCTGCCAAACCAGTGCTCAAAGAAGGAGATGAGTGTTCTGTTTAACTCACTCCAGCAGGGCTTGGCTTTAAAATTAAATCTATTAATTTGAGTAAATCTTTACCTAAAACTTAAGCATCAATTCATTATTTATAAATTAAAGTTCTATCATTAACGGGACGGCCGTTGTGCAGTGGAGACGTCAGTCAGCCTGTGATCGAAGGATTGCAGGTTCGATTCCCACCTTGCCTGCCTATGTGTCGAAGTGTCCTTGGGGAAGACACTGAACCCCACATTGCCTCTGATGGAAGGTTGGCGCCAGTGTTCGGCAGCGGAGCCTCCATCAGTGTGTGACTGTGTCTGAATGGGTCCGTAACTCTAAAGCGCTTTGGGCCTTCAATGAAGGTAGAAAAGTGCTATACAAGTATACGCCATATGCCATTTTTACCATTTTAGTTCCACCTCTATTCTGTTAAGCCAATTTTTATTTATCAAGAACCAAATCAAATTGAGTTGGATTGAAAAGTTCCCTGAAAACTCAAATGGGAACTAGTTGAATCAAACAGGCATTTTGACAATGAGGGACTTGATGACAAATAACATAACAACAGAAAGTCTAATTCTCTGTCATCTTTGATGATGTGGAAGGCCCAAGAAGAAGCCCAAGATGTTTGCTAACCCTGGCTCTTCTGATCCAGGTCTGGCAAACCCAGACTTCCTATCAAGTTAGTGCTCTTTACATTTTTATTTAGGACTGTTACCTAATAGTAATAATAATCTTCAAGAGCTGGACATTAATATGATTATTAAATGTACCTTACAGTGCACAAATAAAAGCAATAAAAGTCCAGACTTTTTGGACATGAAAGATTTAAAAGATTGAAGTCTGAGAGGTAAAGGGGAGAAAAATCTAGAATGCTAACTAATGGTTAAAGATGAATTTAATTGTATTCATTGATCGGGTTCTTCTACTTTGCCCAACATTGAAGCTTACGTTGTCTTAATTCATTCTTTGTTGTGTCATTTAAAAAGAGTTAAATGCAAATAAACCTTTTATAAGAATGGTAGGTAAGCTAATCCTACTGTTTAAACAAGTTCCCACTGCCAGCCTGTAGTGTGTGTTCAAGTGTACATGTTGCAATGATAAAATCTACAAATAATTGTACAATCATGTCCAATGTCCATGTACAATCATTTTTTGTTTTTTTTGGCCACCAAAGTTCTCATTAAAATCTCTCAGAATCTTTGATCCACAATCTCCTGGTTTAGCTTAGAGTTTTTCATGAGTAAACTGTTTACAACAGTCTCCAATATGGAGTAAATGATTGTTTGCAGTTTGGTTTATGTTGTTGTTTTTGGGTCATTTTGACACTGAGAGCCAAAGAAAAGTCCCATCACATCAGATCCACAAAGCACTACAATTCCCTTTAACCGGGTTCTAAAACACCTTTGCAATTGTGTCTGAGCACAGACATAGTGGATGAGCAAAGAGCAGAGGATGTAACTGTTCTCAATGACAAAATGGGTACTAAGATTTGTTGAAAGATTCATAACCTGATAGTAGAATAATCAATTTGCTTATGAAATTTTCCAACTTCATGTGAAACAAAGGTTTCAGCATCAAAGGAGAGCATACATGTTAGTGATCAGGATTAATGAACAGCAAATGTTCAATAAACAGGTGATGGACGTGATCATATATCTTCATCATGAACTCACACTTAAATGCAAACATGTCTGTTTCACTGTCATCCCCATGTTTGCCCTCAGTAATGAAACCAAGTTCTCTGTTCACTTGATTCAGGACTAACAAAATTTACAACCAAACATCAGAAAATCATTTGAATTATAAATAAAAATGGAAAGTGATGTATGTACTGCTCAGCTGACTTGAATTTGGACAGAGCTGTATGGATTTACTTTATTTTCTGAAAATAATATTCTGGATTGAACCTCATCAACTCAATCCTCGCACTTGCTGTGAAGTCTCATCCATGCCAAGAAGGAAGAAGCAAACCACACAAAAATGACAGTTATTTATGTTTAGAAAAGGCTTTTCTTGCCAGACTAACAATACAAAGAAGAAGTTCATGTCAATAAGCAAACACATTAACTTTGTTTTTATTTGGCATTACTCTTGATTCGGCAGCTACAACCAAACTGGCATGTTGCCTGGTTTTCACTGGTCTGTCTGCGGTGTGTCCCCGCTGTGTTGCATTGACACAAAAAATAGAAAGTAGTCACTAGTCAATGGAAATGTTTTGTCGTGTCTGATGTTTGTACCTCCACAACACATTCATTCATTCATTCATTTTCTGAACCGCTTAATCCCTTTCGGGGTCACGGGGCTGCCGGAGTCTAACCCGGCTACTCATGGGCGAAGGCAGGGGACACCCCTGGACTGGTCACCAGTCTGTCGCAGGGGCCTCCACAACACAATGAAAGCTTTATGCAGAGTTTCTAGTTCCAGTCAGGTGACACTTTGATTTTGCCGCAAAAAGCTGGAGAAATGGGATATAGGCTGGCAGTGGAGGCAGGCGCTGCAAACAGCTTCGAGCAACTTCAGTGGCACACCTGACTAGGTTGCGACCAAATCTCGTTGGTCACAACCAAATCGCGACCATATCTCGTTGGTCGTGACCTACGAGCAGACCTACTCTAGGCTGGAGAAGCAACTGGGACAAAGTAAACTAACTGATGGTCGTGAGACGGAGTCCCCACGCAACACAAGAAAGACACACTGTAAAAGGATCAGTGTAAATCAGATGTAAAGGAAACCACCAGCTGTCCTGCTGTTCTGCTTTCAGGCAATTTACAGAATAAAGGAAGTCATCTTTAACCCCTAAGTCTGTCCCAGAGCAAAAGCTGAACACAACATGTTAGCAAAACAATCTCAAAGGAGCAACAAAAGACATCAGTGTTAGTGGACTGTCTTGACCAGCATTGAACACATCTTGCGCAGTCATTAATGGTTTCTTTCTTCTAACATGCAAATCTTAACCTGTGACATTTCTCCATTCACAACTTAGTCTGGATGTGCATACAAACTAACTTCAAGTGTCTCTCTGTCCATGTAAGGCATGAGGGATGAGCAGACACCATTTTTCCTTGCCCACTAGAAGGGTGGCACAGAATAAACACTTTCAGTCAAAACTTCATCTATTGCGAGTGTGAGGCTGCAGCAGTTCAGCTCGGCACCATGGAGGTGCTTCAGATGAAGGATGGCACTTTTATCCAGCACATTATGCTAAGAAGCTGACGGATGACAGCTATTCTCAGCGTTTGTGTGTGTGAGAGGATTTCATGAAGTCGATGGAAAGGAGGCTGCAATACATGAGACTCCTCAGCAGTTTGTCGTCGCGACACGTTCAGTGCTGTCTGCTGCCGCGCCTGTTTAAAAATGCATTAGATTCAACTGCTGGAACATCCATTTACATCTGTCACAGAAGTTAGGGAGGAGAGCTAAGACCGTATTCGCTGCAGCTACGGAGACTGACGTCACCTGTATGTGCTCCCATTGTTCATATGTATGCGTAACAGTGCCTCACACAGACAAAATGAGTAGAATGGTGAATCCACAGACACTATGTGCAGTTACTTCTAACTTTATTCTAGAGAAAGTTAAGAAAACCTGGGAGGTTTGTGTTTTCACACCTATGATCAATGTTTCAGGCTTAAATCAGCTTGATAGCTTAAAGGTCATCTTCAAAACAAGACAGGTGAAGAAAAGTTGAAATCTGTATCAGGATCTAAGCACCTTGAACCTGGCTTTAAGTTATAACAGCTGATGCCTGATCAAAGGAGAATGCTGAGCCATTTGACAAGTCATAGTGTAAAAAGGAGTGACGCGCAACAGAATTTCTGAAGGTCAAGACGATGTCTGAGGTATCAATCAAGTCCTCTGAGAAGGCACTTGTGGGATTGTTAGATTACCAAAATAAAACTACAGTTGTTCACCAAAAGACCTTCAAAAAAGATTTAGCATTCTGCAGCAGTACTGCATACTCTGCTGTGCAACCACAGCAGCCAGCACGACCTTCATTAAAAAAATCATCAGACTTATGCTGTTTGGGAAACAGAGGAATTTTAGAAATGAGAGGAAAGAACATAACAGAAATACATTTTTGGGTGTTTGCAGTAAATCAACATCATCCTGTCCTGCAAGATTTTTTCATGAGCATCTTCTGACAATAACTTAAGACATGCTAATGGATTAAGCCCGTGACTAGCTCGAAAACCAAAGCAAAATCCTCTGCAGCACAGCTGGAGGGCAAGCAATGTCTTTCTTTGTTTTACCAATGCCGTGCCACAATGCAAAATCCCTGAGAAAAATAACTACAGCATGAATATTCAAAACACTCACTGACTATATGGAACTACTGTTTCAATGTATAGGCTTTTAAAGTCCTTTTTTGTTAAAAAAGTGAAAACAGGTTCTTGTGTAAAGGTTGATAATCATCTCTTATAGGGGTACAAGTATCAAGCTTGCTCTGGTCGGCTAGCAGAATAGCAGGTCTCCGCCTGCATCTGTCTCTTTAACTCCTGTACCTTTGTTTGGAAGGCGCATGTTTTGTTATCCTGGCTTGACTTTCGGATGTTGAGATGTAGTGAGACAGGCTTCAGAAATAGGTCTCTGACCGTCGGCTGAAGAGTAATTCTGCAGTACCACTGACTTTCGCTTATGCAGATCCTGCCGCTACAACATCCAGTCAGTGTGATGGAGTGCCCCTAACCCAGAACAATCTTCTCATAAGAAAAAAAACCCAGACGACAGTTGCCTGCTAAACCAAAACACACAAGGGGACTAATTTATGTTACCCTTCTGGTGCATAAAAAAAACTATTACGTTCCACTTTGAAAAAAACGATTAAAACATAAGAAACCAGGTAGGTTACTGGACAGTCCAATCTAAACAAGAAACAAAACAATAAAAAAAACAAAAATATACAATCACCAGAATGTATTCACCAAATATGAGGATAAACAAAAATAAAACAGGTTCGTAGTTATAACCCAATATGAAATGAAAATGAAATAAATGACAAAAACGGATCAACAATTCAGACCAGAAGAGTCCTTGATCTCCTCAGACCAACAAACATCAAAACAAAAAAACATCAGTGGCAGTTCTCCCCTAACCGGGAGTCAAAATGCCCTAGACAGTGGCAACAGTCAGTTCCGTGCAGTCCTTTCTTGCCAGAGGACAGACCGATGGTTCGTGTTCCTGGATGATTCGCCAGACAACCTAAATGTTCAAGAACGGTGATGCTTGGGCCTTAGCCGCTCCCAGAGCTTGAACTGAATTTCCCGCTTCTCTTTAAAAAAATAGAAAACAGTACCTCCTTTCCGGTAGGACGGTGTGCAGCAGGTGAATTACCAGGGCTAATCACTGGGATGCTAGCTGCATGGCAGGGAAATCCTCCATCCAGTCACTGCCTGAAACTGCGGCTCTGCTCTCCCGGATCTGGCTCTCCTCACCACCACTAGTGGTCACTGCTCCACAGCTCATCCCTTTGGAAAACCCGACGACTGCAGCCTGCTAGTCTCTTCCTCACATGTTGGCAGGCTATCGTCAAGCTCTGCTTACGTAACTAGACCGAGACCCTGCTGCTGCCAAAATCACGGTCAGTCAGCTCCAAGTTGTCTTACTAACAAAAATAACACAGGGGCTGCGTATTTTAAACAGTTTTCCTCGCTTTGTTCTGTCTTCGCTATCTTTTTCACACCGTTCGTCTTCACTCTCCTTTCACTTCTCTTCCGTCTCATGTCATCTCCGCCCCGGCCGTCACTTTACGTCCCCCCCGTTTCACTTGGTTCACCCTATATTGTAACTAGACCAATACAATTATTTATTCTATGCACATAGCCAACCTACAAATCTCTTCCAAATTTCACAACCATCTATCTTCCTTGTCTGACTCACCTCAACCTGCTTTCAAACGTTTCCACACTCATCGTCAGCTCTATGATCTCCATCAGTCTTCTTATTTCTTTTCAAATATCCTGCCCCAGAGTCTGAGGTCTCATTCTACATATCTGCATCAATATCAGAGCTCTAAATGCACGTTCGACTGTGGACACGTTATAGACTGTTGCAGTTTTGTTTAAAATGATTTAATGCCTGTGTTTACTCTCCAAAGACCCCTCCTTATTTAAATGTTCAAAGAGGTCCTTGGAGTTAGGTCCTACTAACGGTCCTACTGAAAGGTGGATTTGCTGGAGACGTCCACTTCGCACGAGATAAGGCTGTTTGTGGAGAAACGACTGAACTTCAGCTGAACAAGCGCTCCAGATAGACATGCAGTGGCAATTGCATCAATCAGATCACCACTGACGTCTTTCTTTCTTTGCATTTTGTGAACAAACCAACAGAACCTATGCTATCCTGGAGTTTATCACACTTCAACATGACTTGCTTATCAAGTGAATTTGATTAGCAGCACCTGCCTGTCACTTATCCTGTTAGATTGCTGTGTGAGTGCACGCTCTTTCACACACCAGCTCTGCATTTTCAATTAGATTTTGTTGTATAATCAGTGATGCAACAAATGTGACGCTGTTCAACTAAAGCTGCATAAAGAGCTTGATTTTTTTCGTTTTCCTTTAAAACATTGTTCCATGGAAACACTGACGCTTATATGAATTTAAATCTGTATATGTGTGTGTACTAATTTACAAGTGCAAATGTGTCCTACTCTTTTTTACTATTATTATTGCATTAGTGTTTTGAGATGGCAAACCCCTTGAATAATTTATAAATGTAATAGACTTTGAAAATGGGGGAGGAGTTCAATAAATGTGTTTTTTTTCACTCTTTTTATGTAAATCTAAATGTGCGATGCTTACTTTCCAATAACATTAAAATGTGTTTTTTTTCTCAGTAATTTTTATGGTTCTTTGCCTTTAATAAACAGTCCGTTCTTTTGTAATATGCAGCATTTATCCTGGCTTCATTTCCTCTCAATCTTAAATTCTATTTAAATTACATAAATTCTCCAAAAGGGGGAAAAAAAATTGCTTCCTGACACTTAAAACCACCTTAATATAATGCTTGCTCTGATACTTTTTGCCCCATTGGTTTTATCTTTCATCTTAAGATCCCAGAGATGCATTGAAGTGAACAACTCACCAGGATGAATCAGAGTTGAGGCTCATTAAGAGTCACGTTTAACAAACTGTAGCACTCTTTGAGTTCCTAAGGCCCCATGGAGTCTCACAGGTTTCAGCACACCACTCCAAGTATAGCTTCAGTGCCAGCAATAAATGCCACTAAATGTCTCATGCATAAACCACTAAATTCACCTGAAAGGTTGCATGTATGTAAAAGAAAAAAACAAACAACAAGAAACTTGGTCAAAACAACCATAATTATTGACTACAGGGAATGTAACATTTTAATATGTCACATTTTAATCATTTCTAGTTTCTAGAAATGATCCTTTTCAGAAATACATTTCCATCCATCCACTTTCTAAACCTGCTTAATCCCTTTCGGGCCACTGAGCTGCTGGAGCCTATCTCAGCTAATGTTGGATAAAGCTGAAGCATGAAAGAATTAAAGACTAAAATTGCATTCCTGAGTATTTCTTTATTCAAATCAGAGCAAATAAAAACATGCCGTAAAAAGCTCACATTTGTGACGGCAAGTAAAACAGGTGAAGCGAAGTGTCCCTGGTTTGCCTCATGCTGATGCGTCCACTTGCTGACAAATCATAGACCAAAGAAATAAACACAAAACAATGGATGAATCGAGGTGTGACGTCACCATAGAAAATGCCTAGGCCATTGCATCCTGATATGTGTGCCGTCATTTTGAAACTAAAAGACAGTGATTGGTTCGAGTCAGTCGGAGTCATGTTTATAGAAGAACTACTACCACCAATCACGAGTGAGCTTGTTCGAAATCTAAACCCCTTCCACTGAAAGCAACTCGGGAGAATCTGTCAATCAAACGTTTGAGGTGGGGCCAGCGAGCATCACGGGCTTTTACTGAGGCTTCTGATTAGCCAGTTGATACTTGTGATGAAGAAAAATATCATTAAAAATAATTAGGATTAGAAACATGTTAAGAAGAAGGTATTATTCTGACAAATAAAGGGACTGAGTAATAACTGTCAATTTCTAAATAAACGTCTCTGGGATTTTGACTAACTGGAACCAGCAGGTACTTCCTGTTTGGAACACAATAGGGCGGGGAGTATTGAGATGTCCATTGTTTTTACGGTCTATGAGACAACAGAACTGTGAATGGCCAATACTGGAGCTGCATCGCCATAACATTGCTGCCATTTTTGTTGCACCACCAAGTTTAGTTTGGGGTTGTGAGGGGCTGTAAGCTAGCGGGAGAGAACGTAAACGAAGATTTAATTGGATATCAGTGGAGGGTTATTTCCATGCCAACCTTCCTTCCACAACTCAGAGGTGAATTTCTAATGAACTCCTGCTGCTCTGCAGAAACTATGTCCTAGAAAACAACTCAGGTTTTTAGATTATGTCTGAAAACAGCAGAATCATCATTAAAAAGACCACTGAAAACAGATGAAAAGATGATTATAGTGGGACTTTAAAGAGCTTCACTGAGCTGTAGTTTAAATTAAAAAAGAGAAACTTCTAAAAGTTTTTTTGATGATTACAGAGCATACCCAGAATCACTTCATAGGTATGTTCTGAATGAAAAGATTCTTTGATAGCAGCAGCTATGTTTGAGTGTACCTTTTTATGTTTTTGGTTTAAGGCTCTTCATGTCAAATAACAATCAGTTAAAGTAAGCAACAAATGTCAGCATGCAATCAGCAATGTCCCCTAATATCGACCTTTTTTAGTTTCTTTTTGCTTCGTTTTTTTAACTTTTTATTTTTAGTTCTGGAATTTGCATTTGTTTTCTGAAACGTTTCAGTTTTATTTTATGTTTTTTAATATTTTGGTATGTGGAATACTCGATTTGATTTCTAAAATGTTATGTTGTTTTTTTGTTTGTTTTGTTTTCTAATTGTTGTTGTGATCTTTATGACGTTTTTGACTGATTTGTTGTTGTGGTTTGAACTTCAGGTCCACCATAGTTCATCTTTTAACACCAATGTCACATCGACACCTGAATAACAGACTTTTTGACATACCGTAAGTTTCCAACCATTCAAACCATCCCTGTGAATCAGTGGATTCTGGCTTGGAAAAAAGCGTCTTTTCTTTCTGGTTTGCCTCGATATACAACACATTAGAGTGCTGCGGTGCAAAGCCGCCTTTCTCCACGGCAGAACCTGCTGATAAACGATGACGTCACACCTGCACAGCGCTGCATATCAGCGTGAGGCTGCTTTTCTCCGCTACAGACTCTGCTGGAATGACGTTAATGGTTGAGGAGTTACGGTAGACGAAAGAAAGTGAAGACTGGAGCTAAAGCGCTGATTAAAGAGTTTAACAGAGTTTTTTCACCGGGCGCGTGTGCACAGAGGGCTTGTGCACGGACCCAAACTGAATTACTCCGATTTACATCCTCATGAACAAAAACAATCATTCTTATTTGAGTGTGTTACGCCTGCGCACACACAGGAAGGAGACTTTCAAAGGCACTGAAATTATCTTTTTTTTTTCTCTCAGAAGGACTGGGCGAACTGGTGTGACAATGGGTTTTTCTATGGCGCACCAATGAAAAATCCGGTCGTACTCTAGAGCTCTGCTGTATGTTTGGCACAAGTGTTTAGAAACTCTTCCCAGTCAAAAAAATCATTGTGTATTTTTTTTCATTTTCCATCAGAATCTGTGTGAGGTAAACAGCTCTACAGAATAAAAAACAACAACATTTGGAGCGGCTTACTCACGCCATGACGCACAGCGACGCCCCTGGGAAACATCTGGGATGCTTTTTCTATCGCGGCCAGTGGAAGTGCTCTAACTGATTTCACTGACATTTCTTTGAAGTACTGCTTTATTTAATCAGCTTTGTGTTTGTGCCGTTTTGTGTGAGATGAAACTGGGGCTTTCCAGTGAGCTTTTTTTGCCAGTCATTAAGGGAATCTGCTTTTTACACTGATATACATAAGTCATTGACTTGATCCCCCTTTTTTGGCAAACTGATGTGCTTTGAAAGCCAGTAGCAGCGTCTCATCATTATGAGTGACTGACTTGCCGCACAGACTGCGGGGCGAAACGGTTCCCATTTAGATTGCTAAATGTCCCTTTGCAGCCAGTTTGTGGACAATGCAGCTCTGTGTTCATCAGATGGTGACTTAATGGCTAAATCAGCCTCACACACATCTGTGCTTAGCAGGCCGTGGGGAGAAGTCTCAGAAACATTTCTCTGGTCGTCGTGAGGGTTGGCCGTGCCACATTTTCTTTTTGCCTACAGTGTTCGCAGGAGAATAGCTCCTTGGTGAGTTTGCATAAAAGAATCCAGATGGATTGCAAGTGAGTCAGAAAGCTGACATTTGCTGCGTCATTTTGTTTCATAGCACACTTCCAAGCATCACATCCAGATAAAGCGCTGGAGGGAGGGGGTCAAGGAGGCAAGCTGAGCCGAGTGGAAAATATCTCCAACTTAATGCCAATAGCAGAGAAGGTTTCATAACATGGTCTGTAGGCAAAACCTTAAACATCAACACCAATGATTGCAAATTGCGCAACAAGTGAAGAAAAGAGACGCAAAGCAGCAAAAGACACAAGGAAGGTCATCAGTGTTTGAACAACTGTGAATCTACTCATGTGAGACTGTTTACACCGACACAAACGGCAGGAGAAAGACAGACAAGCAGGAAGGACACAGAATGAAAAAAAGATTCAATAAACACTATGTTCATCCACTCTGGGTCATAACTCTGAGGAGTTGTGGTGGGTGTACAGTAAGAGTTATGAGAAAATTAGTCTTTCATGCAAAAGCACAGACTGCAAAGAGGTTAGAATCCGATATATTTTCAGAATGTTCTGGTGAATTAGTGTCAGGCAGGAACTATGGATTCATACAAGGGACATAACCATTCATTATAACAATGATTTGATTCATTAGTTGTGTTTGATGATTCGATTCACTGATCTAAATTAGATCCAGAACATCTTTCTCCAAACCTTCAACAGTGAGACTCAGAGAGAAATAGCTGCTACTGAACCGTGAAGTTTTCCAGATTCTTGTGTTTCTTCAAGATAATCAAGTGTAAATAAATCTGTGTTCAAACAAACAAGTAAACAAGAATGAATGTCAAATCCATTCACATTTGAGTTCATTCCACTGTTGTTTTTCCACATCAGAATAATCCAAAGGAACATTATTAGAACATTCTAGAACACTGTATGGTCACATGACTTTGTAAATTCAAAGTGTTTCCACACATTGGACTGGAATGATGGTTGATCAGTTTCTGCTGCATCACATGGATGTTGTTCTGGGATGGACTTGGTTGTTTTTATGTTATAGTAAAATAAACCTAACATGTCTCAATCCAAACCGTATTTTCCAATACTTATCGATTTATTTCATTTTGAAACAATTTTATAAAGGTATAGGTCCATTTTATTCAATAACAAATAGCCTCAGACTTATTGATCTGAATCGAGATGTCAAGTGAATTGATTGAGCCTAAGAAATACACGTTTCACTTGCTCTGTTTGATAAAGTGCTCATTGCACATCCAAGCTGTCATTGACTGACCTCCAGTGAGATGGTAAAGGATGTACAAAAGTGTATATTTAGAACTGCTCAGAACATTGTTTGCCCTGTTCCGTCTCCAATGGCACAACTATGGCGCTTTTTTTTTTCTAAATCATATTTAATTGAAAAAAAATGTACTTATTAATACAAAACGAACATACTTAGAACAAAACATTACATCACATTTGTTGTGGTGCGTGGAGCGTAAATGAATCAAGTATAGGGAACTTGCACGTTTTGGAAACAACTATAACAGAGAAATGGTACATAAAGGTTTTGGAGTAGCAGATGCTGATATAACATTTCCTTCCAAGAAAGTTTTATGTATTTCAGCAGGATATTCCAAAACCGCAAACGTCCACTTTACAGAAGCATGGCTTTATCAGAGAAAAGTCATAGTGGTATGAAAGAAAAATATGTCAAACACAAAGACCCACAAACCCTTCTTCAGAAAGAATGGGACAAGCCCAAGAGCTCAGAGGCCTATAAGTGTGATGTCCTTAAACAGTTTTTAAAGGTAGAGAAGATGCTGCATCAGGCTTACTTATCCAGCTATCCTGAGATCTGCAACAGATTAAAGTAGATAAGGTGTATTCTTTTTATTTAAACTTAAGCACTGCAACTTTTCTTGAATTTGAAGCAAAGATGAAGAGATGAAGCAAAGACAGAAAGACATCATGTTTGCATCTCCCTAAAAGGCCACTCAAGACTACAGTTTTAAAAAGGATCAACTTCCCAACGACTCTGATTAAGTCCGACTTTTCACCAACTTCGTTTCCATGTTTTACTGCTTTATTTTTAGGATTAGATGTCCTACTAGAGCAAATTAAGCTTTATTAAGCATTGCACTGGCGTGAACCAATTGGAGGAAATGCTTCATTGCTTCATGAAGCTTCATTTGTCCATCATTAATTTTGGGTCCTCCACTGCCAGTTCTTGATGGGGGAAAAACCAAAGAGAAACAGTAGTTATCAGAGCAGAGCAGCTGACACTGAAATAGACTAAATAACTGAAATGAAAGCAGCTGTAGAGGATCAGCGTGACTGTGCTGTGACTCATAAGGGAACAGATCAAAACAGGACCAAAACCAAGAGCACAACTGAAAAAGGACACTAATGCACAGAATCCTGACAGAAGTTGAATGGAATGCTGGTATAAATTGTTAACTCATGTTAAACTGATGGATGTTATACAAAAAATAAAAACACAAATGATAAAATATTGGACATCTATCTCTGGTTTCCTGCCGGCTCTGCTGATCATGGGAGGAGCAAAAAGTGGATCATAATACTTAATTATAAGCACACCTAGTGTGGCTTTGTAGCACAGCTTGATGAGCAGGAAGTCAAATAGTGTTCTTTGCGTTTTGGATTCCCCAGTTTTTCACAGCATTTACAGCATGAACTCACCACATATGAAGACATTTCCAACGGACGTTCCTTCGGAATCTTTTGTTGCTGACCCTCTATGCGAAACACATAATTGAGGAAAACAAAACTAATACAATAAAATAATGTATCACAACTTTTCCAAATCTAATTTGTCTTTAGCTATTTTGTGGATGTAGCTATCTTGAACTTACTCTCTACCTCACCTAGTCTAATGAAGTTTACCACACTGGCACTAATCGCTCCTACTCACTCTTCACTCCCCTATAGGGAGAGGGAGAGATTTCTGATTCCAGGTGGATCGCCTGTGCTCATGTCGTTGGCTGTGACCTCGCCTTTGGCTCTTCCCGCCTCTGGCTCTTCCCTCTCCTGTCTTTGGCTCTTCCCGCTTCTGTCTTTGGCTCTTCCCACTCCTGTCTTTGGCTCTTCCCACTCCTGTCTTTGGCTCTTCCCACTCCTGTCTTTGGCTCTTCCCACTCCTGTCTTTGGCTCTTCCCGCCTCTTGCTCTTCCCGCTCCTGTCTTTGGCTCTTCCCGCTCCTGTCTTTGGCTCTTCCCGCCTCTTGCTCTTCCCGCTCCTGTCTTTGGCTCTTCCTGCTCCTGTCTTTGGCTCTTCCCGCCTCTTGCTCTTCCCGCTCCTGTCTTTGGTCTTCCCGCTCCTGTCTTTGGCTCTTCCCGCTCCTGTCTTTGGCTCTTCCCGCTCCTGTCTTTGGCTCTTCTCCCTCCTGTCTTTGGCTCTTCCCGCTCCTGTCTTTGGCTCTTCCCGCTCCTGTCTTTGGCTCTTCCCGCTCCTGTCTTTGGCTCTTCCCGCTCCTGTCTTTGGCTCTTCCCACTCCTGTCTTTGGCTCTTCCCACTCCTGTCTGTTCAATGTTTATTCAGCCTATTTACCATAACGACATCTAGCTTGTTGTGCGCGACCTGAGGATTTCTAAAGAAGCCTGTCAATGTGAAATGCTACACTGCATATAAGAAGTATTACTGCTGATCAGGGAGTGATTTTGTAGCCACAGAATGATGCAAACATTCATGCACAGCTATAAATGTCAACTGTGGCACAGAATTCTTGTTCTGCATAAGATAGCATAACTGCAAAGCGGAAGTTATGCCTTCATCACATGCACTGGTATGGGGGTTCATCTGTACATGTGCTGCGGGTTTTGGGTTGTCCAGGCCTGCGGAGGGTTGTTGATCAGATTGAATGCCTCTTAAAGGAGCGCAGGTGTGTTTTGCAGTTCCCCTGAGGCTTGTACTCCCACCATAAGGGACATCATTAAAATGAAAGGTAGCATGTTCTTCTGTGTGGTTAATGAATGGTTAAGTATTTGTAAGGATAGTTGAAGTTGCATGCACTTACAATGTACCAGTGATGCTGTCATAATAAGCTGCATGTACTTGCTCCTTACTGACTGCGCAGAAATGCCGCGTGCACTGGCTGTGGAGAGAATTTGTGAGTCACCATAGGAAGCCTGTAGGATGTCCACACAAATTACACTGTGATTCTCTATTTTTCTCATTTCTAATAGGGTGCATACAAGAATGGCGCACGTATCACTTGAATAGCAGTTACTGGCCCCGTTTTTAAACCTGTGCAAAAAAAAAAAAAAAAAGAAAAATGTTGCTCTACGCGTTCACTAAGTGGTTTACCATCTCGATATCTTTGTATTTCCAGTGTACCACCTGTGTGCCCCATTCAGATCTGCCAGTTTTTCAAACAGTCGGCATCCACCCACCAGAGCAGTTGTGATGAAGGCATAAGAAATAAAATCAACAGAATGTACTGATAAAACAGTGCGAGGACACAGATGAACAGTTTTTCACATATCTGTAAAGAGTCCAACTTATAGGGCTTCAAACTACACTCCGTTAAGCTTTGCAGATGCAAATGTAGAGATTGGAAGTGAGGAGTCATAGGGACACAGATGGACACGAAATCACAGCTGATTCACACAGCTGAGTTAATGGAAAGCCTGAAGGCTGGGTATTTATCAGTGACAGGAAGGAGGAGGATGGAAGGAGTCCGTGGGAGTGGGGCTGAGGGCTGGGGGTGTACAAAACGGGGGAGACAGAAATCCAGTGGACATGGGATAAAGAGAGACAGAAAGCAGATAAGCAAGAAAGAGTGAAACATGGGAATTCAGCAGGGCGTTGCAAGAGGAAGAGGAGAGGAAACCAGCAGCACGGCCCAGTGATCACAAACCATCTCTCTCCTCCTTCACCCCCCCACAGCTCCGCACCAGATCTATTAAAACGCCATGCTCCGCTCTCTGCTCCACTCCCCTCATGACATGCCTCTCTAAAAGCAACCGTCTCTTCAGCCGTGCCAGCCGGAGCCCCGGCGGTTATGACACACCCAGGAGAGCTGCAGGGGAATGGGAGAGTACAGAGTACACGTACGTGCACACTTTGCATGTGTGTAAATGCATGTGACAGGTATGAATATAGATGTTTTGTCCCACTGGCTCGGCTGTCAGTGTGATGCTGCAGACACCCTTCCAGTCCTCTCAGTGGGTGCAGAGGACAGAGAAGCCACCCGGGCTTGACATTTAACAACTGACAAAGAGTGTTCACATTTAATCACTAAATGTTAACTGCCATAATAGTCCCACTTCACTCTATTAGTGGAGGACAAAGCTATGGGAACGTGGTAGCTCCCACCTCCTCATTGATTTCCCTGGCAGAGCAGAAAGCTTCACTCTGACCCATTTGCAGTGGTGGTGATAATGCTTATCTTTAAGTAACAGTAATAGAACTTCCAGCTCTGTTAATTTTGGCTTCCACTGCTCCTTCTTAACTCCGTCAGACGCTGAAAGAAACTGAAGACACAAATTTAACTTCATAGCCATGCATAAACATATTTGTGGTCCAAAGCAGAATATAACAAGAAGACATAAAAGCATCATTAGCTGATATAAAACGGTGGTTCTTTATCTCCACCCGACTGTTTAAGCTCTCCAGTTTGCTTAACGTAGAGTTTGAAAATCAGAACGACGCAATCTGCTACTAAAATGAAAGGCTTCTGTAATGTTTGCTGGCGTTAAATCTCTGAGATTCTTGGATCCAATGTTCTAGGATCATTTCTGTGCACAGTGAGTCTGAAAGAATGAGCATGTGGGCTGCAATGGAACTGCCGAGGGTTTGATGCAAGCAGCTCTTCAATTGTCTAGTTAGTAGGAATTCTGAAAACTAACAAAAGTGTTGAGATGAGACCATGTTGTGTTTTGTACTTTTGTTCTAAGAACTGTGCACTGTATTTTGTTTGTTTTAACTTTACTTTTTCATGTGGTAAAAATGCTGCAGCGGTGACTCCACCCCTCCCACAGACAGCTGAATCAGTTAGGCAAGGCAAGTTAAACCAGGTTGAACTTTGACCAATCAGGGACATGGATTTTGTAGTGATTAATGGATGGTGTTCCTTTTAATGCACGGAAATACCAACAGTTTGAAAGCTGATCACGAAGGAGAAGTTTATAATTGGGTTTGAGTCGCATGTGGAAGACATGCGCTAGTGAACAGTAGAAAAAGTAAATGACCCTCCCTGCTTGTCCAAAGTAAACACTCGAGAATCTGCTCAAGAATGTGCATTTGGGCCCCAGAGGCCCAGTATGTCCGTGGTTTTACACTGTGGTTATGCGCTAACACAAACTAGCACATATGTGTTTGATTAACCTTTAAAATAGATTCCTGAGACTTGTTCAACACTTTTTTTGTTTATCACTTTACTTTCTCCCAGCTGCTAATGTTTTACAGAATAAGCTCCACCCATTTCAATGATTCGGAGTTTAAATAAAATCTAGATCACACACTCTGGCCTGGTAGCAACATTTTCTGAGACACTAATCCAGAATTAAAACTGACTGCCTCAAATATCTTTACAGTTTTGCTTTCAACAACCTAAATAACAAAGCAAAAGAAAAACTCCAAAAACCAAACAGGTTTTATGACTCCAAGGTATAAAACACATGATTTGAAAACTGCAGCCTTTTCCATATCCAATGTAATTAACTCAAAAATAACAAATATTTCATAAAAAAATAAACACACTTCCATCCATTTGATGTTGATTTTCACTCTCAGACATTAGTCAGACTTCAATCATTTTTTTACCACTTTTCCATTACTTGGACATGCAAACAAGGGCCAGATATGAAATGGAATTTCCATAAAGAAACATGGAAGGAAGTGCACTTAAGAAGAAACTTTAGTTTAATGAGCCGGCCTCCCACTGAGTCAAATGTTTTGTCTCTTCAGCTGTTTTTCTTGCTTTTGCAGCGACACACTGCTATGTAAAACACCTTTAGAATTGGATAAAAGAAGTGTAAAAGGAAAGAACAGTTGAATTGTACCAGACAACTTGAAGTTGGTGAAAACACAAAAAGTATTAATTACAGTACATGACTAAAAATGGTTGAATGAAAAATAACATATTCTGTGCATCAAAGATAGGCAAACTAAATAATTTCCATTCTTAATTCAAATTGAAAATACACAGCAATCAATTTGAATTAAGAATGGCAATCAGTTTCCATTCTTAATTCAAATTGATTGCTGTGTATTTTCAAGTCATAAATGCTAATGGAGTTCATTCATTGCAATAGTTATACCTTTTTTTATTTAGATGAAGTTATTTTTATTCCTGCTGTTAGCAGCTGCATACCTGAACTTAAAAATTCAGCACATTGGCTCTGCCTGTTGGTTTGCTAATGACTCCAAACTAATTAACCCATGTTTTGAGTTGGTAGAAATGAATAGCTGTTAAAAAAATTCAGTGCAATTACAATTTCAGAGATAACTTCTGTAATGAGTCTCTAGAGCCCCAGATTGCACAGATCCCAGGTCCATACATCCAGGTCCTTTTCCCTCCACACTGCCAGTGAGCATCACTCTTTACCCCATAACTCACAATCATCCCTGGAGACACCAAAGGCCAAGTAGTCACTTGACATGTTACTGCTTCTCCTACTTGACAAATGTGCCATGGTGGTCTCAGCAGGGACGAGGAAGGGCAGAAGGTTGGGATGGACCTCATAATCAGTTTATTGTGATATTGACACTGACATGGCCCTGAACAGACAGAGGATTTTTGTCAGCCTGTATGTTAAATGGCAATAAGAGGTCCTTTGTGTTCATGATGCTACAGAAATGACCCTGTTTCAAGTTGTTTGCTCAGAGCAAAGGTACAGTATAGTGGCTTCAAATGCGACCTTCCCTGAAAACCAAACATTGTAGCATTTTCTGATCACATGGATGCATAGAAACTTTGATAATAAAGTGCAACGTCTTCGTCCTCCCAGCAGCTGATGGACGTACCGACCGAGTCCACGTGCAGGCTGTTGAAAAGCAGACTTCCTCTGAGAGGAGGCGAAGGAAGAGGTAGAGGAGGAAGAGGAGGGTCCGTATATCGTAAGCAAGGATAAGCACAGATTTTTCTGATGTCTCCTTAAAATAAAAGAAGTAACATCATCAAAACTGCCTTTATCCATGCCTTCATAGACCAGCCCTCCTCTCCACTGAGACGGACAGAGCCGGAGAGCACACACAGCGCAGGTTTGAGCAGTAAAGAGGACAAACACAGAAAAGTGAAGCAATTCAAAACATACATTTCAAAAGGACAGGAGAGGAGTGAAATGAGAACAGTCGGTTTTTAAAGCACAGACAATGTGGGCTGGCTGCGACGCAAATCAGGAGGGACACCGGTTTCCTCTTACATACAGGGCGTCCTGCTCAACTTTCAAAATCAAGACCTCCTGTTTGCAGTAGATTGGCCGGCCCACATCATCACAACCAGGTCAGAACAAAACCACGGAGGGGTGGTACGGTACTGCATTCAGCTCTGGACAAATCGGTTCAGCGTTAGAACTCGTGTGTTTAGAAACACTGGCACACGACGGGCAGCACAAAACCCCAAATCACAGTTTGGCACAAAATAGACTTACTTTTTCTTCACATGTTAGTTACATCTTGAAAAAATATGCAGTAGAAAGTAGTTTTCATTTGCATCAAAACTACTTTAAAATCTTTGGAAGACACAGCGGGAGGTTCATAGATCGCACCAAACAAATTCCTCTGAACTCTTTAGAGGAGAGCAGTGGTGTTCTCCTCACAACCTTTGTTTTCCCTGAGTCCTCTCATTTTTGGCTGTTTTGGGCTGCAGTCTTGTGCAGCCATGCGTGAACAGCAGCAGACTGCAGCTCAGATGTGAGTGGACTACAAAGAGGATGGGACACGTTTGGAATCGCTATTGATCCTTCTTCGGGTTCATGTTTGATACTAAAAAAACAACTTAAAGTCTTAATTTGTGTGGTTAATATAATCACTGTACAGTACAAGCATAAACAGATGATATTGAATCTCTCTTTGTTGCACAAGTTGTAATTTATACTTAATCATGATTGTTTCTGGTAAGGTGACCCAACCCAGAGGCAGCATTCGTGGAGCCATTTTGGTTCCTTTCCAAAGTTCTTGGGTAATGTTTGGAAAACTAAGCCCAATATATGTGCATTGATAGCAGGTCTGTGCCCAAGAAACACTAAACTCTAAGTTTACCCAGCCTGCCAATTGCCTTTGCGTCCCTGCTCAGAACAGAAAATCCCTCCAGTATGACCACAAATGCCCAGTTATACCAGTTTGTGTAATTAGCACATTTGGCTGTCTTTTGTTACACCCCTGCAATCAACACACAAATACCAGACTGTAGACATGTCCAGATCACACAAACAGTGGAGCTAAGTGGAAAAGACACAGGTTAGGGTCACCAAGTAGAAACAGGAAGTCACTGCACTACAGGTAACAGGTACAGGGTGTAAGCTGCCTCCAAACATTGATCAGAAACTTTCCCATGTTTATGAATGAGTTCACAAACAAAAAAGATGCAATCCTAGAGTTTTTTAGAGGCAGCTTTGACCTTAGACACACAAAAGTCATCCCTACCATGGTGACTCTGGGAGCGGACCGGCCAATGTTTTTCTCCTAGAAAACAGAACCAGGTGGTTACTTCTTTTATTTTGACGCTTCCAGAACAGAGCAAAGTCGAGAGCAAGAAATGTTTATCAGTGAATCAATGAAACAGCAGTACAGCAGCTAAAGAACATCTGTAGACTGATGTGGGGGAAGTGTTTGTAGGTTGTTTCTGTTTTACTGGAAACTGCGCTCCTACTGAAGTCCTACTCTGACGTCCATTAATCTATTTTCAAAGCATACACAAAGCGTCAATTATGATTATGTGGGCGGGACTGCTGGTATGGAGGAAGCCTGCCCTAATTTCCTATCATCCCTTTGTATACACTCTCTCCTGCTAGCTTACAAACTTGTCCAACTCAACATTTGAAGTGAAACAAAAATTGTAATTAACATTAAAGCTATCCAGCCATACAGCTTTTAGCCAGAAACCAAGAAAACTAAGACATGCATCCATTTGTCTGCAAGTGGATGCATCCGAAGGGATCTTGTGGCCCGCTGATTGCAGTTTATAAGTCACTGCTGCAAGCTTTTCAAATGTCATTTTGGAATTTGAATACTCAGACTTTCTTAGGCTTGTTTTTCTAACATATGTACTCTATAAAAAAATGCCGCAAGACAATGACAAAACACCAAAAACAACATTTTCATAGGAGTGAATATTTAAATGTTTGGAATTTCACTGACAAATGTAAAATTTTTCTTTAACAGGGCACGGAGATGCATGAAAGCAATGCTAAAACAAAACAAAATAAAATTCTCAAACGGAAAATTAGGGAAAGACAAATTAATTTGTATAACTTTCATAGCCCACCCATGTTTCTTTTCAGAGACACAAACCCTCTCTCTTTAGACTTTCATAAATTTGACTCAGTGTTTAGAATAAAATGCCTTTGTCATTTTACATTTGCATTGGACAAAAATTAGAGTTCTGCTAGTGCAGGACCATAAACATGCACATATTAAAAATAAAACAAAGTGACTCAATAAAAAAGTTCTTGAAAAGTTGTACTGGAAAAAATATTAGCGGACTGGACTAAAAGATTGCCCATCCGCCTTAAGTTGGAACCACACATTGGTGAGGTAGACCATAATGAATTTTATCTGAAAACCATAAAAGCCTTAGTACTTGTGTGTGTTGGGTGAAATAATGGCACTGTGGAATCAAGTGTTTCTCAGTCTGCTTGTTCGGGGTTGGCTGCACCTGTAGTGACTGCCCCAGACCAGCAGGGAAACAGGTGGGAACTGGAGTGTGACTGGTCTGAGCGCTGCTGAGGCAGCGTGGGTCATGGAGGCTTTTCAGAGAAAGAACGAGGCTGCCGATTATCTTCTGAGCTGTGCTTATTCTCTGGATTTCCTTTCTTGTCTCTGCCTCAGTGCAGATGCTGTATCAAATTGGCACGTTGCACGTTAGGAAGCTCTCCACTGCTGAGCGGCAGAAGGAAACCAGCAGCTTCATTCTCGAGATGGATGTTTTTAGTACTGTTTTACTGCACCCTTTTGATGATGGCATCCCTGTATGCCGCTGCACCCATCTTTGAGATTAGTCAAACCACTGGATGACACCTCTCTGGTGCTCGCATAGGTGGATTGTTGGAAACCCAAGTCTGTCAGCTTAGTAAAGAGGTTATCAAGTTTTCCTGGGTTGAAGGTTGAACTATGGTCAATGAAAACCATTCTTATTTGTGTTCAAGATGGTTCAGGGCAACATAGAGAACTAAAGCTCTAACCTTAGTTGATCTGTTTGCTCTGTATGCCAACTGGTGAGAATCAAAGGTTGGGGAGGCAGGTCTGACGGTGATGGAGGACCAGTCTCTCAAAGTACGTCATAATGAAAGGTGTGAAAATGCTTGGATGGGTAGGGTTAAGGCTGTAAAGAGTGTGTGTTTGGAACTTTCAGGCAAGACAGGAGGGAGGCTTGTATCAGGCAGAAGTTGAGGAGTTTTAAGATGTCATGTGAATGCAACCTTTGAGTAACTCCCAGGGATACCATCAGAACCAGTCCCCGTTCATGGGTTGACCATTTTCAGCACTTGCCTCACTCATACTTCTGAACTTTGAGAAATGGGGGGGGGGGGGGGGGGGGGGGGGGGTTTACAGGGTATGACATGTCCAGGTGCAGGCTTGCATGATGTGTCTATGTACTGTTGTGATGGACTAAAAGATACAAAGAAGGAGTTTAGCTCTGAAGACAGTTTGCTCCTATAGCCTCTTTTTACTGTCATCTGTGAAGTTTTCTTGCACTTCTGGTTCCAGACCCTCTTCGCCCTCTTGAGTCCTCTCCTTGGCTCTGACAGCACTCTACAGCCGTCCATCGCCCTGGGTTGAATTTTTGTCTTCAAGAAGCTTCTTGACTTAGCTGGTCATCCAGGGGTTCTAATTGGAGTTGTTTGTTTTTGTTTGTTTTGTTTTTTCATCAAGATCATGATGTTCATAGACAGTCCAGTCAATGTGTGTAAAACCATCCTGAAGTTAGGTGAGTGTGTCCTATGTAAGGTTTTTGTTCTGCTGACGGGAGTGTATGTTGGAATTGAGTACAGAGAAAGGTGGTTTGACAGGCACAGATGGGGCATTTAACATGCTAAACAGTGGGAGATCAGATTTTAGGACATTCCGGTTAAAATCTCTTGCAATGATGTGCACACCATCAAGATGGGCTTAATGCTGTTTGTTTATGCCTTCAGGAAGGATGCCCAAGGATGCCCTTTTCCCCTGCCCATGTGGTAAAGAGCACGTCTTGTGAGTTGTACCATGCGGCAGTTCCAAATATAGCAATCTCCGGCAATATCTAGTTCTAGCTGGTCTATTTTGTCAACCGTGAATCTTGCATTTATGAGGAACCTTCTTATCAGAGGGCGTTTGTATGTTTGTTTGCCCCTTTGTTTCCTGTCCCAGTGCCTCCAAGGTGCAACAAAAGTCTTCAGTGATTGGTCATAATGTTTGAAATGTGATTATTGTACTTGTGTGTAAAGAAGCTCTTCTGTTTGAGACCGATGCTCAGAAGGTTTTGGTGGTTGGAGATCCAATTCACGTTTGCAAGCGTGGATAACTCTCTAAAAACAAGCTATTGTATCCAAAAGTTGCTGTGTGTCTATATGTCACGATCTAAAATTGCAAAACTGGAGATAATCTCAAATTGTTTTGTGTTACTTTCTTCTATGACTTTACTTTTACAGTGCCACCTTGGGGTGTTCTCTCTAAATAATTCCTCTGTTATAGAGTACTAAGAATGACATCATAATCTACATTTAGGTTGTGTGGAGTTTGACTTCAATCAACCCCTACTTTATGATTGCCTTGACATTAAATTATTTGCAGAATATACTTTTTCTATGGACATTGCATTTTAGCAGTGAACAGATGATGCTAAAGATCATGCTAAAGAGATATTCAAATACAAAAATATTGTTTAACTTTTTTTTATTGCTACAAAAATAATTTTCTTTAGATGTACGGCAAATAAGTTTCTCTTTATTTTCACTCCAGGTGGGCATTATCAATCAATCAGGACTCCATGGTTTTAACAGCAAACGTGTGGACACATAGAGTGCAGATAACTACAAGGATGAGTAAGGTTTAGTGGCTCTATATTGATTTTGCTGGTTTTTATTTCCCCATCAACCCCAACTGGATGTCATCTGACAACGTGGCACAAAAGACAAAATCACCTCTCCTGCTTACTGTACACACACACTTAAGAGGTAGACACATAAACTAGTGCAAAGCGCAGGGGAGACAGAGAAGACAGAGTGGGGGCTTCAAGAAGTAGAAGCACCAAGGAGGAGAGGATAATGAGAAGAAGAGAGGAGGTTTAAAAGTCACTTGTTGTTCCCCGCACCCTGACGCCGCAGGGCTCCAGCCACGCGGCACTTTGATCCATCACTATCGATTTACCATCACGTCTCTTGGCCACAGCCTCCCACAGTACAACACAAAGCGTCACGGATGTTCCCCGTCTCTGGGCCGGGATGGAATGCACACCACTTCTGACCTTAAATCCACCAACCGCACATTGATGCACATCGATGGGGAGATTGGGAGTGTTGCTGGACAAAGGTTGATATTTCCACATGAGTGCGTTTATGGGAGCAGGTATCCATGAACCAGTGATTAGCTGAACAATAGAGGGAGTAAGAATGCTGATAACTAATTAGTTATGATGTGGTGGGCATGCTACTCACATGAGCACAGTCAGTGAAAGTAAAAACAACAATTCCAATGTTACATGATGATCAGTGATACTCTATGTTCCACTTGGTTCTGCAGAGTTTGATATTTTTGAATCAGTTTGGTGTAACATTTTTACATTTCCTGGCTCCAACAAATGATTATTCTTATCTGGGTTTGTTTGCATCCCAGTCTCTGAGTAGCACCGGCATATTTGTGAAGACAACAGGAATATGAGATTGAACATTCAGATCTTGTTGGTCAGGTATCAACACTTCAGGTCAAAACTTTGGACACTCCATATTTTTTAAAGTTCATGTACAGCTGTATTAAAACAAGGTCTGTTATTTTTGATAGCTAGTGCTTGAGAAATTGCAGCTCTGTAAAAAAGGTAAACACCAGCCAAAGGTTTATTGTTTCTGACATGTACTTGGAGTGGTACATATACAAAGATGAAATGCACAAACAACTTTTAAAGACTAAACATTCCCTGAATGAAACCAACATTTTATCAAACTACCTCAAATGTATATGTGAGCAGTTATCAGTCTTTCATTTGGCAGAAAAATCCATCCAATTTCTGAACATGCGCTTATTCCCTGTTGGAGTCACAGGGTTGCTGTGACAGGGTCACATTCACACCTAGAGACAATTAAGAGGGACCAACTGACCTTCAATGCATGCTTTTAGACAGGGAAGTGATGCCCGAGTTCCCAGAGAAACCCCAACCATTCACGGAGAGAACATGCAAACCTTATAGACAAGGCAAGTTTCTTTCTAAAGCGCATTTCATGTACAAAGATAATTCGAAGTGCTTTACATAATTCATAAAAGAACAATCTAAAGAAACACCAAATGAGTGATGTTATTATTATTATTATTATTTTTTAAAGCAAGTTAAAAAGGAGTTCATTTAAAACAATCATAGATAAACAGTGCAGATGTAAATGTTTGAATCCAAATAAATCAAATGCAGCTGAGAACAGGTGGGTCTTTAACTGGATTTAAATACACTGAGTGTTTCAGCTGATCTAAGGTTTCTGGAAGTCTGTTCCAGATCTGTGGAGCATAGAAGCTGAATGCAGATTCTCCATGTTTAGTTTGGACTCTAGGAACTGACTAAAAACTGGATCCAGATGAGCGGAGAGGTCTGGCTGGTATATACTGGGTCAGGAGGTCAGTCATGTACTTTGGTGATAAACCATTCATAGCTTTATAAACCAGTAGCATAACCTTAAAGTCTATTCTCTGACAGACAGGAAGCCAGTGTAAATACCTCAGAACTGGACTGATGTGATCTACTTTTTTGGTGCCTGTGAGAACACGAACAGCTGAGTTCTGAATCAGCTGTGGTTTCCTGATAGATTTTTTTGGTCGTCCTGTGAAAACACAGTTACAGTAGTCAAGTCGACTAAAGATGAAAACATGGACTAGTTTTTCCAGGTCCTGCTTGGACATCAGATCTTTAAATCTTGAAATATTTTTAGATGATGGTAGGCTGATTTTGTCACTATATTAATGTCTTTATCTAAATGTAGGTCTGTGTCTATCACTACACCCAAGTTTCTGGCCTGGTTGGTGGTGTTAAGATTCATAGATTCAATCTCTGTAGTGACGTCCAACCGTTTCTCTTTAGCCCCAAAGACAATAACCTCCATTTGGTTTTTGTTTCATTGAAGTAAGTTGTAACACATCAAGTTATTAATGTCCTCAATGTATTTACCTAGAGCCTGTACAGGACCTCTGTCTCCTGGAGTCATTGTACTATATATCTGTGTGTCATCTGCATAGCCAGTACTTACAGTGTAGTACTTACAGGCTGTATACATGTTATTTACATGGTACTATTTTGTACCTGGTCCTAATACAGTACTTGCTGAGTATTGATTTGGTCCTATTGGTAACAAGTACCAAATAAGTATTGGTACTTATTTGGTACTTATGTGGTACCTACTGGGTATTTATATTTTATCTACTGGCTATTTATGCTTTACACAATGAGTTTTTAAATCTTACCTACTGGGTATTTACATGTTGTGTTTATGTGTCTTTTGTTGTACTTACCACATGTAAGAAAAAGGTAAGTGGGTCATTCCATGAAAATGTTTCCAATTGGACATCAAAAATTTGTCATTTTTTTTTTACCAAAATGTTTAATTTTTAAACATGTTTTAAGTTATTGGTAATGTGTTTAACTGTCAGGAAAAAACATTTTCACATCTCAGGCATTATTTTTATTTTATAAATTTTCTTTATTTCTAGTTGTGGTTGAAGTAAATTTTCAACCCTGTTATGTACACTGTGGAATCTCATGAATATTATAATAAAATTAGTTTATTAAAAAAAACAATATTTTTTAATTATTCATTTGTCCCCTGTTCTAATTTAATCATTTCAAACTTAACATTTCTAAAGAAATTCTCTTAAATTACTTTTTTTCCCTCTGAAATCCTAATAAATGTAAATAATTTATTGGAAGATTTGAAATCCAAAATACAGACTTCAGGATAGTACTCATAATTTTAGACAAAAGTAGGCAAACAGTTATTGATTTTTAAAAATGTATTCAAGAAATATTATCTGATAATGGTTGTGTTACAGGGTTGAAGATGGTGACGGGGTTGAAGGGACAGATACAGATTTACATGTAATTTCATATTCTAAAATTGTTTCGTTAGGACTGTCTAGGACCATTTTCATTTCATATCCACAACAACATCAGATGTAAATTGTAGTGTAAAGAAGTTTATAATTGAGAACAACTACAACAGCTTACAAACAACATAGTAAAGTGAATTTATCAAGTGTAACAAACTGATTTATCTGTGTGTAGACATCAAGTCTTATAAGAGGTGTGGTAAAAAAATAACCTCTTTAACAAACAATTGTTCTTGATGAACGAACAAATGAAATGAAGTTATTTTGTGAGTCAGTCCCACACCTTCTTCAGGACTTCGACATGGCGCTTGGTCACATTCTGTGGGGGTGGAATAAGTTCAAGAATATCGTCAAACAGGTACCAAAGGATGTCAT
Organism: Oryzias woworae; assembly: GCA_016861445.1. NCBI lineage: Eukaryota > Metazoa > Chordata > Actinopteri > Beloniformes > Adrianichthyidae > Oryzias > Oryzias woworae. Next base: position 143,510 of record BOLG01000460.1, read on the forward strand.
CTAGATGTGGCCAGACGAATCTGTTCATCCCAACACGATGCATGCATTTTACCTGTGCATGTGTTTCCTGAATGTTTATGATGACACCTGGATACCAATCGTTATCATATTTTAGAATGCACCATTTGCCAATCGAGTCTGGATTATTCCACTGGAATCTGATGATTTGTTACCCACTGGATAAATGTTATATTTAAAGAGTAACCCCGTAACATTCATGTTACGGGGTTGAGAATTTTGCTCAAAATGACAGTTGCTTCATATGCTAGTTGCTAAGAAGAGGCCACATAACATCCATGAAGTTCAGAATTAAATTGTTTATTTAAATAACAAAAGAACTTTTTAGCAAGTAGTAGTTTTCTGTAATTTCTTCATGTTACAGAGTTGAGTCGTTGCGTTTGACCATGTAATTTTCTCAAAATATATGAGAACAAAAAAAAAAATGGCTGGAACTGACCTGTTTCCCTCTGGGGCTCCAGGGTCCAAAATACTTCACTGTTGTACATACGTGGCCAAAATTGTTGATACCCCTCAGTTAAAGAAGGAAAAACCCACAATTCTCACTGAAATCATTTGAAACCTAAAAAAGTAACAATAAATAAAAATGTATTGAAAATTAAATAATCAAAATCAGCCATCACTTTTGAATTGCTGATTAACATAATTATTTTAAAAAAACAAACTAATGAAACAGGCCTGGACAAAAATGATGGTACCCATAACTTCATATTTTGTTGCACAACCTTTTGAGGCAATCACTGCAATGAAGCGATTTCTGTATTTGTCAATGAGCGTTCTGCAGCTGTCAACAGGTATTTTGGCCCACTCCTCATGAGCAAACTGCTCCAGTTGTCTCAGGTTTGATGGGTGTCTTCTCCAAATGGCATGTTTCAGCTCCTTCCACAGATGTTCAGTGGGATTCAGATCTGGGCTCATGGAAGGCCACTTTAGAATAGTCCAACGCTTTTCTCTCAGCCATTCTTGGGTGTTTTTGGCTGTGTGTTTTGGATCGTTGTCCTGTTGGAAGACCCATGACCTGTGACTGAGACCAAGCTTTCTGACACAAGGCAGCACATTTCTCTCCAGAATGCCTTGATAGTCTACAGATTTCATTGTACCTTGCACACATTCAAGACACCCTGTGCCAGATGCAGCAAAGCAGCCCCAAAACATGACTGAGCCTCCTCCATGTTTCACCGTAGGGACAGTGTTCTTTTCTTTGTATGCTTGGTTTTTGAGTCTATGAACATAGAGTTGATGTGCCTTACCAAAAAGCTCCAGTTTGGTCTCATCTGTCCAAAGGACATTCTCCCAGAAGCTTTGGGGCTTGTCAACATGCATTTTTGCAAATTCCAGTCTGGCTTTTTTATGATTGTTTTTCAGCAGTGGTGTCCTCCTTGGTCGTCTCCCATGAAGTCCACTTTGGCTCAAACAACGACGAATGGTGCGATCTGACACTGATGTACCTTGGCCTTGGAGTTCACCTTTAATTTCTTTGGAGGTTGTTCTGGGCTCTTTGGATACAATTCCAACGATCCGTCTCTTCAATTTGTCATCAATTTTCCTCTTGCGGCCACGTCCAGAGAGGTTGGCTACTGTCAGTGATGGCTGATTTTGAATATTTAATTTCCAATAAATTTTTATTTATTGTTACTTTTGTAAGTTTCAAGTGATTTCAGTGAGAATTGTGGGTTTTTCCTTCTTTAACTGAGGGGTACCAACAATTTTGTCCACGTGTGTACATGCAATCATGGATCATAGCATTTTATTTATAAGGGGGGGAATTATTGTGTGTTACGGGGTTGAGGCGTTACTCAGGGACAAAACTAAAATTATTTTAATTAATAACTTAATATTAATTTCAAAATTTCAAAATATTGCTTTCAAAAGAGAATAAAAAGAGATTTAGGTTCATAGAAAAATGACTGACTTTTTATGATAATTTTGGTTGGTATTTGCAAAGTAAACTTTAATTACGGTCATGAGGGACATGACAAAATTGGTGGTTTATAATGAACAAAACACAATAATTTCTAATTAAAATACATACATAATTCCTTTTTTTTTTAATATTGCAGTTTGCATTTCAGTGGAATTATGAAGCTGTTTAGATGTATTGCTTGATGACCAATTATATGAAACAACTTGAGGAAAGACAGGGACACAAATTGCGCCATTTTTGTGGAATGACTTATGTACAAATAAAGAACCTTGTTAACTTCTTGTATGTTTAATGTTATTTACCATGTGTAATAAGATAAACTATCTTTGAAGTGATCAGCATCACAAGCATAACATTTGCAGTTGTTGGTTATTTGTTTATTTATTTAATTTTTCATTTATCACAAAAACAGTTTGGATCATAATCCGAAGTATGATGCATTCACTCATAACCCCACTTCTGCTGAGGAGGGACCTCAAAGTAGTGAAGCTTAAAAAGTAAAAAAAAAAAAAAAAAAAACCTTGAAAATAAATGTTGAAGTATGCAGAGTTAAAAGCTAATTAAACCACAGCCATATAATATGATGGGAGTTTTTTAATCTAAAGATGCCGGCTGAAGATTTGCTGCCCCAGCTGCATATACAAATCAACAATTTATAAGATGACATTGCCACTAGAGGCTACTGAAGGACGCTTACCAGGTATATATCTATACCATACATATGTGTGTGTGTTAGAAAACTTTTAACAGAAAACTCCCCCAAACCAGCACAGACAGTCAGGATTAAATTACCATCCAATATGATGGACTGGAGCTTCACTGCAGTCTTTTTGCTTTTTTTACTTTGCATCTGAGGTCCCACTTATGACACTGGAGGGAAAGTATGACCTCATCATGGGCTCTCTTTTAAGTAAGTCGGGTAATTATCTCACTGATCCTTCCATAGCTGAAAAAGATTATCCAGCCCTCCTGAGTTCTTTTATGTTTCCGTTGGCTGATACCGGTGTTTACTGGACACAAAATGTTGAGCTAAACTGCAATGCCCAAAACTTTCAAGCTCAGCATAATGCGGCATGTTAAAAGAAGTTAGTGAGAAACTAGTAAGGTTTGCTGGAGTCCCTCCCTTCAGCACTGCACAGCCAAACAAACCTCATTTCACAGCATTGCCATGTAAAGCAGTTATTTTGACATTCAATTTTCTTGCTGTTCAGGAAGAGGAGATAAATCACGAGGTTCGAAACTAGCTGTCAGTGGTGGGATGAAATTCCGAAAAAAAGAGTTTGAAAGCAAGGTTACAAATAAAAGTGTAGCTGTCAGATGAACTGGAAGGGACTGTGTTTCCAAGAGCTGCTGTCAAATGTGTTCAGCTGAAAAACACAGTTTGCATTTCTGCAGCCGCAACTACTCAGTAGAAAGACAGATGCAAAACAGAGGAGAGTGCAGCCTCGCTTCATGGAGGTACATTTAGCTGCCACCATCAGTGTTAACAATGTTGCCCAGACTTTTGGACCAAAGTGGCATGTTCCTCAAAGACCTGTTGTGTAGAGTCAAGGTAGTGTACAAATGTAACATCTGAGAATTAAATATAAATAACTAAATAAAATCTGTCTTTGCTTTTTGTTTGTTTTACGTTTTGGTATTAAAAAGAAAAGCATTAATGCATGACATGATTTAAAAATGGCATACAACGGGCAAGTTTCGGCCTATTAACTCATTTGTATTTTTGTGTTGGGTAAAACTGTTCCCTCCCACTACTTGCAGAGCAGTTCATGGTAGCTTCAAATTTAGGAAAATTTGACTTAGCTATAGTTATTTTTGCAAGCCCAAGTCCTTGTAGTAATTTGAAGTCAAGTCTCAAATTGTTGGTGATACAGTAAGTCCAAGTCAAGTCTCAAGTCTTTAGTGATAAGTCCGTGTCAAATCTCAATCTTTTAATTGTGTTTTTAAGTCAAGACTTAAATTAAGTTAAAGTTAAGACTTGAAAATTCAACTCAAGTCTCAAGTTTTTAGTTGTATCTTCAATTTAAGTCTCAAGTCTGAAGACTAGATCGAAATCTATGTCTCTGGGATAAAAAACAGGAATATACAAAACAACGTTGCCTTTGAGTTTGAAATCTCAGAACAAGTCTAAAATCCTTGAAGTCCACTATTTGGTCAAGTCTCAAGCATCTTTGTCCCAATGTTAGTGTAAAGGTAGTGTGCAGTAAATGTGACAGAGGAGAGAGTTGCAAATTGGTTCAAGCATATTTAAACGTACTTGTATTCAACAGCAATTTTACCACCTTGTACTTAGCCTTACTAGGAAAATTAAGCATCAATTTTTCACTGAATTGTTACCAAGTTAGCAGTTTAAACTCCAAGTACAAGCCTGTAATACTAAATCCCTAATTGGGCTTTGAACTCAAATGATCCTAAAACCTCAGGTATGGCTACTGAACATGGCGAGTTGTTTGCAAACATACTTGAAAACTGCATGCTGGCACTAGTTAATCTTCATCTAGCATCCTGCTCATCAAGGTTTTGTTTCTCCATTTTAACACCATGCCATCTTTCTAGTTAGCGGTTATTTTTTGATGCTATTTCATAATTTAGAAAATCTAAAATAATTCTAGATTTTACAATCAAACATAGCCAGTTTGTTATGCTTTCTGGTACTTTTTATTTCACTAATTGCAAAGTTCAGACTGTTGTTGGGATCGATTTGTATTAGTTTATAAACAGCATCATGTAATTCAGTGGTTTTGAGCCCATATTGTCATGATCCTGACCACTGTATTGATTTTCTTATGTGAATCTGGTAATCTTTACATTCCTAACACATATTCATAGTCTTCAGTCAAGTGTCAAGCTTGTTAAGGGAAGGTGCAATGCATGCATCACGTGGATGTGTTTGGGTAAAGACCTCATGCACAGTCAGGATGAACAGGAACGGTAATGAGCCTTTCAGTGACATAGAGGCTCCATAATGGTACAGCTCACTCCAGGGGCTGCTGCCATGCTGTGATGCATGTTGTAAAACAGTTAAATGTTTGCTTATAACTGCAAGACTTTACATACCCTTGTGTTTCATATTAACGCACAATGTAGTGCATGTTTTGTTTGTAGATCTCATAAACCATGTTCGCTAATGATGCTGATGCAGCCTGGGAGCAGAAACCGCATTCAGACCAAATGATCATTAATTCATCACCACAAATGGATCACTGTAATATACTAACTCTGAGCTTTCAGAGTGGAATACATTGCTGCTGTTAGGATGCTTCCTTGCTGCATCCTTCCTGCAAAGATGGACAAAAACCAACAATTGGGTTGTAAAAGTTAATGCCTGCTTGACTAAACTCATTTTATTGCACAGGTTTAGTCATTCGCTCCACAGTTTGTGTCCTGAGCTCAAATGCAAAAAGCAGCACAAATGTTGATTCTGTTTGCTGAAGTTTCAAGCCAAAGTTTTGAACTGATGTGTCAGATCTGTTATCAGTTTAATGCTCTGAAGGCACCCATGGGACTCACCAGGTCTATTGTTACTTGATTCAGCACGACTCAGTTGGGGTTACTCAGTTTTAAGGAGTTTCCATGGATTGTGTTGAGGTTTCAATGTTTAGAGCCTCTTTCCTTGTAGCTCCAACCAAGCCAAGTCAGAATGAAGGCGATTTTGGAAAACTGATATTTCCAGCAATGCCCAGGCCACCCGTCTTTCAGTGGGTTCATAAACAGTTTACCACAAGTTTATGTAAACTTATGGTAACTGGTGGCCTGGGTATTGCTGGAAACATCTGGATACAGCCGCAGGTGTCTGTGTTGCCTGCTTTACAACAACGAGCCCACCCACAGTCAAGTGGAACTCAATTGTCATTGAAAAACAAGCAAACAAAAAAAAAAAAAAAACAAAAAAAAAACAAGCCAACATGGTTGATGGAAATACAACTTGGGCCTCAAGGCAACCATTTGACCTGGATGCAGTGTGTCATGATCATGTTGGAGCAACTGTGTTGTGCTGAACACAACATGGATGTTCATTAGTTCAGATACACTGTAAAACTGCTGCTTGAAAGTAATCCACACTATATGAAAAAGGACAGATAATCCTGGTATTTTTAAGAAAAAGAAACATTTCCTTTTCAGTTTACTGTTTATTGTTCTTTATGTTGTGCAAAAATAGGTCATTTACATTATTGTATGATTTCACTGAATTTGTGAGTGATCTGCAGGCGATGCTTCACATTGACTGTTTCCTGTTTTTTTAGAGTCAGAAATCCATGTATAAACTCGTTTTCAGGATTGTGGGAGAAGCTGAAGCCCCTTATGCACAGTGGAGACTTGCTTCGTCCACACAGACAGGAATCAGCCAGAATTTAAACTTGGGATTTTTTGCTGTGAGGGAGCAGTGCGAACCACTACACCACCCGGAGCTCCGTCTCTAGAAAATTACAGTTAAAAACAATCATTGTGCCATGGAAAGTAGCTATTGAGGATGCAAGTGCACCAGACAGAGACAACCTTGATCAAAACACATATTTATAATGAAAAAGGATTCAATAACCAAAAACAAAACTTTCATCTGACAAACAGGACTAACAAGAAGTAAATGATCCCTAGAAACAACTGTAGTCTAATTCTCTTTTAAGAGTTCTTGAATTTGTAGGACTTTCTTATGACCACACCAACACTCTGCCGAGCTAGTGCTAAGAGCGATGAATTTGGTACTATGGTACGTATATGAATTTCTGTGCTTTGTTTTGTACATGCCAATCCCTTGTGTTCTATTCAGTTTAGCTGTGCAATTCTAGACAATCATCACCTTTCCAGCAATTGTGCTTATATAAGAATAGGTTAGATCACAAGGGGGGTGGAGCTTCAGTCAAAATGTCAAAGGAGGAGTGAGTGAAATTTTGGTCATGCTTCACGGCAAACGATCCTGATTTCAAGTCTTTGTGGACAAAAGGGATGAAGTGTACAATGCTCTGCTGAGCAGTGAATCTGGATTTGCTTCAGTGTGTGAAAACAGAAATGCAGCGCTGTTAGAAAGAATGATAGCAAGCATCTTGAGAACATGCAGGTGGTCTCCTTCACTCTGTGATGCTGCGTCATCACACGGAAATGTTTTTGGAAAAATGTGGCCTGTTTTTTATAGCACTGGTATGAACATCATTATTGGACCAGAACTGTTTCAAGAGTTCGGAACCAGATAAAATAAAACGGCACTTGTCCCTAACCATCCCAAACGTTCTAACTTTGACTGGCCTGAAAAACTGACTTAAAACCAGCTTAGCATTTGTTTTTTGTAAGTGGTATGGGTTGATGGTCTGGAGCATCCGCAAAACAGAACATGGCCGTATCACATGGCCAATGAGATTGTGGCATATCACCTCCCCACCCCCCAAGCACATTTTAACTTACTGAATTCATTTTTCCTGTTTCTGATCCCCAGCTGAGGTGGGGAAAGTTAATCCTATAGCTCTGCCGCTCATTGTATGTTTATTTGGCAAAAGCCTCGTTTTTTTCTGAATGAGCTTTTCTTCTGCTGCTGCTTCTTTGAATCAACACCTTACTGTGCAGAGCAGCACTTGGTTCCCTGTATTGCCAATCACATCAAAATAACATTTTAACAAATTAATTGATCCAGAGACACGCATCCTTGAGTCTGTGGCAAAACACTGGGTGCCGTTTTGTGCAACACAAACACACCACTGCTCCCATGCTGGGTGAACTGAATCGCTATCAGTCCCCAAGAAAGCTGCTTACATAACTGCGCTGCCAGCACCAGCCCACGTCAGCCTCCATATTAGATGATAGCATCTTAAATGGCTTTTTGACAATGTTGCATCTCACTTTCAGTTTATTAGGACAGGGCCCCTTGTGAGGGAGGATGTGACAACAGGAGTGTGGAAGCGATATGAAACAAGATGGTGTGCAATAAAAAAAGAATTCTCCTGCTGGGGTTGTCTCGTAGAGAGTGACTGACACGTTCAGTCAACTTAAAAAGCCAACAACTGCTCAGACTCATTTCTGTAGCGACTTATACACTTGTTTGAGGCCTATTCTCTTATGCTCCAAAGTAACAACGTGAAATATTTTTGCATAAGTGCTTCATGGGTTGAGATTGTCAGGCGTGAAAGCTGATCATGACATGATTAACAAAAGAGGAGCACAAAGTTGGAGCAGTTTACCAGTCTCTTTGCAGGGGAGGAAAGAAAAAAGCTTTCTTCATTAACTCTCCATCTTATAAAGCAATCCCCCATGCTCAGGGCGAAGGAGCAAAGGAAAGATTAAGGAAGGGAATGTGAGAGCAAAGATTCGATAAAGAAGGGGAGAGTCTTATTTCAGGGCTTTACACACTGCTGGATGATCAAAGTACAAAATGCAGTTTTAATTCCAAGAATCATATCTTATCTGCTTTCCACAAGCTCATTTAAGCTCAGTTACGCTGCAGGACAGGGAAGACACACAGAGTGGTGTACAGATCAGGTCTCTGAAACCAGGTAGAGTTCTGCATCGTTAGTCATTTTTAACAACAATTAAAAGTCCATAATTTGCAATGTAAATGTGTTGAGAATCTTGTATTTGAGGTTTTCTTTTTAGTTCTGTAAAACTTCATAAATGCAAAAGAAGACAGATGGTCATTTAGTGTTTCTGATGCTCCACTGGACCGACCTCTTTTCACAAATATAGATGAAGCACGCAGTAGAGGAGAAAACCAATAACAATGTGTTTTTGGAACAAATCAATATATCTTTTACAAATGATGAAGCTTTACTAGTGGTCATTCCCAGTGGTCTTTTAATTAGGATAAACATACAAAAAAAAACACAGTCCGGTGTGATACACGTTAGCTTGTTAGCATATTTGGAATCACACCCAGCCAAACAACTTGAATAGAGTGCTGTGTACCTTACTTCAGTATTAATACCCCTAACTAGAATGAATCTATATAGCCTACAAGGCACTCTGAAATAGAAGGCACTCTGTCATTTTTAAAATAAATGAAACCTTTTATATTGTGAAAAATACAAAGCTGCTGGGTTTAATTTACTAAAACTGACTGCAGCTCTCTAATTCAGTCACTTTTAAATTCTTTAAACTGCTTATTTGAAGACATTTTGCCAAACCTGGTTAACTAAATTGGTCTAATTCATGACATCTGGTCAATGTATTGTTGGTTGGACTCAGGAACATTGGCTTCCATCAGCGCCAGCTAATCTGACACCAAGATTTTGCCAGCATGCTTTCATGCTACTTTGTTTGTTTCAGTCTAAAAAAACAAATCTAAAAACCAATTTCAAATAAAATAAGATTATGACAAGATTAAAAAGAACTCAATTTAACTGATTATCTTATGGAGCTGGAATGAGATGGAGTAAATTAAACTGATTGCTTTTTATTCAGAATCCCCAGAGATGATATGAGATGCACATATAAATTCAAAAATAATATTTTTAATATCCTCTCTTCTTTTCTTCAAGTTTTATTTTCCTGCCTTTTCTGTGTGGTGGAATGTCAGTTTTTGGTGCATTAGGAACTCTTCCCTCAATGTAATGAAACACCACGCTTTAAAAAGGTGAAGTCAAAATCTTAGAAATGCCTAACATTGTGACTGAGGGTTACCATGTGACAGCCAAGGCCTGGGAGCTTTACATTTTACGTGTCAGGATTCAGTCCTCCCAGCTGTTCGCAATCTCCTCATCACCTCCACTCTTCTTAAGCCCCCCCTGGACTCATTTCCGACACGAAGTTTTGTTTTGCTCTGCAGACATACCAAGCGCTTACCTATCTTGTCATTCTCTGGTTTAGGTTCCTCGCCTGTTCTTCGTCTCTCAGTCTCACTACAAGCCCTCGACTTCTGCCTGCCCTTTGACTCTGTTTTTGCCTCTGCCCTTGTCTACTCAGTTTGCTGACTTATTAAATCTCTTTTGCTACTGCATATGGATCCAAATGTCTCTCTGTCCTGGTCTGAGACCTCACATTATGTTTGTTATTTTGCTCTTTAGGCTTAAATATGTAAACATGTCATCAGATGCACTGAACACCAACTAAAACTGGTGCAAAATTCAAGCTAGCATGTGAATTTTTTTTTTCTAATACTTTCTGGAATTATCTCGGAAATAATTTAAACAAAATGTAATAAAATGCATTTTAAAATACATTCATTTCATAATTACTATAATGAAGTTTTCCCCTAATGCTCAACAACTGACCTTAAATAAAGATATTATTTGTATTTGTAGATCATTTAGTTATGTTCATGACACACAATTGTACAATTATTTACTGGTTTAATGTTTAAATTCTGTTCTACAGCTTGATTATCTGTCATTTCAGGATTTCCAGTCCTTAAGCTTTCACTGTTGTGGGCTACATTAAACAACGCGGAACAGTTTTGGTCCTATCTATTTCTTTCTTTATTTTAGTGTTTGTTTATTTCCCTCAAAAGAATTACAAAAACTAAACAATACAATACACAAACCTTTTCTTTGGTGATGAATAAGAGGGGAACAGAAAGAAGAAAACCGCTCATTTCAGTCCCTTTCACATAATAACAAAATCATTGGCACTTTTTTTCCCAAAAACAAAACAAATACAACAAATGTGGATTGTGTTTTACAACACAAATTAAAATAAAATATAGACAAAAAACACACTCTCTTTGGTCATAACTTTGGAATATTATATTTTAGATGTATTTTGTTTGTGGTTAAAGTTTAGATAACCTGATAATCTGTATTGAAACACATCCCTCCTTATCTTTAGTTCTAAACTGATGTTTCTTGAACTGTTTTTGTTTTTTGAAAATGTAATTACAATATTTATTTTCCTTTTTTTAATCACAGGAAAACAGAAAACAAAAAAGTAGAAAACATGAAGTTTTCTTTATGTGCTGCATGTTATTTCATGATTTATTTCTTATAATACATTTACCTATTATATATGTTCTTTTTAACTATTTATTTTTCTTTTTTTAACAACCAGCATTTACACATTTTGACACTCTGCTATACTTTGACACTGTCTTTAAATAGACTGGAAGCTCTGTTTTCATAGTGCAAAAGCTTTGACAAAGGGGCAATGCCCCTACTTTGCGGAAGCCAGGTTTGAACAGCTGATGTCTGCTTCATGGTAACTATAACGATAAAACCAATCCCTTAAAGTAGATGAACTGCCTCAGATGACACCTGATGCCAGATCGGGCTGCAGCAGCGAGCGCCCAGGTGCAGCCGACTTAAAAATGCCCCGGAGAGATACCTGCACACGGCAAGCCCCTCAGCCCACACTGCAGTGACTCCAACCCCCTCCTTCAGCACAGCCAGTTAATTCTGAAGTCATTAAGAGCAGAGCTGGAACAAAAGTGCACAAGAATGCATGAGGTGTGGGGGGACTGTCTTCATGCAGAAGAAAAAATAATAAGACAGGGTTTTTCATAATCAACTGTCAGTCATTTGCTAAGATAAAGGCTTCTTTATGTCTGCATAGGGGACAGGAGCCTGCTGTTGCTCTTTAATTACAATTTTGCAGAAATTGTACAAAGGAAACCTTAAGTATGCAAAGTCATGCCAACAGAGAATTTGCTTTATGAATAGAAATGTGTTCTACAAAGACAGCGGAAGCAGAATTAAAGCTTTGACATATTCATTGAAAAGTTCTGGGTTTTTTCTCATGTGGCCTTTTTCTTGAATGGAAATGACAAAAAGTTCATATTGACTCTTAGCCTTTGTGCTGGAGGAAAAATCAGCTCGTTGTTTTTTTTCATTTATTTTCTTTTTTTTTTTTTTTCTCAATTGCCAATTGTTAAAAGATGCAGCATGCTTCTGCTTGTGACCTGCTCCACCATGTGTTCCTGAAAGGCACAGAGCTGGTAGCACCTGACAGGCTGTGCACAATTTGTCCCCGACATGCATTGTGAGTGAGACAAATCTGAATATTAAGCGAAGCCATTTAATCCACCTCGGCACCTATTGATACGTCAGTCATGCGGTTAAATCGAGTAAAGTGCAGCAGACTGGAAAGCAGGGCTGCGGCTTAAAGACTCCTTTTCTTGTGGTGTTTTAATTGCTGTTGACTTTGCACACCATGACTCATGGTAATAAGTTAATGAAGTCACTGAGATTGAGTGAGCAGCCACAGGCATGCTTTCAACCCAGAAGAGAGCAACGTTCAGATTGGTGCTGCTGGTCATATTAACTGCACTGATTATTACAGCTGGGGTGAATGCTCTCTGCTGGATCATTGGAGGGGTCAAAGTGGATTTATGGCAGCATGTTCACTGATCCGTCAAAAAAAAAAAGGAGAAATAAAATCATAGGTTGCACTTCAAATTTCTGATTAAAATGTTCGTCTGCCGTCAGCTCCAAAAAGAAAACTTTCATGTTTTTTGTGTTTTAGTGTCCTAAAAGGCGTCAGTGTCCTGCTAGCCGGTCTTTGTCCATTGGCTTTACTGTACTGGTTTACACATGGTCACCCTTATGGAGCAATCATAGCCCAAATGTTCATGCACATGATTTTCTGAGCATGCTGCGAGCAACAGGTCATAGCACTTCTCCCACAGTAAATGTGAAATAGCTGAGATGCAGACGCATCACACGGATTTTCACGCCTTCAAATCCTGCGCCCTGTGCGAGTGGTTCGTGAGTTCTGATCACGTGATAAGTGTGTGCTCCTTGAGTGCAGTCTTCTGTAAATGAAAAAATAGACACGCATTATAGTGTTTGTGGACATCCTACAGGCTCTTACATATTACCTCTATACTCCTTGTGTGCAGTATGTGCTTAGGGGTCAGTAAGGGGTCAGTTCTACCACTGTAATTACCACTAAAGTGTGACGGTTTCATCCTTACACCATAAGTGCGTGCAATTTCCATTTGACTGACAAATACTTCACGAAACAACAATCATGCATTCCATTTACATGACGTCCCTTAGGTGGCCGTACGACGCTAATAACCCGGGTCATCCCGGTACAGGTGCATGTGACTAAGGCGCTATGCTTAGTGTCAGGGTCATAAACATCGTTTGGTAACTGTTTGGAAGTTTCACTGAAACAATGATTGATAATGGTGTGAATAATAGCAAACTTGGGTACTGAAGGGATGGTAAAACTATTTTGCAGTTCGCTGATGTGTAAATATCCAATGGTCTTCAAAAAAATGTGATATTTAGCCATTTTTTATGGTTGTAACTGTTGGGGATGTTGGAGAAAGTACATTGATGTCACAGGATATGGTGGAGACGCTTCACCAACAAACTGTACATATGGCTTACGCAGAATAAAATATGGCTTGCGCAATAGCTCTTGTATCCCCGGAAGTCCTAAACGGAAGGGAACTCCTTTTTAGGAAACTGTATAACGCATTATAACGATGAATTACTGTCATGACTACCCCACCTACAAACATGGATAAGCTAGTCATGTCACAGATGTTCTCCCTACGCACTCATTATCATTTAGCTTACGCATTGTACTATCATTAATCATGTCATGAATGTTCTGCTTATGCTCTAGCTTACGTCATAGTCATCTGTTTTACGCATTTTGCTGTCATAATGATGAATTTGCTGTTACCATGAGCATCCTGTATGCGCACAGATTGACGTATAATTATTGTATAAATGTGCGAGATGAGAGCCCATAAGCAGCCTTTTGGCTCGAAGCTTCAAATCACGACTCTCATCTCGGCTGCGATCATCTACTCCACTGCTCAATAAAGCTACTAAAAGACAAAGCCTTTGCTCTCCGTTGTGCCTACTTCTACAAGGGTCATCTCTTCACATATCTGGTGAGTCTCATGCTGGCTTATATTAATGACAAAGGTGAACCTTAGAAGGGACACGATAACTTGGGGATGCACATGAGGATTGACTCTCGAATTATGACAAGGAATTTCCTTCTGTAAATCACACAAACAACTGAAAGAAATCTCTTCACCAGTAAAGAGTCTTCTAAATGAAGCATGCAGCGTCCTTTAGTCCACCCCTAGGGGGTGAGGAGTGAACTACGAATAACTCAGACTACAAGAGACTCTGGGCTGCTCCTTACCTGTTATACCGTCCAGGGTCCTTTCAGTCTTGTAGTCCAGGACCGTATGAAGGGCAGGCTTAAAAGATAGCCGGTGGTTTAGGAAGAATACCGAAAGTTGAAAGAAGGGATAGAAACTACCATAAAAAATCAACTCTTTCTACCTAATCCGCTCGCAACCTTTCGACAGTAACCCAGATTATCAGAGAGAGTGTTGCAGCAACAACAACAGTATGCAGCAAATGCATACTCCTTAAAAACCTGACAGTATTTCAAAAAAGGGTAAATAGTAAAAGGGTTAGAGGCCCAATCAGCTTTACAGTCACAGCCAGATCATACACAGTCATACACCAATGGTGGAAACACATCCAGTCACTAAAGATCATATTTTGAAAGACGTTACAACATTTTTTACCAAAACAGATTTTCTTTGCATTTTATCAACAGCTGAGTTTCTTGTTTGTTTCTTTTTCAACAGCAAAAGAAATAAAAGAAACCCATTTACCAATTCATTTGTGCCACAACAATGATACATATGGGAAAATGTTTCAAAAAGACCAGTTTGATAGTTGAAGTAAAATTATTCATTCATTCATACATTTTCTGAACCGCTTTATCCCTTTCGGGGTCACGGGGCTGCAGGAGCCTAACCCGGCTACTCATGGGCGAAGGCAGGGGACACCTCTGGACTGGTCGCCAGTCTGTCGCAGGGGTGATGTAAAATTATATATTTTTTATTATCTTTATTTTAATAAAATGTATCTTACTTTTATTATGTTATCTTTATGAAAAACGAAAAGTTCAAAATTTGAGCAAATATTTGAGCTAGTCTTCCACACATGTAGCCACAGGACTGCCGTGAAGCAGAATCAACTACTGTGGTAATATAACTAGACCCATGCAAACCTCAGGTCTTAGGAGTTTAAGATAAAGACAAAGAAAAAAAAACGTACTTCTGTATCACTATAATGTACCTCGTCTCCCAAACTCAACCACATCACTAAAACAAGGACACAACAATCATAATAATTTAGGATTTCAAAGAGCAGACAAAAAGTGTTGGAATTGCCAATGATTTCCTTTGACTGCTATGATTTTTAAATGTTTGTCCTACAGTCTAACATTTGTATTCAGAGCAAGTATTGTTTTTTTTACTCCTATGTCATAACTGATGTCTGGAGAAGAAGATGGCCTCAAACTGTTGCTATCACTGACTGTTAAAAATTCTTCTATCCAAAGCTGTCCCTCTTGGCATTAGAGATAAAATGACACGCTTGTTGCATCAGGTCATGATGGATTTACCGGGGTATCAAATGGATTTTTGTTGAACTGAAGAGGAAGTACTTTCGCATAAGCAGCATTGCTTGTGGGCAGAAAAAAATATCTGTGACTTTAAACACCCGTCTGTGGCTTTAAACACCCGTCTGTGGCTTTAAACACCCGTCTGTGGCTTTAAACACCCGTCTGCGGCATTAAACACCCGTCTGCGGCTTTAAACACCCGTCTGCGGCTTTAAACACCCGTCTGCGGCTTTAAACACCCGTCTGTGGCTTTAAACACCCGTCTGTGGCTTTAAACACCCGTCTGCGGCATTAAACACCCGTCTGCGGCTTTAAACACCCGTCTGCGGCTTTAAACACCCGTCTGCGGCTTTAAACACCCGTCTGTGGCTTTAAAGATCCACTCCAATGAAAGTTATGTTCTTGGAACTTTAAACATGTTTTTGTAGAACAAATAGATACAATTACATATACATTTTCCTTTAGCATGTGGCTTAGAACTTTATGGTTAATGAGGGCTGTAAGGTAGTGGGAGAGAGTGTAAATAAAGGAATGACATGACATAACTGAGACAGAATTGATTCTTGAGGGTTGAAATGTGCTAACTCATGAGAGCTGACACATTAAACTAACAACCAGTCATGTAGTTAACAGTTTAACTGCAGTTTTATTTTCTGTTTTTTGTATACCACATCCACAGCTAGAGAGTAACTGGAATGTTCCATTTCTGCAGGCTGAGTTTATCATTTTCATTTCCGGCCCTTTAAAACTGCTCTGTGCCGTAAGTGTGCTTCATCAGAACTGGTTCATCCCAGCAGAGACCGCCGCAGAGCACACAAGCTTGAATCTCATGATTCTGAAACGAATCTGGTTTTGGTGGCTCTTGTTTGATTTTTTCATGTTTGTTTAATCAGTTATTTCTGCACAAGAGGTTGGGCAGTACAAACTATCTTAAACTAAACTGCTGAAAGATAATATTCCATTTTTGGATAGAATATATGCATTTCAGTGACTTTAATTTTTAGAATAGCATTTTCAATGACATTTTAGATTTAGACAGTTCTTCTTTAATGGATTCTTCCAGAATCGGTTTTGTAAAAATGAGTAGTTATATGTTTAGAACACAAATGTCACAACGTGTTTTGGAAAGATGTTTGTACAAAACAATATATTCTGAGGAGCTGTTAAAATCTAAATGTTTTAATTCAAAGTCCTGCATTCGTAGAAAAGCAGCGTCACCTCATGATGAAACCCGAAGGAGGACAAGGAGAGGCGGATTTTGTCTAAGCATATTAATGTGCTACTTCAGCTTTGATGTCAGGCAATTGGTTAAAACGTTGGGCGAGAATCTGTATTCTCCTCACACAGTCATAGTGAATCTCAGAGTCTCAGCTGGGTGCAGGGATCTGCTGGATAAAGCCTTTCTGCAATCTAATTAAGTAATAACCCTCACTAAGCTGAGAGAGAAATCATTATCATTCATTTTCAGAGCTGTGATTTGTTTTAAATGACGCATTTGGTAAATGTCCGAAGCATAAATCATTTCCTTTTTATTCTTTTGCTTTCTTGGAAACTCAATGTCATTTTGATTTATTATGTTTGTTTCAGACAGGTACCTGTCACTACTTCATTTACTTCAACTTTTGAGCCACTTCCCACCGTATAATCACATCATACAGCATACCAAATTGATAAGTAGTAACTCAATTATCAGAACTTCCCACTAATAAACCAACCAAGCCAGCATTCCACATAAAAGACAGCACTCCACAGATTCCAAATGCATTTCTGTTACATATACAGCGAGTACAAGCAAAAGATCAGCAAAAATACATATAAATGTGTATGTGTGGGGCGGGGAGATAAGTGTGACCTCATTAATTATGCTCTACTTGTAAACAGTCATCTGTGAGTCCAAACATGGCAATAACCACCAAAAATGATACAAAGTACCTCAACCTACAGGCTGTTTAAACTCTTGCAAACAAAACAGTACATTGCTGATTCCTACAAGAATCATGTAAGCATGCTTCGGGTTACTAGACCATGGTCCTGGTGAATACTCAGTTCTGATTGGCTGCTGGGTATCCATTAAAATGTGATAATGGAAGTTCCGGTCACAAGGCCTGAATGTTCTATATTGTGCTGGCCTAAACACAAGTTGGTACAGTTGGACAGATGTTATTTCACAGTTTATCACAACAGCAGAAAAAAAGATCTCTGTCCTTCAAATAGTTCCAGATAAACACGCCAGCCTCTCTATCACATTTTACCATTAACATTATTGTTGCCTTGAATTTTCAAAAGTTTTTTGTTTGTCTGTCTTGCCTACCTTATTTGATACAGAGTATGTGCTGATAAATAACTATTTAATGTAATATAATTTAATTATATTATAGTTATTAATTAATTTTATTAATTCATTTATTTCTTTTATTCATTAGATTTATTGTTTGTAGATGCAAAACTAATGATCAAAAGGTAATGGTGAGTATTTTTTGCAATAAAAGCAATTAACATATTACAACAACGATTAAAATAAAGTGGTAAGAGTTGAACTTTCCCTCTGAAAATGATGCTTTGTATCACTTAAAATGATGTTTAGCATATAAAGAGCTCTCCTCTGCTACAGCAGAGTAAGGTCGACGCATGCTTTGTAGTTGTTACATGACACACATCACACCATGTATCAAAAAGTCCGCTTCTTGTGAAAAAATGATTCAAACTTCAAAAAATAACAAGATTACTAATATTTGTTTCAATATTTCTCTTTTTTGTTTTCGCTATGGTAGAAGTGGGATAATGCTCTTTGCTGTGGCCATTATCAAAATTCACAAGATGACCTGTGTTTTTTTCTACTTTAAGCTTTATTAAAAGTTTTTTTCTACCATTGAGAACACTTTAGGGACATGGTTAGGGTGGAGTTATGGTCATTTCCACTTCCAGCTGACGATGCCAGGCACCAACTTGTCTGCAGCCAGGTCCCTCTCGTATGGCCTTGGCAGAAGCAATGGTCAGACGTGAAGCATCTCGATAGGACTCGATCTCAAAACAAATTTACGGATTCAGACCGAACCAAACAATTTTGCCAGTCTGACTGCACCCTAAAAAAACGTCCAAAATTCTCTCAATTTTTTATGGCTTCCTGTAGATAATTCTGTTACTTGCTGTACGGCAGATCCACTTTAACAGCTGATAAAAACGAAAAATGTCAATCTCTTATCATTTTATGTTTTCTGGTAAAAACATTTATTGTTTTCAGAAAAAAAATGATAATGCTGATAAAAAACCTATGAGATTTCTGAGTCATCAAACTGCAGCTAACATGCTTTGTGATTGAAAAAAAGCTCAGTCCAAACGCAGCACATCTGCTCAGTTTAGTAAACAACTCTTTGATTTTGCTTTATTCTGGATGCCAGTTTGGGAACCTTCTACTATCTTTTCTGACTTTAGATAGTTTGATGACTTCTCATTTTTTTCTGACCAGTCCTGTCCAACAGCTGAGCAAACAGAAATGAGCTGAGAGCCTCTTGTGTTAGACAGATTTTACTGTTACAGTCGAGGTTATAAATCATCTGACACACAAGGTGTAGATTCTTATAAACCCTCTTTTGTAATTTATACTAAACTTGGGGTTTACAGAAATTGGAGGATGACTTCAGGCGAGGGGGGTAGAATCATAAAACAACCAGCAACAATATGCTGGAAGTATATAATCATTACAGTCAGGAGTGAATGTTGGTCTAAAATGGGCGGGGCCTGTCCACACACTCAAATGTTACAAACATACCTGCTGGATCTAATAGTCTTAACCTGTCAACATGAACACAATACAACCACAGTTCACACACTTATGCATACAAACCAACACATGTGAAGCATTTCATTCTGTCCAATAGGGTGCACTGTAGGGCAATCTGGCCAAGCACCCAGACCAGGGCCCACAGGTCCACCGCACGGGCCCCCGACAGCGGTGAGGCACGAGAGCATAGAATACAGGCCCTAGCCCCGCCAAAAGAACAGCTTTTCCACTGCGCCAGGGGCCCCAGCATGGGATCCCACCCCCTGAGAGCCCCTCTGCCCCAGACAAGACGTCTACCACCACCCAGAAGTTCTGTGCATCCCCCCACCTCAGCCCCGGGTACAAGCCAGGGCCCCTCCAAGAGGGAGACCCGCATCCAAGCTCCAGGCAACTGCCCACCCACCCCGCAGGAGATCCAGCAGAGAATGGCAGGGGCCACCTACAGCCACCTAGGAGAGGGACGACCAGGAGAAGTGGGGCTCCCCAAAGAGTCGAGTGTCGTAAAAACCCTATGTTGGAATTTTGGAGAAGCCGGCACTTGAGGGCAAGGACCAGAACTCGCACCATAAAAATACCATCCCATGTGCGGAGGGAGCTGTCAGGTCCAGGAGCCCCGCACCCAAGAGACAAGGTTGCCACTGCTGAGGGCCTTGCTCCCTCCACCAGGGATGGGGTAGTGGACAGAAGACATCTCCTTTTTAAAAATTGTGCCATACATTTTCTGGGAAAACAGCTCTAAAGTTTGGCAGGACTACTTCATCTAGAATCAGAGAACAGAGAACCAGAATCATAAACAGAGCTAAAATGACACCAAAAAGCATGCCAAATGAGCTGATGGATTTAATAACATTAGGTCAGAAAAAAAAAGCAACATTTTTAAAAGACATTTGTTTTTAAACTCTCAGGATAATTCCTTTTAAAAAAATGATTTTTTTTTCCCAAAACACATAATATTTAATCTTTTCAGCTAATATCACATTAAAATCCTGTTTTTCACAGGAATTTGAAAATTGTAATTCCTTTTTTTTTCAAATATGACTTGATAAAAGCTTGCTTTCTTTTTTTTTGACACTAGTGCATTGTTCTTACATATCGTACTTTTTACCAAATGTTTAACATATAGCCCTTTTAGTTGTGAAGGTATGCTAAAATGTTGTGATTTCATCTTGTCGCCATCTATTCCCAGCTGAAGAGGCCCATGCTGTAGAAGTTGTCTTCCACTGTGTTGTTGCAAAAGCCCTCCAAAATTAAAGTCCCACTCCACTCATTTTTTTATCTATTGTAAAAGCATTCCCAGTGGTCTTTTAATTAAGAAAATCCAAAATCCTGAGTCGTGTTCCAGGACATAGTTTCTGCAGATGAACAATTTGCCTGTGAGCTCGGAGCAGGGTACATATGGTTCGCCCAGTGTATTTTTTATATCACAAAAACTATTTTTCAAAGTGTATTTTTTAATTTGCCCCTGATTCACAATGATTTGAATAAAGAAACACATTTTTAGCATGATTTCCTTTTATACATGTCCACTATCATCAGAAAAGTGCCATAAGAACAAGACTTTCACAAGAGTGAATCTTTAACAATCTCAAGATGCTGCACTGCACAGATAGACTTCCAGGTTAGGTGAGGTTCCACAGTAAACTGTAGATTTTCTCATCTATGAAGTCAAATCCTGTTGAATAAAACAAGTTATAAAACTGAAGCAATATGCAGTACTTTGGGGTACAATAGACCAAGAAAAAGGTTATCTAATACGCCTCCTTGCTGCACTTTTGGTTACATCAATCTCTAGCGAGGGTTATTTAATGGTATGAAAGTTATTTCTTCTCCCACCATCACTCTGTTGATATCATGTGGGGAAACAAATTGAAAGATGATTGAATTGGAAAATGAATGTCAGCGTATTGCAGCTCGTCATAAGCTGCTGGAGCATTGTAATTATGCTCTGAAGCCAGGCATGAAATGTTTACCCATGGTGCAGCAGAAACATGCAACATGTACATGTCAATAAGGAAAACACAACAGCTCTTTATGGTGCCGTTTAATTATTACATTCTGAAACTCAGGCGGGAGCTGATGTCCTCCCCTGCCTTTGACAAAACATCATATTTCACTTTGACATGTATTTCAGTCAAATGAGAGTGAGTCAGGTATTGATGTATGGGGGGTCTGCTCAGATGATGCATTTCTTCTGTGATTGCTTTCATAGTCATTATTCACACTGCAGGGAGATTAGTAGGCCGCCGGCTGACACCACTGCTTGGTCCTGCATGAAGTAACCTTCTACTCAGGGAGTCCATTTACCCCACCATCAAACTGGCCTTTGGTTTTAGGCTCAATTGATGAGCCCAAATAAGAAAATATATTTTTCTATTAATAAGGAGAACAATAGGTTGAAACAAACACACCTGACTGTGTTTCTGTGAATATAGACACCACTTTATTCCATCTCCAAGCAGTAAGCCACTTAAAGGCTAAAATATGCCCTAAAAGTACCCAGTTATCAGAGTGCAGGTATAAGGCAGTGAGAATCCTCGTGCAGTTCATTCCAGTGGAAATGTCAAGTCAGTTTTCAACACTAAATATAAAGGGTTACAGTTGTTTGCATGTCATTTTACCTTTTTTTAACATCTTATATCAGTGGTCCCCTACCCCCAAGATGCAGACCGGTACCGGTCCCTGAAACAGTTGGTACCAGGCCGCAGAAAAAAAAATAAAACACAACCTACAGTTTTTTATTTGTAATCTGGTTCTGACAGAAGTTTTATTTTGAAAAACTACTAGATTCTCTCCACCACATCCGACTCATTCTTGACGCATGCAAGTCGCTCGGTTATGTGTCAAAGATCCATCGACAGCTTTCTTAAAGCGACTGCACTGACTGCTAAATTGAAACCCTCAAGATAGCAATTTAACAGAAAAAATATACTTGGAAAGTTTCGTTTCATAGAAAAAGTCAGCGAGGAAACAGAGGAAGACCCATCGACATTAAAAGAAAATAAATCTGCCTTTCACAGACAAAATCAGGAGTTTTTACTCCAAACTTGGATTTATTGGGACAGCTGTTTCCACAGATCATGAATATAATGCAGAATATTCAGCAAAGCTGCTAATAAAGTTGTTCAAATCCTGGATTTATGTTTATGTTTAAATTCAGAAAACACCAGTTTTACTGACTGTTTTTTCTTTTCTTTCGCTGCACCTTAATAGTCAGACAAGCTTGACGTTGGCATCTGATTTTTTAGCTTTGACTTTGTTAATGATAGGTCTAACATAAACCGGCGTGTGGCCTAAAGATGGTTGGAGACCTCTGTCTTTTACCACTCAGGTGGACACAAGGTCCTCACCAGTCACTCCTTTGAGAGTCAAAAAGCAGAGGCGACAAGTTGTAATGTTAAGTCAAAGGTACAGACGGGATCTGACGTCCTGTGACAATTTGAGCGACGGCTGAGGCGCGCCAGGCTGCGATTTGAGCGGGGCGGCACAATTTGGGTGATGTGGTCAGAGTTCCAATATTTAAACTTTGGTGAGGCGCAAATCAGGGGCTCAGTGTTTTCAGTGACGGCGGGTAGAACACACATCCAGTATGGTGAATGGATCCATCGTTCTCCTGAACTTCCATTCGTTTTCTTAACCCGCTGGATCCCTTTCATGGTAGCGGGGTTTCTGTTGGGCGAAGGCGGGGACACCCTGGACCGTCTGTTGCAGGGCCCATGGAGCTGTCACAATCACTATGCTGGCTTCCAGGAGGCGAGCTGGCGGCCAGACATGGGGAGGCAGCCTGCTCGGGCCTCCTGACCTTGATGATATTTTTCTAATTTTTCATCGAGAGATTAACAAAAAAGCTCGCTTAATCTTATTCTTTTTGCCCTCTCGGGTCAATGCGGGACAGTGAGCCTTCAAACTCGGTCAGAGAGACGGACACACCGCGGAAGCAGCCGTCCAGACGCTGAGGGAGTGAAGCTCAGCGTACCAGGAGAGACTCTGAATGATCTCATGAATCCAAACATGATTCCCGATGTTTTTGAAGAGATTTTCAAAACAAATAAACCTGATCTCTCCTCATCCTCCGTGTCTTCCATCTTTTGTAAATGAGATCAATGCGACACTGCTCCATGTAGCGGGAAGGCTTAAAACATTAGCAGGTAGCTCCTCCCACACCAGAGTTGCTATAAGCCAACTGAAAGGTTTTTCTTCATTGTTACTTGCTTGTTATCAAATTAAAAAACATTTTTTGTTCTGAACTTTTGCTGTTGTTTTTTCAATACACAAATGAGATATCAAACCAAAACAAAACTGTGATCGAGATACAGAGGTTTGACACAAAAAAGTATCATAGTATTCCTACTTCACATGTCCTCAGTCCCACGAGGGACGACTTCCTGCTGTGACACAAGAACGTTTGTGCAGAAAAAGTGTTAGATGTTCACAGAGCGCCGCGCGTGTCTGCGCCGTCACATTCAATTACAGCAAATTAGACTATATTAGTGATGGCCTATTAACTTATTGGTGATGATGTGTGTGGTGGCAAGTAATAATTAAGCTCCTTTACAGAAGACCAGTTTGTTAAAATACATACATGAGTACTTTTATATCTGCTTTTCCCTTGAAAATGGAAGAAATTGGGTTGTTTCTGCAAATTGTTCCTTCAAAGACTATTAGACAAATATCTTTGAATGCTCAATGAGCTCCAAAGAGGACCAAGCTGGTGGCGGGGGGTCGTTCATTACATCAGGATGGGATCATTAGGCGGTTTATCAGAGGTGGTCTCAGAGGTGAGCCAAGCCCTCGCTCCCTATTCCTCCAGTGGCTTCACCAAATTTCACCACAATGTTTGTGGACAGCCGTCAGGCGCCACAGCATTACACGCCGATGATCTTGATGTTGGGGTCATTAATTAGAAACCAGGCACTTTAACATCAATACAGCCTGAAGGCCAGCAGAGTCTGGGGAGTCACCTGCAGTGGAAAACTTAATGAGCTCTCTGGAAGGCTTGAGCCAATGAGCTGCCATAGAGCAGATATCTTCCTCTGCAGCATCTTCCGTTTTTTCATAGATTTCCCAAAGGGGGCGTTGTGGCAGCTGCATGGCTGATTCCTCCTGGTTTAATTTAATTTCTTCATGCATTCCTGGAGTGCTGCGTCTGCTACACCAAACACCAACGGTGAGTAAAATCTGCTGGAGTTTGGACCAGAATCTGCCCTCTGTGCGTGTTGCATAACGGCGCTGTCGGTGCTCAGGTGGTCCTGATTCCTCTGAAGGGGTCTGTCCGTCCATCCTCTGCACACGTTTCCATCCAGGGTCACAGATGGTGCTGCAGGAGTGCTGCACGGTGGACATTTACCCTCATTTATTATTTCAGTCATTTCATATTCAGTCTGTAAATATTGACTCACACACTTGTAAATGTTTCATTTTTTCCTAAGGTTATAAAAAACACCAAATACTAATAACAAGAGATTACCAATTATTGTTCAAGGTGTAATGTATCATCAGATTGTGCTTAATTCTGCTGCTTTAAAGTTGTTTAAATATTGTGCCCTCTGCATTAAGAGAAAATAGAACTATTTTCTTGTTCTCTGTAAACTGCAGTAGAACAAGGAATGTTCTGCACAACCTGATGGAATATTGACAGCTCTGGTCTGGCTGGCACAGACACTTAAAAGATCAATGCCTCATCCAGGGGATGCGGGTGCTTTGGTGATAGCAAATGTCTGCAGGTCGGTGTGTTCGAACTGAACAAAGCTGCACAGCAGTTTCCTCTCCATCAGCTGACAGAAGGCAAACACGGGTTCTAGCTTGAGTTTTTGGGGAAGGGCACAGTAGTCTGCAGTGAAGACGCGAGAACGTTTTCATATAGAGACCTGCTAGTGCTTTGCCGTCAGCCTCTGCAGCTCATTGCACACAGCTGCAGGCGTCCACTCTCTCAGCAAGTCCTTTTGTGCTTTTCCAATATTTACTCATTATCAGGAAAACAGTGTCTGAAAGTCTCCTACAGATTTTGACACTCACAGTAAGCATTTCTGCAGGGAAGAGTTTAAGAAATACAGAATTTCCACCAGAAGAAGGATTTGTATACTCCTACTGCCTGATATGTGACGGATGTACCATTTAAGTCTCACTCCAATCATCTTTGATCAAATGTAAAAGTGTTCCCAGTGGTCTGTTATTGATGCAGTTTTTCTGCACATTTTTTTGGTTTTCTAGGACATAATTCTGCAGAGCGGAGGAGCAACCCCACCCCCTTCCCCTCCCTGTTGATGATAAGGGAGCCAATGTATTTTCTATGTTATAAATACGCTCTTTCTCAGACAGCACTTTTTCATCTTCTCCTGACTCTCAACAATTTCAACAAGAAATAGTCAGAAATCCAATTTAGAGCAGAATTGTCTTTATAAATGTCCTTTAACATCAGAAAGATGCCACAAGAGCATGTTAAAAACTCCAGAAACCCCATTTTCATCAGAGTGGGTCTTTAAGGAAGCTCTTTTGAAGCAAATTATTACAAAAATCAACTTCAAAGCATGACTAAATACCACAAGTTTGCAATTTTTGGAAAATTAAACTATTACTGACAAGCAGCAAACTATAAAATGAACACTCACAGTACTATTATTTTACAGGCTGCAGTTTTCTTGGAACGTTAGCCCAGATTTACAAAAACGTAACATTTTACATCCTTTTTTAGTTTCCAATTGAAGAAGAGGTAACATTTTTAGAGACATAAAATGACTTTTGCAGCAGCATAGTGAGGCAGAAATGATTGAAGAAGTTTATTGTGAAGGGCCAGAAAAGGTTTCAAAATAAAGGTGGAGTGACTTCCTGCATAGTCCATGTCAGGATAAAATATTCTAGATGATGGGCAGCTGTGGTGCAGAGGTATAATGCCCATATGTTGAAGTGTCCTTTGGCAAGACACTGAACCCTACTTTGCCCCTGGTGGTTATAGGTTGGCGCCAGTGTTCAGCAGCAGAGCCACCGTCAGTGTGTGAATGTGTGAACTGTAAAGCGCATTGGGCCTTCAATGAAGGTAGGAAAGCATAATATAAGTATGCATCATTTACCATGGTCAGGGACCAAAATAGTGTTTGGAAACATGTTTTCGGAAATCTCTCTTAAAGCCAAACTAAAAGCAGTGAATATAATGAATACCTCTACAGCACTGCATAGCATTTCCTGCATAGTTTACATTTCCATCTGTTTAATATATTTATTTTGAGCTCCATCCTCCTCAGACTTTCAAAAAGCAGGCTTCTGTTGTTCCTTACGAGGGTTGGCAGAATGAATAAAGTAGCCAGAATTCAGTGGCGCCAAAAGAGACGCTAAGAGACCAGGAGTGTCGACGTATAGAAAATCTTCCCTTCACACCAGTTTTAGTTGAGTTTTAGTTCTGTCGCATGCACCTGAGGGGAGTTCTCCCTAAACCCAGCTCTCCTACTTTCTTCTCGTTCTCTTTGGGGATGTCTGCCCACCCTCCTCCACAGATCATGCTGTCTCGGCGGTGATAGCTGGGAGCCTTTTCTCTGCTGGCTTTCCTCACCAACTACTGTCTGAGTGTCTCGGCTGAGTCCCAGCGGCCCCCACCAGCTCTGCAGTGTGAGGTAATTAAGACTGAAAACTCCTCCACTCTGTTGGGGAGAGGACGGAAAAGCTCATATCTGTCAGAAACAGCAGCAGGCGGCTAATTTTTGTCTGACTTGAAAGTGCGTCAGGGTGAGCCAGTTACCATGTGCACAGACAACAAGCAGCCACGTGTGAAGATGTAGCAGGAGGGAGCACGAGTAAAGTTTCAATGACGTTTACTAATTCTTATTGACCATTTACGCAAATACGATGGTCCCTCACTGTATCGCAGTTCATCTTTTGCAGTTTTGCTGTTTAACATGCAATCTTCTTTTTTTCTTTGTCCTGATTAGTTGTTGACTTTGTCAATCAGTATCTGTGCCGTGTCTCCTCCACAGAATGTGTTCAGTTTGCTACATTTGCATTACTCTTCAATCGCGATCAGATTTTTGCTTTCATTCAACAGCACTGGACTAATTTTTCTAGGAAAGGTTTGAACTTCGAGAGTTTAAACAAGAGAGAAAAGTGTAGAAGGTGTGTAGCGAGGAGTTTTACAGCCTTAAAACAGCCGTAAACCCTGTGATCAACATGAAACCACTGTAATGTGGAAGCAAAGTCGCTTTTCTCCATGTCAAAATCAGCTGGCTTACATTATTTACATAAACACTCTATTACTGGAAAAAACAGAAACTCCTTGAGCGGTTGTAACTCTGACAGTTTAAGGTTTAAGGAGCATGCACTGATTCCAGACTGATAGGGCATAAACGCTGTACGCACGAGGTGTACATGTGATATCTAAGAGCCTGTAGAATGCCCACACAAACTACGCTCTGATTGTCTAGTTTCCTCGTTTCTAACAGCCAAGCTGAGCACAAAGAGTGTGCACTTTGCTTTAACACCACTCATGGATCTGTACAATGTTCCTGTGTCTCACCAACTCCACCCAGGTAAACACAAGAGCTAAAGTTCTGGTGTTAAAGGGTTAAAGAAAGCCCGGTTTGTTTATGATTCCGACCTGAGAGATATGCCATGTCCTCCCAAACAACATCCTACCTCAATGACAGTGTTCTAACATACACATCTGGTTTTTCTTATTTTTTCCCCAACCAAACCCTTCCCATGTTTCCTCATCCTCTCCACAAAAGGATGAGGGAGGGCTGCAAAAGCCCAGCAGCCAATGGAGCTGGCAGGCATCCATGCAGTTGTCCGTCTGCAGCCTCCGAGTGCCGCTGGGACTGAAACACAGCCCCACACACTTACATCAGACCTGTTCCGGCTGATTCATAATGAACCAGCGTGAGCGACATCCCCCCACCTTTCACCCCACCCCGTCTGTATTTTCACACATGTCTCATATTCCTTTAGTGACTCACTCAGGAGAGGGTTAACAGGCTCACTCGATATGTGCAAGAACACCCTCCTCCATCTGACACACTCCTTCTCCCAGGCCTTAATGGCCCCAAGGGAAACTTCATTATTTATCGCTATTGAAGGGGCCTTTCAATTATAATACCTCAGCCCCCCCTCCTTCTCATCTATTACCCCACCGTCTGAACTACTAGATTGAATACCTGTAGACTATAGCAATTGTAATTCAAGCCCCCACCGAGTTCGCAGGACCTGGCCCAGCGAAGCAACGAGGTAGAGCCAATTTGGTATTCTGGTCAGAGAGGGCAGAGACTGCTGTGCGGTAATGTGCAGCAGGGGAATGGAGGAGCAGAGTAAGTGACAGCTTTGAGATGTAGACGCCGCTCTACAACGTCCTGCTGGTGGGGAATCTTCATCAGACCAGCAGAGCCCCCTCTCAGCGTGGCAGGTCTCTCACATCCTGTGTGATTTTTCAAATTGGAGTCTAATGCCAACTTGACAGGAAGCTCAGCCTATCATCCAGCATTGCATGTTGAGCAAAACACAGCGGAAGATGAAAAAAACAAGTTCTTGAAGAAGAAACACGGACCTGCCGTGTTTTGTATGCGGCTGAGATGGAAGGAGTCAGAGAGAGCAAAAGGCATCGCATGAGGGCTTATCCTCTGATTAACAAAATGTTTTTGTTACGCATGAAAGCAATTATTCTATGTAAATTGCTAATGATTACTGATTACAATAAAAGTGGGAGTCATTTGTCTGCATCTGCAAGGAGAGATGGACCGCTTATTGTTGTGGTGTCTGCATTTTCATGGGAATGCAATTTTCCGTGGAAACACACACTCTCATGAAGCATTGGTGTTAATGATAGACTGCAACACTAAACAGCTCTGTGTTTGATCACTGGAAACGCTTTTACAACAGATCAAAAGATGATCGGAGTGAGACTTCCTAGCAGCCATTAAATCAGTGCCTGCTTAGGAACAGTTATGAATTTTAAATGTCCATGCATGAACTTAAGTGTTGAAATCAACATTAAAGATACATTTTCAGGCTGGGCCTACTATCCATAAAGACATTTTGGAGTTGGCCTGCTCCAAAATCCATAAAAAGAAAAGAGCAAGACAGATGACATAAATTAGCACCACACTCAGAAAACCAGCTCGCCATTTGCCTTTTTAATTTTTTCTTTGCTGGAAATAGATTTTGAGATGGATGCCAGCTCACAGCTGATAAGTTTTAATTTGATCTCTCACACGCATCATTATTTGAACAATGCCACTGGAAGCCAAAAGCTGGTGTGCTCTGAATGGCAAGTCTACATTCAAATTCTGCACATAATACAAAAAAATGTTCCCTCTGCCATACAACAAAAGGCAATCATTCCATTTGTTTTCCCACACAATGGCCTCTGGATAATAGCAGGAGAAGGGTGGGAGAATGTGCAGAAAAGCAGGAGAAAGTTATCAGACTTTTCCAGTCTCTGTCTCTGCTTCCTTGTTGTGAATAATAGATTACAGATGAGAGGGGGGCTTTGCATTGTGGGGAGGTGGGTATGAAGCTGCTTCAGGTCAAACATGTTAAAGGCAACATCAGCCTTACCAGGCTCACCTAAAGTACTCGCTTAAGGATCCTTAAAATGACCTTAGCAGGAGCATTTCTATTCTGCAGCTTCTCCACTCACAGCAACGCAGTGAAGGACACTTTTTAAGATGAACCATGTCACAGTTTAAGCAGCTTGTTTAAGATGCTTGTGCTGCTAAAAATGTGGCTACTGTTTCATATGATGCATTTTCTTTCCAAACCAGTGAAGATCAAGTTTTTGTATAGCGGTTGTTGGAGTAGACCTGAAGAAGATGAGCTCTCTGCTATAATACCATTGTGCAGAGGTTGTACGGTGTCTTTTATGATTCCCTTTTGGGTTCATGTTCTATGAAGACATACACTTGCATACATGTTTCGGTTGACCCATAGGTGTGCTGCAGGTTTTTTGATTGTCTTGGCCTGTATGGTTGTAAACAAGAGGAGCTGCATCTTAAATGGAGCACAGGTGTGTTATGCAGTTCTCTTTAGGGTTTACATCTCATGAAAATGGAATTGTTGTGCAAGTGGAGAGTGTAACATGAACTATTTGAAAGGCATTTATGATGTATGAGAGATGGACAGGGAATGCGTGTGATGCAGAAGTGCCCATAAGACGCTCGTTGTCCCCACAAACTACACTGCTTGTCTAAATTTTTCATTATTAACGGCCAGCCTGCACGCAAGAAACACTAGAAGAAACACTTGAAGAGACACTGACCTTTTACTAAAACAGCACTAATAGGCTCCTTGCACAGTGCCCAGGGTTCAGGGCAGTCGAGAAAATGAAAATCTGTAACATACATGAGAATCTCACCTACTTCACCCTCACTTACCCTTAAGTTAAGTGTTCACTGTATACCTACAACTGACTTCTTTTGAATTTCTAACAGACACATTTGCAAAAGGTTGAACGACAAGAACTGATTCACAAACAAGCAAATAAGAGAAGCTTTGAGAAGAAATATGTAGTTACTATTTTATATGCAAAGGAACTTTGGTGCACCTTTAATTGTTCGTTTGACATCAGCATTTCTTCCTACTGCTTGAGTCATTTGTAGGTTTTTAGAGGCCTGTTCTTGTTTGGAAGAGATTCAAGTTTAGATGCAGGTTTTAAAATGATTACAAGACTCCTGTTCTTTTAATAGGTCCAGTCAACACTTAGACATACACCTAAAACTTTAACCACATAAACAGCAGAGCTTTGGCTCGTGATTGTGTAAACACTTAAAGAGTTACAGAATGTCAAAGAGCTAAGCGAACTCCACCACTGGCATTGGAAGCTAAGCTAACTCCTCTATTGGAGCTAGGTGCTAAGCTAACACCTCTGCTGCAACTTGCACAAGAATTCCGACAAGAAAGAGTGCAAAATGAACAACGGGATAATCAGCTTGACCTCCTGGATAGAGGAGCAAATGACTTGGATCAACAAATAAGAAGGAATGATATCATTATCACTGGACTTCATCTCAAACCCCCGGCTAGGCCTGGCACACCTAACGTTAACATAGAAGCTAGTGTGACTGCGAGTGCTTCAGGCGAGAGCGTGGAGAGTCAAGTTGGATCAGTTCTCACTTCTAAAGCCAATGGTCATCACCAGCATGAGCAACTTTGGGAAGTGTGTGGTCACAGACATCTGACCCTCTAATTGATGCAAAATAAGAGTCAATGATTATGTGTCAAGAGTCAATGACATGATTTCAGAAAATATGGCGCCGAGGATCTACCACTGACTCTTAAGTCAACTTGGACCCTGATTTTCAGCAGCAATTTCTACCCTGCAGACTCCTCAAGCTTAGCTTACTTCCTGTGATATACGGACCTGTCAAACTAAGTCTGCAGTCATACCAACGAGAAGAACTTTATAAACTCTGTTCAAACCAGAAGAACGACTGTTAATCAGGAAGCAAAAGAAGGAATACTGTCTTGGACAAAGGCTCTAATCATGTCATTTGACTTGGTTCCCTAAAGAGTGATTCATCACTAATGATCGTTCTAATGAAAATAGTCTACATATACTGATTTATTTATACCTGATTTAAGTAAATTACTTTTCTGATGAAAATAATCTGCATATATTTTTAATTTTTATACTGAGTTGTGTAAATTATATTTTCAGATGTTGGAAAACTGTTCTACATTGCTGAGTTTTCTCATGAGAAATAATAATAACATTAGAGGATGTTTGAAACTTACATCACTGATTCTTTTTTACTGCATAAGCCACTAACAAGTTTAAAACAGTGTTATATCTACATACATAGCAATGTAATTCATTGTTACTTAAGGATGCTAAATGAACTAAATCAATGTTGTCACAGTATTAATATCTGATCATAAGCTAGAAACTGGATATTGATAACAAAGGTAAAGTAAATGGTGTGGCTGAGTTGGGGTGGGATTATATAAATTCGCTTCCTCCCACTCCCTTTCAAGCAATCATTCATTTGATGCTTATTTACCCTGTGTTTGACATGTCTTTATGGATGTAAACCTCTGATGATAGTGCTACTTATGTGTTATTCTTGCCTTGAAATAAACCATTTCCAATCAAATTGCAATCAAAAAGATCATGTGTTAATAGGTTTCACTGTGTCAGCTCTGGTGTTAAAGGGTTAAAGATGTCTTGAATACGGTTGATTGAAACAAACATTGGTTCTATTTAAAGGCTAAATTTCTGCTTTTCAAAATAACTTGCCAATTAGGTTAACTATGGTTGTTTCTTAAATGAGAGTGGGTGTGGACTGGCCGCATTTGAAAATAACAATGAAAACTAACAGGATTCAATCCTGTCACTATAGCTGTAAAGATGAATATAGAGCTGTAGTGTACCAAAGCTTGAAAAAGGCTAAAACCCAAAAAAGTCTTCTAATGAAAAATGAATTCCGTGTTTACTGTGAGGCCTAAATTCAAGTGTACATCTCTGGAGGACATGGACACCGTGTTGTCCAGGCTAAAGGGGAGATAGACTTCCAACCCAGGCCTTGTAGGAAGTTCTAACCATTCAGTTCAAAGCCAGTTTCCCCCTAATGGTGGTGGCGGTTTGCATAAGAAGAATGTTGAGAACATATGATGGTTTCAAAGCAACACATACTTCCCTCTGATCAACATATTTCTAGGAAGGTGTCGTTTATTTCAGCAGGACAACCTCAGACTGCAACTTAACAAGAACATTGTTCCTTTCAAGATGAACCCTACTGCTAAACAGACCAATCTGCCTAAAACTCCTGAAACCTTTGACCCTGATGTGTAAAAAAAAGGAGATTTTTCACCGCCAAATTATATATTAGATATTTTATATATTAGAGATATACATTTTAGATCTGTAGCAGAAATCACGTTTGAATACATTTAAATATCCATGTAATACGTTTAAATCACATGGTTTACATTTCTGTGTTGACAGAAACCTTTTTTTTTTGGATTATGGGTTTAAACTTCCCAAATTTGGCAATAGCAGTTGTTTTCTAACCCAGAGGAGGTGGAGGCCAGAAAATCCATCATCTAAACTCGTATTTGTTGTCTACAGGATGATAAATGTTCTCTGTTAGAAAGAAGCTATACTTCCTTTATTTGCCTCTAAAAAGGACTCTTTTTAAACAAAGTGAGCACGGGTCTGATACATTACATGCTTCCATTAAGCACAAATGTAAAACCGTGAGCTTGTTAAAAAACCTCAAAAAACAGATTGGAGATTTGATGCTTCAGCACATAGTGGTTGGTTGAGGAAAACACTGAGCTGATCAAAGATGGTGAGGAATCTAAAGGAGAGAAATTAGCAAGAGAAGTCCTTGCAGTCCAAAAATATATAAAATATATCTGCTTACTTTAATGAGCACCAATAAAAGTTGGCACGCTGTGCAGCGGGCAGCATCTCCGTTAAAGCCACACATTAACATACACTGCAGCGCCCCACCAAACATCACAGCAGCCTTGTCATTCTGTTGTACACCCCACTACCTGCTTTCAAATATTCTCCTGCCATTTTACGACCTACTTCTATTGCAATCCCCGTTAGCGACGTACCTTCTCTCTCAGATGTTATTTTTGTACAGAATTTCTTGCATCTTGGTGTCTTTGTCTTTCTCTTTTCCTTCCCTTTCTTCAAAGTAGATCCACTTGTTCCGAAGGGGCCACAGCGGAAGGACAAACATAAGAGAGCTGTCTTCCAACTGTCATTTTCTCTGTCTTCCACATCACTGTAATGGACTGCGTTGTATCTGAAAGTGGTGTTGATCTTTAGGAAACCCAGGAGCCTTGTCAAGAGCTTGTCATTCACTGACCTCAAAATGTTTCTTCTTTGGTTGCAATTTTGACTGAGTCAGTTTCACGAGGTGAGCGCAGCCGCTCTTGGTGTCACGGAGGAAGCGTAAGCATTCAAAGATGGGCGGGGCTTTTATACTGGAGCTGCAGAGCATGATAACGTGAAATGTTTGAAATGACAAGGGGCTTACACCAGTTGACTAATTACAAAATTCAACTTTACTACATAGTTTCAGCCTCTAGAGGGCAGCACACAAACGGTTTGAGACTATAATTTTAGGAATTAAACAAGTTTATTTTAAGTTGTCAAAATTTAGACAAAGACCAACAGTCAGCAATTTAAAAACCCCATTTCTACAGGACAACAACCAAAAAAAGCTGATTTACTCTTCAGTTACCTTTTAAAGTGAACTCTATACATCGACCTATACAAACTTCAGAATTGGATTCCTTTGAAACATTAATGAAGGTGTTTTCGGCACTATGGGGCAAACTGGATAATAGGGAACGCCGTTAATGAATGGTTTATTCTCGTATAGAAGGCTCATGGAATTATAAGACCATTAGGACCAAAAAACTTTTAGTCCATCAGTCAATCTGACTTTATTAACTGTGTTCACAGTAATTCTAGAATCCAAATTTGTACCCTGCCCCTCCAATTATAGGGTCATTTGAAGTGATAGAGTGGACAAAATTGTTTTTCTAAGGGTAGAGCAAAAGGACTTTGAGTTCTGTTTCCCTCCACTTGTGGGGTATGCTGGGTCACGCTGTGCCACGGATGAGAAATGCTTTAATTCACGTGGGTGCGCTCTGAAGCACAGAAGTTTAAATTTAAATGGAAGCAATAAATTGTTGTTTTAGCATAATTTTTTGAAGTTATAAAAGTGATGTTCTGCATTTTCCAAACTGGCAACTACTGATGATGTCATCGAGTGGTAGTTACGTTTGAATTTGAAGACACTATTTTTCACACCTTCCCATTTAGAGGGCTAAATGTTGGGGTAGGGAGAAGAACATAAAGGGAGGGGAAGGATTTGGATTCGCCCAAGTACTTGTTTGTGACACGCTACACGTTAGCCATGTTACAAGTTTAACACCAAAGCTTATTTGCAATACTTCCCAACGTTGTTTGCAACACAAGACACTGTTAGCCATGTTGGGTGTTATTCACAAAAATACCCAAGCAAACCTTTTTGACAGACTGCTGTGGACCCAAAAAAATCAGTTCAACATGACTAAACACAGCCAGAATAAATCCATAAGGCGCTCTGGATTATACTTTTTAAGTGCGCCTCATAGTGCAAAAGGTACAGTGAAGGTGGATTTAGTGCAGTGTTGGTGTATTTCTGGAGTTTGCTCTGTTGAGCCTCATGTTTCCAACAAAGCACTAAAGGAAACTCCAAAGCAAAAATGTCAGATGGATTTCAAGATCTGAAGTTATGCTCACATCAGGTCATCCATGTTCTACCATTTAGTTTTGATCCCCAATCCTGGTGTGTTTGGCTGCTGTGATCTATCCAGTCCATTCAGGTGGGACAGATCATGGTCCAGTGGACTCGTATCAGTGGATCCATAAACTTGCAGAGGTGCTGTTCTTCAGAACAAACCTGTCAGTTATCTGATGCCTTCGTCCTATCTGCTCAAAACTAATCAGCATTCATTTCCAAACTAAACCACAAACAACAGTTTGCTTTTCAAGACAGACCTAAGAAGAAAGATTCAAATGTGCATTTAGCTTTAGAAAATGTTATTTTCTGCCCTCCCACAAGCCTGCAGAACTCCATCTGCTTTTCACA
Source organism: Oryzias woworae (assembly GCA_016861445.1). Taxonomy (NCBI): domain Eukaryota; kingdom Metazoa; phylum Chordata; class Actinopteri; order Beloniformes; family Adrianichthyidae; genus Oryzias; species Oryzias woworae. The sequence continues at coordinate 179,105 of BOLG01000460.1, forward strand.
CCTCCGTCTGTGATGTTAACACTGAAGAAATGTCTGATTTTAGTTCACTTTTTCATTCTTCTGTGAGCTTGGCTTGAACTGAAACTTATAGTTCAGTTCATTTATTCAGGTAACCATTGCATAAAGAACATGCTAACAAGTCAGCTAAACTCTAAATGAAATCACCAATTCCATTGACATGTTGATCCTTTGGGTTGCTTTGGAACAATTCCACCAGCCCCGGCGGTAAGACTGAGTGGAGCTACTTCTTCTGTTTTCCTGTCAGTAGCAAATACTAATAAACACACCAACAGTCCGCTTTGGTGATTGTTGCTATTTAGTTGTTGTTTTTTTTTTAGATAACATAAGTCGTATGAGTTTAGGTCTTGCCACTAGCCAAACTATGTTTTTAAAAAAAGTGACTTATACTTATACAGTGATTGAATTTACTTTCAATAATCAATCCTGTCATTTTAAGTCCAGCAAATGATCAACCAGCTGACCAAGCTCCTTTGGTTTCAGGTCCTGCGACATGCAGCTCAACTCTAAAGGAATCATTAAAGAGAAGTGTCACTTGCATTTCCCAGCCAATAACTCGTCATCCCCAAACTGGGCAGCAGCGGAAAGTGTTGCTCTTTTGGGTATTAGCACAGATATTCACCTTTGTCCTCGTCCTGGACCTTCCTGCATATTCATTGGAGCATGCTCCAGAGACAGGGCGTGGGAACGAAACGCCTGCTCAGAAATCTGTTCTGCTCTCCCTCTCCTTGCTAATGAGTGCCCTGGCCCAGGCCCTACTCTCTCCAGGACCTTATTAGCACTTCTGTATTGGACATTCAGAGTAGTGCTTAGCCAGCAGGTCAGCTGTGCCACCTCCCCTGAACCTGACCTTCAGTTTGTAGCTGAAATGCTTTGCTCCCATTAGGAGGCTACTGTCAATCAAAATGGTGTGGAAGAATTTAAGCTGGAGACAAGTGATTTGGGGATGAAGATTTTTCCCTAAAGTGAGAGCTGCTTTGCCTCAGGAGCTCTGCTGCCTTTAATGTGAACCTCTTCTGTACCGTTTTACCACTGTGATCTACAAAAAAAACTTCTTTAAAATCAGATTTCTTTTTACATTCCTCATTTCATTTCAGTGTCACCGTGATGGATGGGCCACCACTCTACCACAGGGCCCTCCAGAGACAGAACACCTGTAAATTATGTATTGCCAATCAGCCTCATATGTTTAGATAGCAGGAGGAAGACGTAGAGTCTGAAAAACAACCATGCAGGTGTGGATTGTATGAAAGACCTCAACAGGGATTTGAGCTCAAAAGTCCAGTTTGACCAAGACCAGAGCAGTCTAAAACACTCAAGTTAAGCAATATATGGAGAATATTTGGGGTTTATTATCAGATTTTAAACATGTCTTAAATGTGCCTCTTCCTCCATACCCTGCATATTCAAACTCTTCATCAAAAGTGTTAAGAAACTTACAAATGTTTCCAGAGAAAAGTGTCAAATACACATCTTCCCTGTTTACACAATCATGAATTATGATTGTATTAGTATAAAGTATGTTTTATTCCAGATTTAACATATGTTGGTGTTATGCAAGGTTCTGCCTGCCATTCTTCAGAGGAAACACAGCTCTGTGCAAAGCAAAGTGTTGTTATGGGAAAACAGTAGAGCAGTAATCTTCAGCAGAGATGATCATAAACTAACCCTATACTCTCATGGTAGATAGGAATATTCACATGCATCTGTGTTTTTAGTGCTAAACGTAGTTAACAAACATGACATTCTCTTATACAGTATCTCCACAAAAGTAACAATTCCTCAGACAGAAAAGTAGCAAACAGTTCTTTTTTAAGTTGTTACTATTTCATTGCATACAAATAATCTAAAAGGCTTTAATTATCAGAGCATTGACTCTTATTTCTGTAATTTCACTCTCTCTAAGCATAACTGTTTTTCAGCCACTAAAGTAATGTTTGCACTGACAATTTCACAAACATTTCAATAATTGATTCCCGTTATTTTCCTTCAAGATATTCTTTCTACATACTTCTATTTTTGTCAACTGAGTACATGTTATGCACTAGACACTCACTACAAAAACCACAATTTATTTATACTTGAACAATCCTCTTCTTTGAAAGCATGACATTTCATTTAGCCAACACTCACTCAAAGTATTCAAAAGCAAGATTTGGGCTCCTCTTTGTGTTTGCTAATGTGTAAACTGGGAGAAATGTTTTTGTTATTTTTAAATTCACTGCATTTTTACATCTGCTTCTGATGCACAAAGATTTTAACAAAACAATACAAAAGAAAATCCAATTTGATGCTTAATTTTTTCATATATGTTCTCAATCATGAAAATAAAAAAAAAGTAAAAACACGCTTTTCATTGGAGGGGGTATTTGAGTGTTTATTTGCAGCACATCAGTGACTTCACAACTGATTGTCTTTCTCTCCCCTGATTTTAAAACGTTCAACCCCAAACAGATGTCCAGTCCATCTTATTTTGATTTGCTCTAACATCATCTAAACTACATTTGCTGAAATCTACAGAAGAAGAGATGATACAAATACAATAGTAAACATCTCACCAAGAATTCAAAACTAACTGGAAGGAAATATGTGTGAGGAGAATGTGAGAGCATCTGCCACAGCATGAACCTGTACCCTTACTTTTTGTCATAAAGTACTTTATCATCAATGTATTTTTAGCATGTTTGAGAGGCTTTGCTGTAATTCACATGAAATACTGCTAGCAGCGAACAAGTGATGCATTTCAACCAAGGCAGCAACTCCAGAAGAACACGCCGTTACTCACAACCTGCTACTTGTTGGTGTTTTTGGTCTGCTGGGGCTAAAAAACTAATGTGAGTCAAAGCTTTAAAATTTGAATTATTTTACTGTTAGAAAAAATGCACATTAATTCATTTTTGTTGCCCTGCACTGTTTACATTTGCTCTTTTTTAACATGTGTTTTGGCCTTCACAGTTGCATTGACTCCTATATTAAAAAACCTTAAAACAAAGTGGATTTCTTTTTCACACTAAGCTATGTTAGGTTTAGGTCTAGGTCACCCATCTCCACCTCCGGCCACCAGAGGGAGTCTTCTCCTAAGTACTGACGGCTCCCTTCCTCTCGTCCACTTCTAGCATGCGCTGCATCCGGTTCCTGTTTCCACATCTGCTTCCCATCTAGCCATTAGCTCATTCTATTCAAGCCTGGTTCAGCATTCACTCTACGCGCAGTCTAGTACGTTCCCCCTCGGTTGTACAGTCTAAGCGTTTGTTCTTTTGCCCCCTTGTGTTTTCGACCTCTGCCTGTTTTATCGCCTCCCGTCTTGCTCCTCTGTCTGACCCTGGCCTGTTTCTCGACTTTCTTTGTCTTGCCCTTGCCTGCCTACATGCATTAAACTGTTACAAATGAATCCACATGCCTCAGCATCCTCATTACAGAAGACAACGCCAGACTTGGATCCAGCAACAGGTGTTCCCTGGCCATCTAACCCAGCCGGGTTTTCTGCCATGTTATTGGAACATGGGAGACAACTTCCTCATTTAATGGCCGTCACCAAAGCTGTCATGAATCAGTTGCAGACTTACCCGTCGGTTAATTTATCTCCTTCGCTGCCTCATCCTTCCGCGACCGACAGCAGGAGAAATCTCTCCAGGCAGAACTCCGGCCACATACTCTCTATGGTTCCAAACCTTGGCTGCCCAGACCGAGTGGTCACCATGCAGGCTTAAGACTGTGTATCGCTGTGGACTCTCCCAAGGATTACAGCATGAAATTGTCTGCCGAGATGAGGATTTGGATCTGGATCAGCTCATCACTTTGACCATCTGGACAATCTCTTCAGAGCCAGGAAACCCAGAACCAACAAATCCGATCTCTCCTCAGGCGCCATCTCCTCATCCAGTCAGAACCAATCAGACTGTTTTCGCTGAACCCATGCAATTAGGGTCCACCCGTCTCACCCCCTCACCTCCTCTGTGGCCCGTTCATCTGCGAGTTTCCTGTCTCAACCGCCCATCCAGACGGTCAGGAAGGATGGTGAGTGAGAACTCTCTTATTTTTGAAATTCCAGTGACTCTCATAACCCAGGGAAAGCACATCAAAATAAAATCTAGGATAGATTCAGAGGGAGCAGGAAATTTCATTGACCTGTATTTTGCTAATGCTAATCATGTTCCTCTGCTCTCCTGCACTTTGCGGATGGCAGTCTCTGCCATAGATGGTCGACCCGCGGGTTCGGACGGATAAAGTCTGACCCAAGATGTTCAACTCCAATGCCAGCAGAACCATATAGAAACCATCTGCCTATTTGCCATTAACAACCAGGAAAACAAAGACGTAAATGGAGTGGAGCAGGAAGCTTGTGGCCCATCCGGTGTACTTTCTACCTAACAAATATGATCTTTTTCAAATGCAAATGTCCGTCTTCTCTGATTCTAAACAATATAAATGGAGAAATACTCACATTCAATTTTGAGCTTAATTTTCTTTAAATATGTCCTCCTTCATCCGAAAAATGCCACAAGAATATGCTAAAAACACCAAAAAAAAAAAAAAAATTCATTGGATTGGGTCTTTAAATTCTCTCTGTCGATGGAAACAAAATGAAACTGCAGGTTTGCACCACCCATTTGCTTATAGTTTTTTCTTTAATTAACTGTGTTGCAGAACAACTTGCTAATGTCCTAAAACTACACTGCAAAAAAACTATTTATGATAACATCCCGGAATAATTCTGCCGCTCCATCACCAATTCCTCTCTTCCAGACACATCTTATTCATAGAAAACAATAATTGACTCCCTCCATTGGGAAGAATTAAAAGCTGGGTTTAGAAAGGTAATGAAGGATAGCAGAATCTAAGTCAAGGGGGATGGCATTGTCTGGACTAATCACTTCCCCGGATGCTGTGGCTTGGCTTTTTCATATCAACAAGACTGACAAATGGAAAAATAATTAAAATGGATGCACTGAACCAAAAACAGCTGGTAAGCTGCATTTAAAAAAAAAATAATAACCCTATTTGCAAGCTGGCTGTCAATCTCCTGTCTGACACAGACTATTCTTGTCAATCAAAGTGCAAAGGGTGTAATCTGGTCACATCAGAGCTGAGATGTGCGAGTTTGAGCGCCTTCCCACTGAGCTTCTCAGTCTCTGCACGTTCCAGAACAGAGCAAATATGTTTGGCATGGTGACAGTGATGCACGATGCCAAGTTTGACTCTGTGACAGTGAACAAACGGGAAAGTTTTGTGCAGCTACTCTGTGACAAAACCAATTCATGTTTGCCAGTTTCTGGTTCACAGTATATTATGGTATGGAACACTCAGTCACAAAACATCTAAAGAACTGCATCTGGTTTTTTTGCAAGCTGTTCATGCCTCAGTTTCCCCAAAAAGTAAAAAAAAAAACATTCTTGGGTATTCATGAGACAAAGCGAAAAATTTAATCCTAAATAAAGAACATGTTTTACCTGAATAGGTCAAACACAATCTATCACACAGGCCAGCATTTTTTTTTAACTTGTCCTGTCCAACTGCTGAGCAAACAGATATGAGCTGAGAGCTTCTTGCATTAGAAATATTTTACTCTTACAATCGGGGGTTATAAATCATAGCGAACACAAAATGTATGTTGGTATAAGCCCCTTTTGTAATTTAAACGAAACTTTATTAATATTCATTTTGTTTATGTTCTTTTTGTTGGACCGGACAGAAAAAGAAAGGGGGAAAAATGGGGGGATGGTGGATTATAGATGTTAGAGGATGACTAATGGAAAGGGAAGGTAGAGTTGTTCATCTACAGGAAACAAAATGCTGGAGCTTATACCCATTACAATAGTGAATGTTGGTCTAAAGTGGGCAGGGCCTGTCCACACACTCAGCTGTTACAAACATACCTGCCGGCTCCAAGAGTGTCCACAAACTTGTAAAAATAAATAATAATAATAAAATAATAATAATAACAATAATAAAATTATTTTGAAGTAAGTAAATCTTTTTTTTAATTTTGTGTAAGAATTTCCAATTTTTAGAATGTATTTATAAAAAAACAAGTCAGGTTACTTCAGTGAACTGTTACTTCTTTATTTTTGATATCTTGTATCCATCCATTATCAAAACCTAACATATCGTGCATAGACTCAGCAGAGCTTATTACAATTATTAAAGAGTGAATGATAAACCAACAAACATTTATGCAATTGACAAATCATCTCTGATCTCCCCATAGGATTCTTCTTTTTTTGCCTTTCTGCTGCTTCCCTTTGAAAGTTGCCACATTGAATCATCTGCATCCGTCTAATCAAGCGCCTCATCTTCACTTACACTAACCACCTTTGTGATCCTCCCTCAACGTGTCCAAATCATTTCAATTTTTCCCTTCAAAAACATCTACCATACCTGTTCCTCTGATGGATTCAGTCCTGATCCTATCCTTCCTCATCACTCACCCAGCAAGGACAAAGAAGATGCCAATTAAAAAACATATTTTTTTAAGAAAGTGGCTGAAGGATAAAGCACTACTTCAAACAGAAAACTCTAAATCTACAAAAGCTATTTAGGTACAAGCATTACCTCAAACATGTCATGGGACAGCATAAGAAGCAGGCTTTTATTCTTATTAAGATAAACCGTTTCTGTGTTTCATCATGGTACTGTTTTACCTGTTGAGACTGGAACCAGGGTAATCAAAATCTATCACAAAAGTAATCATTTAAACAAATTTGCAAATAACCCAAAAATCTTGAAGCACAAGTGATTACCAACATTACATATCAGAGAATCTGACTGAGCAACTACAACCACGTTTATGGAGTAATCCATTCACCCAACTGAAACAGCAGACGTTCAGACTGAAAGATGATGTGAAAATCAAATGAGGGTAACAGACACATGACCTAAAACAGCGGCCCCCAACCTTTTCCAGGTCGGTTTAATGACGAGCCATCCTCTGATATGCCTGCAGCTGCTTTAAACATTATTTGTACTCTAGATTTCATGTAGGAACCATTAAAATGTGATTTTGATTTCCCCCGTTCCCAGTGGGCCCACCGCCTAGTTTGGGTGGCAGTCAAGGGGGAGTGCCTTGGCAGCCTAAACCCCAGTAATGGAACTTGGCTTTTGGGACATGGAAATGTCCTCCATTGTCCTCCTGGGGGACTTCAATGCCCACATGGGCGATGACAGTAGCACCTGGAGGGGTGTGATTGGTAGGAACGGCTTCCCTGATCTGAACCTGAGCAGTGTTTTGTTGTTGGACTTCTGTGCCCGTCATAGTTTGTCCATAACAAACACCATGTTTGAGCACAAGGGTGTCCATCAATACAAATGGCATCAGGACATCCTCGGCAGGAGATTAAGGATCATCTTTGCAGTCGTTTCAGGCGACCTTCGGCGAGAGAGGAGCAGATCTGTCCACGGATTACTACCTGGTGGTGAGTTGGATTCACTGGTGCGGAAGGAGTCTGGGTAAGGTGTAAGGGTCTGCTGGGAACATCTGGGTGAGACCTCCGTCAGGGAAGTCTTTAACTCCCACATCCGGGAGCGCTTCAAACAGGTACAGAGGGAGGCTGGTAACATCGAGACTGAATGGACCATGTTCTCCACCTCCTGGATGCCTCCTGGTGAAGTACTCTGGGCATGTCCCACTAGGCGGAAGAAACAGAAGAAGAACTCAAAGGTTCTTCTTCTGTTTCCTCACTGGCTCTTTTCTGTAAAAATACATTTTCTAAATACAGTTTTTCTGTTAACTATCTTGGATTCAATTCAGCAATCAGCACAGCTGCTTTAAGGAAGTAGTGGATGGTTTTTTGAAATGTGACTAAGCAGTGACTGGCAGAAATGTGGTGGAGAGAATCCAGTAGTTTTTCAAGATAAAACTTCCTTCCAAATCAGATCATAAATAAAACAAAAACAAATGTGAATTGTGTTGTGTTTTTTGTTTGCAGCTTGGTACCAACTGTCTTATGGACCTGTGAAGGTATGTGACCTAAACACATTTAAACACAAAATGAGAAAGTCCTCGTGCATCATTTGATCTTCTCTCTTTCATTAATAATTTAATTTAATTCTTAAATTATTTACAACAAAAACTAAGTAATGGGATATTATATTATTGCTTACATTATTCTAGATGTATACATGTATTACACTGATGATACTTCAGTTGGGCCGTGCTCGTTTAAAGTTAGGACATGTCGCAGAGCTGCATCCCTATCACTAGCAAACAACAGGAAGCAAAGATTCCTCCAGGTCTCTCTCATCTCTTCTTTGAGATTCTGTTTCCAGAAAACTTCTCTGCAGTTTCAAGTTTTTCTGACGCTTCAAACAGAGTTCCGCAGTTTTTTTTTTTTTTTTTTATTCAAGGCCATGTTAGAGTGCAGTCCCATCTGACAGCAGCAAACACACAGTAGATCAGGGAGCGTCCTCATTAGTTTGGCTCAGCTTGACAGGATCCTGCACCTCACTGCCTCCTAATTTTGGACAACGAGATAAGAGAATATAGAGAAGCAAAGCGATTTGTGGGGACGTACATGGACTTGGATAGATGGTCGAGGGGACAGGACCAAGGTAAGCAGCTGTTCCTGCTAGAAAAAGGTTATATCTGGCAAAACATTGTCACTCTAGGAAGGATTTTAACTATTTATTGAGTTAAAAAAAAAGTCACCTTGTAAACTTTCATGTCATTCCGGTTTTTTTGCAAATAATTAAAGAAAAATTACAGCAGCAAAATTCTCAAATATTAAATTAGAAAATCTTAAATTTTTCTTCAAACAGAACTCAAGCTGGGTGATAGGTGGATGGAATAAGATTAGAAAAATCTCTTTCATGTCTAAGGATTTTAACCGTTGCTTCTATCATTCCAAATTATCTATTTTTCATTTTAAAAAAATCAAGCTTCCATCCAATATTTTGCCCACGATGTCAGTGTTTGTTAAATTTCAAAAAACAACCCCAAAAAACACCTGAAACTAAGCATTTGAGTTAAACTCTTCATAACTTTAAGCTTCTACTGAGGCTATGGAATGTTTTATGCTGTGAAAATAATGCATTACACTGTACCTTTACAAACTACACTTGCTAATATTCAAAACATTTTAAACATAAATGATTGTGTTGCAGCACAACCTCTGATGAGGACACATTCATTGCAGAACTCAAGCTAGGCATGTCATCATTACCATTTTACAGCTAAGTTCAGCTCTTCATTTTCAAAGGGAATTGTGGGGAATAGGTCTGAATCCTCAGACAGGGCGTGCCTGAGCCAGCTCTGAGCATCAGGGATCATTAAAGTCGTGCTGGTGAAGCTAGTTAACTTTCGAACAGCACGGCACTGGAGGAGGTTTTGTTTAATCTGGGTAAGGTAAAACTACATCTAATACTGTTTATTTGACCCATCCAAGGTGAGATAAATGAAGCCAAAAGCCCTTTAATTATGAATTACTTTATTTTTTGCACTAAAGGGTGCTTCCATGACCGTCGAATGGTTTATTTTAAAACTTATATCATTTAAGGAACCCCAAGCTAAATGGTGGATTAGACAGACAAAAGAGTCAGAGAGATGTCTATTAGTCACTCAGACTTTAATAACTGCGTTCACAGTAATTCTGGAACTTGTAACATGCTACACATCAGCCACAGGAAAAGTGTTAGCCATGTTAGCTTACTCACACTACCTGTAACTCCCAACCTTATTTGTAACACTGGTTCCGCTAAAGCAAAAGTTACTGTGAGGATGCTAATTCCAAACCATGTTAGTAAAAAACGCAGTCTGACACCGCTACACGTTAGCCACATTAGCGTACTCACAATAAGAATAAGCCTTGTGACATACAAAGAACTCTTTATGACAGAGTACCTCTGAAAATTGTTTCAACATCAGTAAGCACAACCAGACTGAATCTATTTACTTTATGAGGTGATTTGAGTGTGCCTTAAATTCCAGAAGACATGGTAGGCCTATTGGGAAAATAATTCTCTACTGGGGCTGCACGAGGCGCAGTGGTTAGCACTCTTGCCTCACAGCAAGAAGGTTTCCCGGTTCAAGTCCTGGCTGACTTGAAACAGTGTCACCAATGGGGGACCTTTCCTTGTGGAGTGTGCATGTTCTCCCCGTTCATGCGTGGGTTTTCTCCGGAGACTTCGGCTTCCTCCCTTCAGCCTGCATGCTTTATAGGTTCATAGGTCACTCTAAATTGTCCCTAAGTGTGGATGTGAGTGTGCATGGGTGTGTGACTGTGGCCCCTGCGACAGACTGGCAATCAGTCCAGGAGTGTTCCCTGCCTTCCCCCAATGTGTACTGGCTAAAATGACGAGATCGAGTGCGGTCTGGTTTGCAGTTTAAGCGGCATCAGCCCGCAGCTGCTTTTGCAGAGTGCTAAAGCATCAAAATACGGCCACAGCTGATCTCCTGCCAGGCGGTCCAGCCGTGTCTCCGCCAGATCTTATCATGGTACTGGACCGTACCAGCTTAACATCAGCCCTGCCGTTAATGCGTAATATACGGAGATAGTTGATATCTGGCTCTCATGTTAGCAGAAAAGCTAACAAAGTTTTATTGGTTCAACGACCACGGAGGAAATGTTTTGGGTGTTCTATTAAACGATGTCAATGAAAAGACACTATGTAGATATAAAGAATTAATTACTCAACGATGACCCACCAGCGGATTCGCTGCCTTTTTAGGCTCCAACAAGCTAGCATAAGCTGACGTCACGTCAGAGTCATGATTTGATTGGCTGGATTATCTATGTGGTCTTAGATCGACTAAGTATTTTAGTGAGACAGAAAAAGCTACGTTTTCCATCAGTTTTTTTTTTCCATCGAAATGTCGAGTCTGAAATAAAACACTGAAATAAAAAAATTCAGAAAGAAAATTCAATGGTTTAAAAATTTAGAATCTGATGGAACAGAAAAACTTCCTTAGTTTTTAAGTTCCTTTTTTTATAACGGTTTTAAAAAAGGGGACAATTTTATCACTTGAGCATAAAATACATCAAAAATTGATTTCAAAATATTTTTTTTTAAAAAAACTGTCATTTTCTAGAACATACTGCAATTTCTGCAGAGTGGCAGTAGTTCATTAGAAATTTGACTCTGAGTTGTGTGCGGGACTGTTGACAGTGAGTAACCCCACCTCCACTTCCTGTCACCTATCTCTTTTATTCTCTCCTGCAGCTTACATCCCATCAAACCTCCAATCTTACATTACTGGTGCAACAAAAATGGCGGGCACTATCAGAGCTATCCAGCCGTACAGTTCTGATCCAGATTCCAGCTCAGACGAGGAAAACAAAGACATTCACAGATTTAGGGAATGTATCAGAAAGGAGTAGGTCAGAGACATGTTTTCTATATCACAAAAACGCTCTTTTTGAAACAGCATTTTGTCACCTGCTCTGATTTGAATAAAGGAATACTCAGAATTACAACTTCGAGCTTCATTTTCTTTATATATGTCCTCCATCATCATAAAAATGCCACAAGAACATGTTAAAAATACCAGAAACACAATTTTTATGTGAATGGGTCTTTGACCGCAGGGTTTTTGCAGCTTAAACAGATGGATCTACAAGGTTCCGCCTTTTTTCGGAGGCCCGCTGAAGGTGGAAGCGAGCTCAGGTCAGCTCAAACGCTCTGAGCTCATGGACAGATTGTGCACAAAAAGCCAAATTAAAGCAGGCAATTCTCAGCGTTCGAACCCCCGCCTCCCTCTCAGTGCTCCTGGAAGAGCTCATTTAGGACCTGGTTGTTATGCCACCCAGATGTGAAGCACCCAGCTGCTCCCAAGCTCAGCAACACCCCTGACCTCTTCTGCCCTCACCGTGGGGGGCAACTCCACATCAAACACGAGCAGATAACTTGCTGTAATTAACGAGCAAACACGGTTTCTGCCTGTATAATTAAACAATGAAACAGACGTTGAGCAAGCCAAAGGAGCCAAACATGTGAACTCTGTTCTGTACAAGTGACAAAAACAAGAAGCTGAAAAGGTAACATCTGTTTCCAGATTCTTTGGGAAGTAGAGTGTTCTGCACTGACAGACCTGTGAATATGAATCTATGTTTTTCTGCTCTGCAGCTCTCAGCCACAGCAAACCGGGCTGTGTCAAGCTCTTCAAAAAATAATGAAGGCTGGTATGATTTCAGCCCTGCCAGACTGTTTACTTGCTGTAACCTTAATGTGACTCATCTCTTTCCCGTGAGTTGGTATCAGCCCACCGGTTCATCTGTCAGGACTTTCAAACAGCCATCCACATATTCTGTTTGAAGCCGGAGCCAGATAAGTCGTGGATAGAGTAGCTTTCCGGCAATTTGTAAATCCTAACACCACACAGATATAAGCAGGTTGTTGTATCAGGATGCCACTGTATGTGGGAGAAATGTATTTACATTCTGGTTTTGCACATTTACAAAAGAGCCTCCAGCAGGCGTTGAGAGCGCGGAGGAGGCTTGATTAAAATGCCCGTTTCCCTCCACTGCCCAGGAGTGATTGTACAACAGCAAAAAGCCTGAGATAATACTGAGCTACAACAATATCCAAAGCAAATTTCAGACCACTTTGCCTGTGATTTTAGTAGTCGGCCCGCAGTGACATCAGTAAAAATAACACAAATGTTTGACAGAGTAGTTTTTGTTTGGCTTTGCAGATTTTGGAGGCCTGGACTTTCACAGATCTCAATCTGTCATGTTTTATTTGCTTTTTCAGGAAAGGAATCAAAGGCTGCAAACAGTCATTTAACTGCGCAGATGCTTTTCTGCTAACCATACCCAATGCAGACGAGTGGGAGTGCTGCAAAAAATGCGTTTCTATAACAAAGAGAGGAAATCTATTAAAAAAGACTTAAGATTGTGCAATTACAAAATTCATAAAACCCTCTTTTTCTCTTTCATAATCATCTTTTTGTGGAAAAGAAAGCAATAGGGAGAATATTACTTTTTTTTCGTTCTGGCAATACATTGAGAAACGCTGCACCTCTGGGAATGAAAGCAAGCAGAGCAAAGAGGAAAACAGCTAATTTCATGTCAAAATAAGTTTAGTGTTCGCTCATTAAAAGCCAGAGTGGGAGGAAACCTCACAGCCCCTGCAGTTTCTGCACTCAGAAACCAGGCCGTGAAATCTGCTGAAGAGCATCCACTCAATTCTGCCAAGCAGCAAATAAATCTGACCTGGCTTCTATTAAAGCAGGTGATTATGATGACAAGCGGGAAATCAGCAGGTTCTGGGGTAAAAGAACTGAAACTCATTAAAGAACGCAGCAGCGGAGCCTAATTAGATTTCAATTATGAACATTTCTGCTAAAGCAGTCATTTGCAATAAAAGGGTGCAGTTGTTCGACTTCATTTTCAAGAAGGAATCAGGTAAAGGAGGCTGCCTCACTACCCTCGATGTGCAGCACAGCCACTCACACACAGACTTGGATTTGTTTGGGATCAAATTGACCAAATTGTATCTCGCTAAGTTGTTTATCAATCACAGAAAAACACACCTCACCTACATTAGCGATGTGTGCGTTGTAGAAATGTGTGCAAGCTTGGCGTGGTGGTCTTCACTTCTACGTTGTACATCATTTCAAAGGAGATAAGTGTGTGTTTAGGATTAGTTGCAAAATGCAGAGGTTACCGTAAACTGCTGAGGGAAGGAAAGACGATCTTAAAATGCCGCCTCTATTAAGTGTCTTGTTGTTTGCTGCTGGTGTTGCCGGCGCAACACAACATGGAGATTAACAGGTAAACAGCCTCAGCAGCTAGGAGCAGCTGTGCTTTCAGAGGAAAAAGAAGCAACGGGGCCACGATTTACCTTTCTGATGACCTCGGCCCAGAGTCACAAAGCCAGAGGAGATGAAGTTGTGAAGGTCGCCGCCTCCGCTGCTCCGGACACTCTCTTTTCCATAGTGGAGACCTGGTGAGGCACAACACACACAGTCAGACTTTCAGCTAGAACCACACCGTCAAGCATAATGACCATTTACAGACATTTCAGGGGAATTAAAAGCTGCAAAATACAGAAGATGTTACATTTGTTCTAAGTCGTTTGGGGGCAACAACTAAGAAACTGATTTCAGTTTTTGGGAGATTGAAAAGATACTTGGAGACACTAAGTCTAAAAATGCAAAATCTAAATGTAATGCTGATGAGATTGGACCCTGCAGTCAAAGTGGTATCATGGAGGGGGGTTGACCCATATCTGTGCTGTGGGTTTTTTGGGTTGTCCAGGTCTATGGAAAGTATTTCTAAGGTGAATGTAAATTACATGCACTGCTGATGTACGTGTGATACTGTTGTAGTGTCCTTATGCACCACCGGTTGTTAGTCAGGTGTATGTACTGGTTCTTACTGAGCACACGCCAGCGTCTTATCCAGATAGTGATACGTACAGTGCACGCAGTGCGCAGGCTTTGAAAAAATGACATATTCGTACGATGTGCCTGCATTTCACCTACATCACCCTCACTTACCCTTATGTGTTGTGTTAGTGTTGCTGCATGTCTATAGAAAAAATGTGCATGAACATTGTGGCCCTACAAGCACATGTACAGCGATTTTCCACCCACAGACAGCCCATATCCAACCATACAGGAAGCCTCAGGAATAAATCACTATCAAGAGTCCTGACTCATAAAACTGTTTAATATTTAAGGAGCTTTAAAAATGCCAAACAGAAAACTTTGGTAGTTATGATGCTGTGACATTAAAAACTGTAAATACAAGTCAATAAATGCTAAGACATAGAAACAAGTGCTTTCTGATGGGAGGAAGTGTTTATTGTTTTTTACAAATATTGAATAATAAACCTGTTTTCAGTTGAACCAAAATGTAGCTCTTCTCCCATTGGCTGTATGATGAAAAAACCTCTCCAAATCTCCAATGTCAAAAAGACAGTTTCTTCTGTTATCATATCCATTCATTCAGTTGAAACACTAAAAATAAAAAAGAGGAAAATATCATCTAGAACACTTCACTGTTTCAAAATGTATCTTCTCAGGTCTGCACTGCAAACAGTAACACAAAACTGTTCCAATGAACAAGTCAGAAATGGAAAATATTCAGAACAAGAAGCTCCACTGTTCACCCACTAGTGTTTTTCAGGTCTCAGTTAAATTTCAAGGGCAGCTTTGAAGAGTCAGATAAATTCCCTCCAGTTAATTTTGTTTGAATTGATGTCAATGGAAACGGAGTCTACAAGTTTGATTAAAAGGATCTATATTAAACAAGCTCTGCTGCTGCTGATGCTGCTCCAGGCTTCCAGCTTCAGGCTACTAAAGGAATATTGTGCAACAGTTTTGAGAAGTCATATTTCATCGCACACATCATTGTGTTCATCTTATCAAATACAAAAAAAAACTCAAGCATTAGCTTTTGCCAAGTTTGTGGAAGAACCTAGTCTCCTTTTACAAGTTCCACACAATTATTTTGTTTGTTGAGCCAAATTACCTGCAGTAATATCATATGTTTATGGAAAACATAAATTAAAATGTCAAACTTCAGCTTACTAATAAAAAAGTCTTGTTTAATGTTGTGAATTTCTTTTGAAAAATGTTCTGAATTTTGATCTCAGCCAAAGGAGGGCGCTAGAGCAACACCAGCAGAGTTTGGGGAGTCATGTTGGACTGAGACTAAGTGTGTGCAATGAGCTGGTGTAAAGGAATGGCAACTTCCTTAATTTAAAAAGAACAGGATAGTGTCATCAAATTAAGTTTAAAAGGGGCAGCAGTGGATGCAGTTTGTTTTTTACAGACAGAAATGTGCATGTGGGGGGTTTTGTTTCAGTGCTTCTTTGTGGACAACAGCTTGAAAAATAAAACTCAATAAGAAGCTGGATTTGTGTTCTTTCTTTTAAAACACCTTTTATTTATTTTAAATATTAAAAAGGAAACTTTTTTAATTTAGAGGTGTAGGACGCCATTCAGCATTAAACCACCATTTAATTGCATTTCCACTAAATCTATGTCTCTTTTGCACCTCATTTTCCCTTTATCAAAGTTAACTGTATGAACTCTGCAGTCATACAACTGATTTTATCTACTTGGAGAGTTCAGAAGGTGGAATAGTTTCTCCTCCGGTTGTTTTTATTCAGAAGTCAGCTGGACTGTGCAGGTGGGGTGTTTTTCCAAACTTCTTGTCATAAAAGGAAAGAGATACACGAGGAAAGAGCCTGATTGGTTAAGGACATAAATGGCACGTTGCATCAGTCTCAAAACAGCCTGACAACTCTCCTTACCGAAGTGCCATGCAGCCATACGGCTGCTGAGAGTTTTGGTGTGATCTACAGAATTAAGGGTTGGAGAGAGGAGCGCTCCATCTCAGGTGTGTCTTGCAGTTACTTTGAGGCTCGTCCGGCCACCTCAAGGAACAGAAATGGAACTTACCATTGTTGTGCATGTGGTAAGTGTGGTGTGACGTTGTCTCTAAGGCTAATGTAAGTTGTATACACTTATGACCTGTGGATGATGCTGTTGCATTGTGTCCTGCTGGTATCCTTAAGTTGTTAGTGTGTTACGAGTTTTGGCACCTTACGCCATATGCATGTGGTGTGCATGTTATACTTAAGTATCAGGATGCCAACAGAAACTACATTCTGGAATTTCCTCATTTCTAACAGTCAAGCTGTGCACAAGAGCTCACTCATCACTTGAGCAGCACTACCAGGCTCCTTGCGAGTCTGGTAGTGCTGGGTTGATAATGCTGGTTGGTGGGGTTGGTAGTGCTGGTAGTCTGGGTTGATAAAAAATCTGTAGGACATGCCTGCTTCCCACCTCCTTCACCCTTACATGTTATAGAAGTGTTTGCAATGACCTGTTGCTCTCAGCATGCTTGCAAATACAAATGTGCATGAACATTTTTGCTCTACAGGCTCGCCGAATGGTCTACAAACTGGCCATGGTTCAGACCACCTGCATAAGGGGCATGCCTTATAGGTTTGCCCCCCCCCAGATAGCCTTTATCCTCCCATCGAGGAGTTGTGACCCAGGTTTTAAACATTATGACAGTGTTTGTATTATTTATGGCCGTCAGGGTTGGTCACAGCTGCCTGTAATCATTTCTTTAGTTTCATTGTTTAAGGAAGCTCCTCACTGTGTTTGTTGTCAAAGCATCTTCTGTACTTAGTTGTTGTCTGGTTATGAATCAAACCTTCAGTTTGTCCAGCATGTTAGTCTTTCTGCTCCTGGGTTAGTCTCCGTTGGATATTTGTAGGAAAAAATAAGCTCAAATCAACAGCCTTTCACATGAGAACCTTTTGGATGAGATGTCAGGTTGTTCGCATTGGTATTTTATGGCAAAAACGTTCCCAGTGACTTTATAGATGTTTTCACTAAGCTTTTCCCTTAAGTCCAATTCAAACCTTCAATCTCTACAGTGTGAGTAGTAGGTCAAGTCTTGAGACACAGCAGAACATTTGAAGACAACGTGTTTGACCTTTAACAACAGCCTGATGGTGGAATCAGTTAAAAAAGGAAATCAACACCTTTTAGTCAGCAGTCTCCTGTTGATTTTACTGGACGAGATGCAGCAGGTTAATGAGACTTGGTTAACTGCAAATGTCATTATCAAAAATTACTTTTTTGTGAAAGTTTCGGAAAAAACTCACAGGAAGTCGAGTCATAGACTTAATTTGAAAGTCTCTGAAGAAAGTATTCCATAATTATTAGCTGCTCATAGCTGTTGTACAGGTGTAGTTTCACAGCCAGCAGAGGCAATGGCGGCGGCGGCAGTGGCGGCGGCGGCAGTGGCGGCAGCGGCGGTGGCTCATTTCTTATACATCCTTTTAATCAAACTTGTAGGCTCCGTCTCTGCTGACGTCAATTCAAATAATGCTAATGTGAAGAAATGTATGTGACTGCATAAAGCTCCCAGGAGGTTTAAACACATTGTAACTGTGACCTAAAAGAGACTGATGTGTGATCAGCTGATTTTCCCTCAGAACAGCTGAATGTCACAAAAACAGCAGAGAATGATGAGGAAATTGTGGTTCCCTTTAGTCCCAAACGGCAGGGTAACGAATGAGACGTGAACCAAACAAGGCAACATATTGAACTTTTGGTTTCCATCAGCCACATGCCAACACCGTGTGAACCCAATCTCACTTCTCCGTGCTCTGCCGTTCTACTTAAAGATCCACTGGCTCCACTTTTCTCATTCAATCACGCCAGCAATTTTGAGTGTGACACAAACACATTATTGTTGTCTCCCTTTTTCACCTTTGTCATTGAAACCCCCCCACAGCCCACTGCAGCAAGCCTTCAATCTAAAAGACCCCCATTCACAGCTCATTAAGGTGAGGTGGCATGAGGAGCCTGCAGCAGTAAGGCTACGCTTTATGAATTTATCATCCTCGATAAAAAGAAAACTGTGACTTTCACCTCAGTGTGGCACTGAAATGAACAGGTGCCTGAGCTGGAGGGCACTGAAGATTCATGAGCTAATACTTCTTTAATCAGCCAGCACTAGACACTTACCTCACTGAATTACACTCAGGAGTGAAGAACTATGAATAATATGATAATTGCAATGTGAGCTGTAGATGGGAAACTAAAACGGGAGTCATTTAAGCTTTAAAACAGCCAGAAATGTGGTTATCAGATTCAGATATGCTGCCTGGTCCTGACAGTCATTCAGATTAAGCTTATACTCTTTATTCTTCATTTCTTTCCTTCCCGTCTCGCTTTCTTCCAAAAACTCAAACCTTTCAGAATAAAAGTTGGAACCTCCACACATACTGTATGATCAAATATAAAGTCCCACTCTAAAGAAAATGGTGTTTTTGGGATTTTTCTCACGACATTTTTCTGATGATGGAGGACAGATTAAAACTGTATTTTTGAGTAGTTCTTTATTTAACTTGTTATGAACTGTTGTGAAAAATACTATTAATCGGCAGCAGCTTAGTCAAAACACATGTTTTAGTCAAGACCAGGAAGCAGGAGTACATCACTACAAGTTTAACATTTCTGCACTGGCTCCCAGTCAGCTTTAGGATCCATTTCACGATTCTGTGATTATTCTACAAAAATCTTAACGGAATTGGATCTTCGTTTTTATCAGAATTACTTTTAGTAATTACATTCCAGGCCTCGTGTGTGGAACAGCCTGCCTGAGGATGTGATGGCTTCATCACTCTGAACCTGCAACTCGTTTTTCAAAGTTAGCTTTTAAGTAGCTTTTACATTTCATCAAATGTTAATATTAATTGACAGACTTAGTTTAGTAGGAATGTGGGTCGGGTTAATTTTATTATGATTATGATTTTACTACTATTTTTATTAATTGTCTATTTACGTTGAGCACTTTGACGTGTTCTGTAGCAGAAAAGGGCTCCACAATTGAATTTGAATCAGGAGCAGACAAAGAAAGACTTGGAAAAGCTTGTTAGTAGGATGTAGACGCTACACCACTTGACGGCCCACAAGCTCCGAGCTTTGCTCCATTCTGAAGCATCCACTTATGGACAAATAGATCCATAAACATCTTTGTTTTTCTTGTCTGAGCCGGAATCTGGATCAGACAGGCAGATATCTTAGCTATGGATTGGGGGGGGGGGGGGTATTAATCTGCATCAATGGTTCCACCCACAACTCAGAGTTGAATTCCTATGAACTACTGCCACTCTGCAGAAACTATGTCCAAGAAAATGACACAGGTCTTTGGATTTTGGCTAAAAACGCCATCATCATAATTAAAGGACCACTTGGGACTGTTTTACTACAGATCAAAACATGATCAAAGTGGGTCTTTAAACCCTCACCTACCATTGTAGTAACATACCCATATAGGATCTTTTGACCCCAATTTGACCCAGACCAAAATAACTGAATCTCATCATTTTATAAAAGTAAAGAAAATCACAGATTTTTTTTAAAAATACCTCATAGTTATAGTACTATTAGGTTTGCTTATCAGTCGAGAAGAGAGGAAAGTCCTCTTTATTAAATGGGTTGGCATCAAAACTCAGGCTTTCATGATTCAAACAATTATTTATTTATATTTAATTCCTGATTCTTCACTGGTTGCTGGAGCCTATCACAGCAACTATAGGATTTTGGCAAGGTGCACCATGGATAGTTGATTATTGCAGGGAACAACCAATCATATACATCAAAATAATGACACCATTTTTAGATTTCATTAATAACACGTCCAAAAAGAGTGTGTTGTTTTATATATTTAAACACCGTTATCCAACAGAGTAATGTCGACTTTTTAAAAAAGTCGTCTTTCTTAGAAGGATTTGCGCTTCATTTAAAGTGTTGGAACTATAGCAAACTGATTTTTTACATCCTTAAGAAATAAAAACATTGTTGCTTTTGGAAAATCATCAAATAAAAGAATTTGAAATTTTTCTGAAAAATATCAAGAGTGGGTCCAATTTGACCCTGCATTTAAGGGCTTAAACCCGCTCCTTTCTTCCCATTAGTGATGCAATGGAGCAATTCTTAACACACGCTGGGCCATAATTAACCCCGCTGAGATCTTGATGTGCCTCCCCTGCACACCTGGCGCAAACCCCTCTAAACACACGTTTGTGTTCTGGGAGAGCTGAGGGCTCGTAATGAGGCCTGACGTAGGGTAGAAGACAATTAGTTTGAGTGTTTAAGAGGTCTAGCACACGTGACCTCAGGAGTACGCAGACTTGATGACGGTCATATTCGAACAGCTTCATCGCTCCAAATATTATTCCATCATGATGACCTCTCATCATCTGAGGCAGCTGACCTTTAAGATGAAGAGTTTGCTCATCTCAAATACAGTAAAGTGTTCCAACCCTCCAACCCTGCTGTCCCTGCTCCAACCCTCAGAGAACTGTAGGAACTCAGGCAGATACGGATCCTCCTGCAGGCGCTTCAGCGTCCGCAGTAACGTGCAATTATCCCGCCAATACTAGCAATGCAGCCTCATCACTCCAAGCGGAATTCAGAGTCGCTGTTTGGCTGTCCGGATTGTTTTTTTCCCTTTGTTGGTTCAACTGAGACAGGCGAGAACGGCTCTCTGCACAACCTGCAAACTATTTTTCATCATTCTGCACATTAGGAAAATGTCAGAGAGGTAAGCAAGCAGTGCATTTCAAAAAACAGAAATAAAAAGGAAAAGGCAAATCTTTGCCTGCAGTGTGCGGTAAATATTTCAACTTCATCTGCAGAGAGCTGCAGGCCAAAGCGCATTACTCAGTGAGTGGTTATTGTTTACTTTAACCAACGGCAAGCCTCTGGAAAATAGTCTAGTCCTCATTTTCAAGGTCTGTTCCATGTTGTGGCTGCAGGGCGCTCTGTGTTTACACCCCAACCTAAAAGAGAGTCTGAGCCCAACAACAATGCAGACTGGATTGGAGTAAAAATAGGAGCCATCGTGCACAGATCATATTATGCTGTCTGAGCTGCTTTTGCTACTGGTTGGGATGTTCACAAAGTAAAATGTTTGGAAAGTGCAGGGAAGTACGCGATGCTCCAAGGGTATGGTGTCCCTGCCTAAAATACTGTATGCTGGATTCTCAGAGGAGACACTCAGCCTCCATGGACACGAACACGTAAACAAATAAGTGATTCTTCATTTGATGAGGATGAAAGGAAACATAGATGTTCCTCTCTGGCTTTTCTCGAGCTCTCAGATTTCAAAGTGTCTCAAAGAACTCCTCAGAGCCCCACCTGTTCCAAATGCCCATTTACAGGCAGGTGATGATGCATTTTCTACAAGTGTAGCAAATGGATCCTCTACATGGACCTTTTCTACAACACCACTCCCTACTGATTTACACATTAAACACGCTTTCATCCTGGCTGTCACTGTCTTTCATGTGCGGCCCCGTCAGGGCTGCGGTGCTCCCCGTAGGCAGGCTGCAGAGAGCTCAGTGGTCTTCTCTTTACTGCAGTTGTGTGCAGGCGAGCAAAACACCAGCTGCCATGCAGAGCGGCAAAAGAAGGCAGGAAACGCCACCGCTGTCGACCTCTACTGACTGCGAATACATGCAAAGTCAAACTACAGGCGGCCTGCCATATCCAGGTGGGTGTCTATGAGGCAAAGATGCAGGTCGCAGCAAAGTGAGTGACAGATGCACATGTGCAAACATGCAGAAACAGGGGGAGTTTAGAACAAAAGGCTGCAAACATGCAGCATGTTTTATTCAGAAGCAGCCATGCAGTGACCGCTACAGAACAGCAGTGTCCAGCACTGGCATGCAGTCTGCTGGTCTGCCTCGACCTGCACACGTCAACAACAGTCTCATTTTACACACGGTGACTTTTAGAAGCAGCTGATGTCTCTCTGATCATTCCTCTGAAAAATGTTTGCCTTCAGGGATAGCTTAGAGAGACAGATGCATGGAAATCAATCAGAAACCCCCAACAGAAGCTCAGTCTCCTAATTACAGATTAGAAAAGCTGAAAAAAGCCATTGTCCATTTTATTCAGAAAAATCCTCATGAAAGTGTGCCCATTATATCTTCTTGTATTTGCTCCAACCCCAAAAGCTCAACCATCCGTTTGGGTTCAGGATCATTTCACTGGAAGGGGTCAGTGAGCCTCCCTTTCCCTTCCCTCTCCTTCAACTATGAGAATGCCGTTGTTGTTCTACAACACGTGTTTGTTTGTCTCTTTTCTGTCACCCCATGAGGCCAAAGCAGACGCCCGTTTTCTGGTTTGGTTCGCTGCTCTCTATGGGGTCAAATTAAGATCAGCTTGAAGAGAATGAAACTTTCTTTTTTTTTTTTAAAGTTCACCTTTTGAAATCAAGAGAAATGTTGAAAATTTTAGAAATAAAAAAAGACATTTGAATAAAACTAAAATGTTCATTTCAAGAAATACTGAAAACGTGATTAAAAGAAGCTAAACTTTAATCTGTTACCAAATTAACAATAGTATTTATTTGTAACAGCTGCTGTTGAGAATTGTTTTCAACTTTTGTTTTCCTGTTTCTCTCACTCTTCACTCTCAGTTCTTAACGTACAGGTTCGATTCTGACTTTGCGTTTTTAGCTTTGAGCCTAATTTTACGTTGCCTTAAAATTAGGCTCTGTGTCCATTGGCTACAAGGACATGATTGACATCAGGTGACAGAGGTTATGGTGATGTCAGTTTCTCTCCAAAAAGGCAGTGGTGGAGTCTGACAGTAGTGATAATGCTCTATCAAAGTTCGATACATCACATGAAGGATGACAACAGAAGCGGTCTGTTGTTGGAACTGAAAGAAAAGAAAAGAGGGAGACAAACGTAAAAACTAAAACTGAAAATATGAAACAGTCGCTGTTACAAATGAACACTATTTTTTATTTGGTAACACTTTAAACTGACCTGATTTGACCTCATAGTTCTCTGTTGTCTCATGTTGACAAAGCATTTCTACTTTAGACTGCTCTACAGGTGATAGAATCAATCCTTCAATAAGTGGCTCAAATTTCAGGGTAGAGAACAATTAAGATTCCTTTGAGTGGCACAGAAGTAGCAGACTTGCCTTGTTAGCTTTTATTGGTCAGACTATAGATGTATGAAGATCTGATGAAATGAGTGGAATCAGAAGCATCTTAACCCTTTAAAGCTGTGTTTAGATCGCCCTCGACAACACGCATTCGAGCGGCCACTTCAATCAAAGGTTTATGTCAATGTGCACTTTGGGCGTCTGCACTCAAAACTCTCACTGTCACGTAAGTTTCTAAAAACGTTTTCAGGCTGTACATGTAAAACATGTAGGTATTGAGTTTGCATTACAAGTTAAACCAGTTTGAACTTTGACCAATCAGATATTCAGATTTGGTAGTGAGGTATTGGTAGCATCCTTTTTAATACACGGAAGTGCCAGCCGTTTGGAAATTGATCATGGAGGAGAATTTCATAATTGCGGTTTGTGCCCGGTCGGAATTCTATGACATTCAATCCTATTTACTGTATATCAGAATAGATTAACAGAATATCACAGAATAAACTGTGAAAGAAAAAGCCTGGAGCAAGAAACACACGGTTTGCACCACCATCAAGCTTTCCCACCAACCCGCTTAGAACTGTAGGTGGGGGACATGCACTAGTAAACAGCAGAACAAATAGAAGAAGAAGCCCCTCCCTGCTTCCCTCTATTAATATCATTATTAACTTCTTTTATTTTGACTAGCTCATTGCTTGTATTACATATTTGTTTTTAACTAGTGTCTTCTCACTTCTGGCTGGGATGTCTGTTTCCGGGCCCGGGGGTCGTGGCCCTGCATGCCCCATGGTTCCTCTGCTCTCATCTCTACTGACTGGAGGGATTGAGCTGAGGGGGTGCGGGGCTCAGGCTTCTTTGATCGGAATTGTAGATGCCCAGGCGACAGGAGGACATGGCTGACAGCGTCTTCAGGGTTTTCATTCTCTATTGATCGGTGGGTTTTATTTTATGATGTGTGGGGAGAGTGTTTATATGTACAGCACACTGAGGTGTATTTTTAGATGAAAAGTGCTTTAGAAATAAATGTAATTTGAATTTTGCTTGTCCAGTGTGAACCTCATGGGCTAAACACATGTTCCAGAGTGCATGCCTGGTGCTAAACGTAGATTATTGAACACGCATCACATACCCAGCGTGCCCAAAGTTTTACATCCGAATTTTAGCTACCACGACTCTTCAACCGTTGACACGATCAACGTCATTCCGGCGGGTTCTGAAGCAGGTAAATGAAAGCCTTGAGCTGGTATACAACACTTTACTGTAGGCAAGTGTTTGCACAATCAGCTGATTCCATTAATCACGTAAACGGTCCAAAACTTTCAGTATTAGTGTTAAAGAGCATGTGTTATGTAGATGTCGCCAGCCACATCTCCAGTGTTAAAGACATCCTAACCTTCTGACTACCAGCAATGCAATTTTGACCTCTACACAGGACGTGTCTAAACCTGAGGATCTCCAATCCACTGTATACTACTGAATAAACTCTTTGAGGTGTCTACAGAAGACATCTATGGCTTTTTAATGATCCCAAATGTGAAGGGGTGGGGCTCTGGGAATTGTAGTTTTTAATGGATGTAAAACTGTTTTTGACCTCACAAGATTCTTTTTCTCCAATAGTCAGGAGGTTAGGTCAATTCTAGAACCACCTTCTTGTAGTCATGTCTCAATGCATCTGAGAATGTGTGAAAGCCTCATGGTGCAGAATGCAGGATGACTCACACAGAAGCTTTGAAGTATGCACCTCCAAAATCAATTGGAACTAAATCCTGACAATCGAACAATTACAGGACACAAAAACTGTAAACCTGTAGGACATGCCGTGTATTCAGTCACATTTAGGAACACAGACTGCAGCTTGATGCTTTTCTTCTAACATTTTCACATCCAGGCTTTCATTTTTGATGTGTGGAAAGCAAGAGGGTCAAATTTAAAATTGAAAACTAATCACAACGGCAGCTGCAGAAACCCACACCTTTAACTCTGTACATTTTGTCAGATTGCACACGAGGCCTGACACATTTCTCCTTCCATCTCAGCAGCTTCTTTGTAATAACTCATTATTTTCCATCCGTGTTTTTCTCCCTGAGTGTCTTTGTCTCTCTCCATCTGATAACGACTACCCCGCCTGACAACCTGCCGCTTCCTGGCCTCCTGCTCCTCCAACACGAACTTTTCAGGCCATTTCAGCGATTTACGCTCTCCTGTCTGCTCTCAGAATTGCCAGGTTAAATCATGCCGTGCATTCTAAGACTGATTCATCCCCTGACTTAGTGTGAGGTCGTCACATCCAGCCTGTCAGAGTCTGCGGGCCGCGCGATCCTGCCAGCCTGTAATTATCCCTGCTAAAGGGCCCCTCTTTTTTTTCTCCACTGTCACTCTGCCGTCTTGTTGCTCTTTTGCCCAAATGGGATGATTACAGGATGTTACTCTGGAAACGATACAACTGAAAGGGTGAGCGCAGCGGGAGCTGTTTATTAGGAAAGTTCTGTAGAGATGGTGGGTATACAAGAAACATTACATCATGTTGTTTAGAGGGTTTAAGAGGGCTATGGACCCACTCTGAAGAAAATGCTGTTTTTGCGGTTCTTGTGGTTTTTATCTGATATTGGAGGACATATATCAGAAAAATTATTCTTTAAATTGCATTTCTGAGTATTTCTTTTCTTTAAATTGCGGTGAATCGGGAGCAGAAGCAAACATGTTGTTGGAATCGATCAGATCTGCAGTCAGTGGCCATAAACCAGCCTCTAAAGCTTTTACCACGCTGTGCCAGAAGAGGCGCCCTTACCGTGGTTGGATTTGGAAGAGTGGACGGGTGTGTAGTGGTTCTTAGATGAGGATCTGACGGGCGTGTTGTCTTTGGGTGAGCCATTCATCGCTGCAAAGTTCTCGCAGTCATATTGTGAAATGGGAATGGGCCCCTGCTGCCTCAGAATGTCTGCAAGGGCTCTGGAACAAAAATGACACAGAAAAAAAATACAAAGACAAGTGTTAAACACTGCGACAGGATGCTTTTTTGTCTGCAGACTTGGTCTGGAAGGGGGACCCTTGAGCAGTGCAGGATGGTTTGGGTTTTTCAGAACCATACTTTTCACATCTCGGAACGCGACTGCTTATTTGCAAGAGAAACGCTTCGGATGTGTGAACAGCTTGCCTAATTGGGTTGAGTTTGAATGTTTTTCAGGCCGCACCAGGTGCATATGGAAGGCTGCAGCCCTCAGAGGGAGGGGCGGGGGCAATGATGATGAAAGAAAGCTGAAAAAAGATGTTTGTTTGATTATTCTGGCTTCCCCTCCGAAAGAGGAAATCAAATTACTCTCACTGCGCTGCATCTGAGCTTTTGTAAGACAAATGCATGAAGCAGGGTAACCTTTGCTTTTATATTCATATTCTACCTCCACGCCCGCCCGTCTTTTCCTGTTCCTTATTGAATGTGCGGTGGAGCATGCACATCATCCGCCATTCATACGGCCCTAACGTTAACACCATCCATTATTCACAGTCTTAAGATTGCTCCAGTGTTGAATAATGCATCCCATAAAAATAAAACCATTCAGTGCTGAGAAGAAAAAAACTTAATGCAAGCCAGCATTTGCTCTCTGCTGTGACCACACCATGCACTTATGTACAGGAAGAGTTCCTGTCAAAATCCCCACCTGAGCTTACCAGCAGCTGTGTGCTGTTGGGGTAGTGGGGGGGGTGAAGTTTCTGGCTGCCTTCACTGGATCGACTCATGGACTGACAATCTGAGTTCACCGAGTAGCATATGTTATTCGCAGCTTTACGCGGTGTACCCACTAGAAAAATTCTCAAAGTTTTGTGTACTCACTGAAAATGCACAATGATACGCATCCGTTTTTTGTTTTTTTTATGAGAAATGTAACTACTGTAAATGTTTGATAATATTGTGGAATGGTTACGATTAGGGGGGCTAGGAGATCAGTGATAGTGAACTCAGTCTTTAATGCTTAGAGGGCAGAACATTTGACATCACAAAGGAGTCGCCCTCCCCTCACTCATGGTGGAGAAAGAAATAAACATAACAGAGTAAAAAAATTAAGAAGTAAAACAGCCAGACAAGGAAACACAGACAAAAACCCACTCTCAAACCCCAGTCTGACCAGCCAGGCAAAGGGAATCTGACAGAAGGCCCAGGGTGCCTGTTATGGACCATTACTATAACATTTTAATCAGGTGCGCACAGAGCATCTCACGAGCCACGGGGGAGACAGTAGGTAATAAAAGAACAGTCACTTCAGTTTAACATGGAAGTTATGGTCTTCTGCCCATTTTTTATGTGTTTAAAATATTTGGAGGGGTGATTGATAGTGCTAGCTAACATCTAGATGTAATAGATTGTGTTACTGCAGCTCAACTAAGGATGCCATTGTTAGCTAGCTAGCAAGTGTTTTGCTTTTCAACAGGGTTACCGTGGTTTTTAAAAGTCTTAAAGGCATTGAATGAATGAAATTAATGGGAAAAAAAAACAAAAAACAAAAACTTCCAGAAGTCTTACATTTTGATTTGCGCTTGTCATTCAAAGTTTCTTAAACAGCGGCTCTGACTGATAATAGTTCCATTCAGAAGTCAGGGGGAGGTAGTGCATCATCCCCCACACCACTCCATCAGTGATTACCTCAATTAAATTGCTGTGAAGATGTAAAGGCTGTTGCATTGTGCAGTTGTAGACAATTAGTAGGGGGCTGCGATTGAAAAGTCTGGGAACCCATGATGTTGATTAATAAATTCAAACTTTTGACTTGAAGACATCTTGTGTTTCTTGCAGCATATTTATGTTTAAACAATATATATCAATCTACCAAAAGCTGATCAATACACTCTAAGTACATTTTTCTGGGTATGGACTTTAGAGCTGCTTCTCTGGCAGGGCTACTGCAGGTAAGACGTTTTCACCAGGAAGGCGAGAGCATGTGGCATGGAGGGAAAATCAGAGTATACCCGCTAGAATGTTTTAGAGTACACCCCTAGATCAGCCCACTCAGTCACTGAAGCGGCTCTTTCAACTCATATCAGGATTTAAATTGCTTTGACCTTGGGGGCTGTTATCCATCTAAGCAGATCACTGCAAAATCTGTCAAAAAATAATATTTAAACACCACACTAAAAAAACTGAATTTTAAGAAGTAAAATTAGCTTTTTTTCCCCAAGAAATGATGTATTTTTTTCTCTTTTGCGAGAAAAAAAATCTTATCAATAAGGTTTTTAAATATCAAAATAATTTGTGAAAAAAACATCTTAGTGACTAGTTTTTTTCTTCTTAATATAAGAAAACTTGGTATGACCACTTTACTCACCCCCTTGGTAGATTTCTGTTTTTAAACCCATTTTTTTCCATTTTTCTACCCATCTTTCTACAGGGCCTAGTTTTGCAGTGCAGTTTTTCTCCAAAAGAGCTTTTAAAATTGGAGAGTCAAATTTGGCCCTTTGTTGTTTTATTTTTTTATTTATTCTTTTTGGGGGGGCTACTGCTAATTGCTGCTTCCCAAAATAAACAAACAAAAATCTAATTTGTTTATTAACTTAAAATTACTGAAGAAAAAATGCTGCGGGGTTCTCCAGAGTTAGGTGGAAAATTGCAGACTCTAACACTGTAAAACCAACCCCCACCACACATGATTTTTCTTTGCCTTTATTTACCATATTGGCATATTTTTCCTTTGTGTATGCAAAGAAAATGTTTTTAATTTAAATATTTTTTTACAAGCCCTGTTTTTGCAGTGCAGAGGTGGATGAGGAGCTTTCAAATCCCCCCAGTGCTTTTTTTGTGACTTTTTTTTATACCTGGCAGGTTACTTTACTTATTGGAAGATGTATTATTATTATTATTATTATTTGTAGATTAAATTCTAAGAATTTTTGAGTTATTACTATGGGGCCTATTTTTGCTGTGCAGAGAGACAAGAGAACTTATATATATATATACATACATATACATACATGTGTATACATATGGGGGGGTGGTGTGTGTGTGTGGGGGGGGGGGGGGTGAGCGCAGACTTTAACACCCCAGCCTTTTTCTTTGACCTTTGGCATTACTGTCTCATTGTCTATCTGCATTTGCCTAGCCTGTTTGTGACAGAATGACTGAAAGACATGGGTAGAGTGAGGCGGTGCACCTGCAGTTGCACCCACCTGTGAATGTTCATCTCTTGCGGTGGCTCCGTGGCTTTGTCATAAGCCACTTTCACGGACACTCCGAGCACGATGATGAAGGCTATGATCCCGCAGGTGATGTAGACCGCGGTGTTGGTCTGGTCCATGCTCGGGTCGTAGACCTCGGTAGGGATGGGCGACGGGGCGGCCGTCTGCACCCATGGGGGGGTGATGTAGTTGTTGCAAGACTTTTGGTCCAGCCGGTCCTTCTTGTACTCGCAGCAGAAGCGCAGGTAGCACGTCCCGCAGCAGTACCGGTGGTCCGTGTTGTTGCATTCGAACTTCTTGTCGTACTGGCCGCTCACGTCGTAGTAGCCCAGGCAGGTGTCGTGGTTGCTGGGGGGCGCGGGCTGCGGGGGCTTCTGCGTGGTCACAGTAGGCACCGCGGTGGCTTTGGGAGCCTTCCTGGGGGCTTGTTTGGGTTTCTTGCCTCCCGTCGCCGCGCTCAGAACGCACAGCGGATCCAGATAGATGAGCAGCAGCAAAAGGTGGCAAATCCCCATGGCGGCGCAGACACACTTCAAGTTTACTAGAGTTGGAAAAGACACTTCATGCGTGGTCAAAAGGAAAAGGGGCTCAATCCTGAGTGGCTGCTGAGCCGCCCCCCGCTTGCTCTGTGTCCTGCGCAGCAGTCATGCTCATTACAACTCTGTGCACACAGTTGTCAAGGACATTCTCTGCTGTTACTATGCAGTGGACACACTCGAGCTCATTGCGACGCTTGCAGGAGCGCACATTTCCTGCGCGCCTCCGGGCTCTGGGCGCGCTCCCGGACTGAGCCAGGGGTGCAGCGGCCGCGGCGCTGTCCGAGGTGCTGAAAACGCTCCGCCGCGATGGGACTCAAAGTTGCTCTGCTGGCACAAAGAAGCCGAAACAGCTCATTAGCTCTGCTCCTGACGTCATCTAGTCATCACTGTGCAGATTGTGGCCACTGTAACCTGGTCTTCTATTGTGTTTTGAATCTGAAAACGCTGCACCCTGTCTCATAGCTCTCATAAAACGTGACCACAACGTTTGTTTAATTACAGCTCAGATTCTTCTTGTTTACTCTGTGTTTGCGGGCACAAAGAAAAAAGAAAACACACCTACCTCTGTCGGGATCCCCGCCGGGGACTTGCTTCCTGTCAGGCTCTCCGGAGCTGAGGAGACTCTCAGAGCTCCTGCTCTTCTCTGTCTCTCTCCCTCACTTCTCTCGTTTTCCCCCTCCCTCCGTCTCTTACATCATTTCGGTATTGGCGTCAGAACTCGGCCAAGTATTGGTAAATTGCACTCCTCCCACTTCCCCGCCTCCTTCTCGTTCTCCCTACTTCCTTCATGAGAAAAGGCGAGAAGGCTTCTAATGTGAATGCTTGCACAGAGCTAGAAGATGGTGGTCATATATCTCCACTCAGCTTTACAGCTTTTTTTTCTTCTTTTTTTGCTATATGTCTACGTAGAGGCACTCTGAAGGCTGGCATCAGAAGGTGGGCTCTTATTAGTGCAGAGCTTTCATGTTGGGTCTCCTACAGATCAGGGTAGCTGGAAGACTCAGCCACAGAATTCTCCAACTGGATGAGGTGGGGATTCCTTTAATTTAATGATTTGCAACTAATTGAAACAAATTTGAAAGTCAAACTGGACACCCGAAGGCCTGATGATGATGATGAAGACCTCCAGGTTTTGATTCTTAAAGACCCACTCTAATAGAAATTGTGCTTTGGGTGCTTTCAGCAATTCCTTGTGGCATGTTTTCTGATAATGAAGAACATATAAATGTTGAAAATACGGCTTTAAACTGCATTGCTGACTATTTTTATTCAAATTGTTCGAATCAGGAGGAGATGCAAAAATGCCATTTGGAAAAAGAGTTATCTGTGATGTACAAACTATGCAAAAAAGGCCACAAGCTCCCCTCTCATCTCCATGCTGATGTATCCACATGTAGCTGCATGAGAATGCACGTCTCTGTTTTCCTTGTCTGAGCCATTTTAGTTGCACCTGTAATGATCATTTGGGAGAGTGAGGGGCTGTAAACTAGCCTGAGAGCTCTCCCTTTTGGTTGACAGGAAGGGGGGGCGGAGTTGCTTCACACCAACGGCCCCACCCACAATTTAGAGGTGAATTTCTAGTGAATTCCTGCCACTCTGCTAAACTAGGCTTTAGAAAATGACAGGTTTTTGATTTTAAGATCACTAAGAATGCATTTCAACAGATCAAAAGGTGATTGGAGGGGCTCTTTAAGTTATTCTTTTTGGAGTCCAGAGATTACGGTGCCACATCTGACACAAAAAGGTGTGGAGGCTGAGAGAGGGACCTTGACCCATTCTTATTCTTGGATGCAGCATGATGAGCACATTGTTATCATGGAGTGTTTGAGGCAGACAAGGCACTCCTAATGATGTGGGCCAAAAGAGCACCAACACAGGTCAGAGAGGAGGCAGACAGAGAAAGCAGGAGAAAAACATTGAAGAAGGGAAATTAGGATTCCTCTGTTCACGCAGTGAACATTTAGTCACAGGTATGAAACTGCAGACGCAGAGAAATAAGGCTTTTCTTAGATGCATTGCTTTTTCAAAAGCCTATTGTTCAGCACAAGCCACAGTGCTGTGGATGCATCAGAGCGGAAAGACTGAGCCCAATACAGGCCTGAAGAATTACCAGACGTCTGCAGAATTTCAGCCTCATCACAACCAGAGACCCACAACTTCCCCTTCTCCAACCATTTCTTTGTGTAATGTTAGAGGGTAAGTGTGAAGATAAACTACCTATTTATTTGTAAGTCTCATCTGTGTTGTTTCAAAAGTCTGATACATATGTGAGTTTTGTCCCATTCCTTGCTGGCACCACCTTTTGTTGTCTGTTATGCTACAATGTTTTCAGTGTGTGACCCGTTTCAGCTGCCATATTCTTCTGACATGCAGGCTCACTTTTCTAATGAATGCAGTCTCTGCTGAGGCATCGACTTGCTCCCAAATATAAGGCCTTTCCTAAAAGCCACAAAATCAAGTTACTGTACTTTTCATTTTATGCAAGATGTAGATTTTGTTGCTTTTCATGAACGTTGAAGACGTTCTGTCATTTTTTTAGTTCCTTTTTGTGTTTTACTGTAATTAAATAAATATTTGTTTGAAAATTTCCAATTTTCTTTTTTTGGGAGGGGGGATGTGGGTTGTGTTTTGTTTCATTTATCCTGGGCTTCCTCACTTTAGACCTTTCATCTCCTCACTTCCCTCTCTGTGCTTTATTTGCCATAGTTAAAAATGTGTTTTATTAAATCAGCATTAAAGAAATTGTAGGGTTATTTGCTGGATTGGAATGATCTGAAAAAAAATCTACAGTCTATTGATTAGTTTTTCCCACACTGCAATTATGAATTCAACTTTGATCCAAATAATAAAAATAATAATAATAAACTATCTGTTCCACCTAAAGCCTCAGTAAATTATAGACAGCATGTGGATTTCAATGAAGCTCACAGTGGAGAAATGTCTTATGGGTAAGATGTGGAGCGAACAAAGATTACCATGTAACCACTATGCTGGTTACCACTCGCATAAACATGCCGTATTTCCAGCAGTAAATATGGAATTTATATCATTTATAAGGCACACCAAACTATATGGCAAATAAAATGAGACAAAAGATATACGTCTGTCAGACTTCAACTCTGTTCACCGTAACTGCAGAACTTAGTTGTGTTTACAGCGTTGGGATTGTAACAAAGTAAACTTGTTTGCAACACGTAAAAACTGACTGATACAGCTAAAACAAGCATTACTGTGACTGCGCTCCCCAACTTGTTAGTAACATGTAGAAAAAAGTCCAATGCTGCTACACTTTAGCTGCGTTAGCAAGTTTTACAAAAACACCTGACCTTGTTTGCAACACGAACAAAAACAGGAAATGTTTATAAACCAATCAGATAACAAATGATGTGTAACAAAACCTGAAAGAACTGAGAAGATTCAGTTGAAGGCAATGTCATATTAAATGTTCTTTCCAAGAATATAATGTGTCAAGCCCAGGATCTGAATCTCTGACTGTCTAATTGGCAGCCACTGATTCACAGCATTCTATTCTCATTTTCAACATTTCTCCCAGCAATCATTGCTTAATTATTATTATGTTTTAATCATTTCTTTAATCACTGAATATATTTAGTTTTCTAAGTGATACAAGATTGAAAGTGTTTACAATTTAACACTAAGAAGCTTGAAGTTCAAAAAGTGTTGCTCATTTTCTCACGTAGTTTTTCACTTAGTAGCAAATCTTTGTTCATGATGAAACTTCAAGCTCTCAAGAGAGAAAATACTGTGTTGTCTTGTTCCTGTTGGGAAAATGGGAATCTGTTATGATCCAGGTATTATTGCATTATATTTCCCCTTGCTGTTCACTTTCTTACTCTAAACATGCATGCATGCATTGTATGCTTGTTGGCATACTGTGAATGTGAAGTACAATAATGGGAAGTGATTGGATCCCTTTTTTTTTTTTTACATTTTACAAAGTATCCTGACTGTTGTACAAGATTGTTAAAATTTTAAGGATGAGTAAAGTTGGGCTTTATATTTTAATCTGAAACCAAATTTCAGATTAAACTAAAAAAAAAGCTGAGGGAAGAGTTTGGATATTATTGTCCCCAAGTGCTGAAAATGTAGTACAGATTACAGAAGAGTGTGGTCCTGTAAGGTAGGAAGTTCAAGGAACAGGCAACAGATGAAGGTGCCATAAACTCTTCTCATCTGTTACATGGTTTTCACCTACTCTCACTCTTTATTTTTGAGGCTCTCAATGCTAAACTTTTTTTTTTTTTTTTCATTTTCTGAACACCTTTTGTCCCTTTTGGGGACAAGCCGAGCTCCACAGCTCCGGCTCCACGGGTTGGAGCCTAACCCGACTACTCATGGATGAAGGCAGGGGACACCCTTGGACAGGTCGCCAGTCTGTCGCAGAGCCACAAACACACACACATACTCACTCACATACACACCTGGGGACAATTTAGAGTCACCAATTAACCTATGAAGCATGTTTTTGGATGGTGGGAGGAAGCTGGAGTCCCCGGAGAAAACCCACAAATGCACAGGAAGAACATGTAAACTCCACAAAGAAAGGCCCCCCATTAGTGATGCTGTTTTAGGTCCCCTATACAGCAAGAAGGCCATCAGGGGCTGTGATTCAAGAGAGCTAACCACTACGCCACCATGCAGCCCCCCAAAAGCTAAACTAGAAAAATAAAATTAAAATATCACAGCTGATTCTGCTGCCCTCAAGTGTTCAGGAAACAGAAAACTCCCCAAAGGATCCATCTTACTGTGTTCATTTGGAGCTTTAAGACAATCCTGTGAGTAATCAGGTCACTGCTGCTCATTAAGAAAAGATTAAACAGAAAGTGTTTTACAGAAAGACACCTTAAAAAAGACCATTTCCAGGACAGCTGGTTAGCTCTCTGCATGGGTTGGCTCTGAAAAACCCCTGCATCTGAACTGGAAACTCCACTCTGCACATCGGGAGGTAGAAAGCAGCTAATTACAGCTGCTGTGAGCCACATGTCCATGATGACCTTCCCTGTTCGCTTCTTAAATAAAAGCTAATTTGCCAAATTGCTCAGGCGCACACGGGGCCAGACTGAGAATAAAATGGATGACTTTGTGTCACTGCGAGAACGTTATGATTTCTAGTGTTTATTTGGCTTCATTTGCTGAACTGTAAACTCACAGGTTTAATGATATTTCAAACAAGCTTATTAATAATGTCACAAATGTAACAAAAAATATTCATCCATTCATTTGATTTTAGGTGAAGCTGACAGATCTTTTTATTTTATTTTTTTTAAATAAATTATATTTTTTACACTAAAAACCAAAAAAGTTACACCACTAGTCTTTTAAAACTAAAGCTAACCATGAATTATTCAGAGTCAAAAGGAGAAAATATTGTGCACAAATAAATAGTACACACAGAAAAGCCAAAAACTGAAGTTTTTGTTTCCATGCTTTGCCTCAATGATTCTGATTTATGCCTTAGCTAAGTCTAAATCTGAATCACTTCCCTACAACTGGCTGGCATGCTGGCTGGCTGGCTGGATGGACGGATGGATGGATTTCACCCCCCTCCCAATTGCCCCTGGTACAAAGGACCTCCTGTATCTCTCTGTGAAGGTGGTTGCTGACAGAGTTCCTCTGAGCAGAGAACACTGGTGCAGGGTGTGACTGGTGTTCTCCAAGATGTTCTTAAGCTTTGTCAGCGTCCTCCGCTCTACCACTGACTCCAGTCTCAAACCCACAATCTGATCTGCCTTTCTCATCCTACAGCTTCTCCCTATCCCTTCATTTAGCCCACCAAGCAGAAAGATATGGACAAAAATAGTGTCTTCTAATGTGGACATTACTACCAAAATTCAAATTAATTTTATTTCTAAAGCACCTTTCATGTTGAAAGAACAGCTCAAGGTGCTGTACATAAAAACAAGCAAAAACATTAAAACACCATTCCCCACACATGCAAAGTAAGTAAAATAATAAGATAAACCCCTAAGAATAATAAACAAAGAAACAAGCAAATAAAATGTAGATGATTGTAAGAAAAACTAAAACAAGCAATACCCTGAGGACTAACCTGAAGGCGCTATTCATCCTGTCCCCCTGTCCTCCTGAATGAGAAGACACTCGTCTACCACATGGTGATGTCATCAATAGTCGGCAGTCATCTACATTAGCAGGTGGCTGCCTCCGCCCAGAAATTACAATAAAACAATGATTTTATAACATTAAAAAGGCATGCAAAAACTTAATACTTATTGTAAATGTTGAGTTGTTCCTTTAAAATGTCTTTATGAATTGTTAATTTCGTCTTCCTCTATCTCATCTCTGCTCACCTGCAGTTCTGTTTCAGATGCTTAATGTCATCAGTCTTCTATGGTGTTTCATTGTTCTTGATAGTTTGGTTTTGATTGGAGTTACTGCATCTAAAGTCTGTGATTAAAATCATCAACATTATTATCACAGGATGCGGGTAAAATCTGAGCAGGAGTGTGTTTAAAAATATCAATAAAACCTGCAGTCTCTTCAGGATTTATAAACCGTTCCCTCACAGTTCTCACTGAGACTTCCAGCTGGATTTCACTGGTGACATTAAAGAACAAACAGTAGTAAAGACAGCATTTGTATGATAATCCCTGTAAGTGTGTTCTTTGGCAATGTTTTTCCTACAGTCTTGACTCTTTGGGGATTTTAAGATCGTATGTCCAGAACAATAAAAAATGTTTCAAATTTATCATCCTGATTGTCAGGATTCAGCCATTCAGCTCCACCTCCGATCGCCAGAGGGAGCCCTCTCCAGAGTATTGACTCCTCACCTGAACTCACCAGCTGTTTCCCATTCTCTCATCAGTGTTGCCTGCTCACCCCTGTAATCCTCACAAAGTCTTGTTTTGCTTAGCAGACAGTCTAAGCATTTATACTCCTGGTTTGTTCTCCTGTGGTTCGACCTTGCATCAACTCAACTCAACTTTATTTATGTAGCACTTTCAACCAGCAGGAAGCTAAAACAAAATGCTGTACACAAGATAAAAACAAGATAAAAAAGACAATAAAAAACAAATAAAATAATAAGAGCAATAAAATATAATTTAAAATAGCTGGAGTCTCATGTTGTGTTAAAAGCAAGGGCATAAAAGTGAGTCTTTAAACGAGTTTTAAAAGTGGACAGAGATGATGCTTCTCTAATATACAACGGCAAAGAATTCCAGAGCCTTGGACCAGCAATGGCAAAGGGTCAGTCCCCCCTGAGCTTCCGCCTGGACCTCGGTGTTTCCAGAAGGAGCTGATCAGCTGATCTGAGGCACCGGGCCGGCGAATAAGGAGAAAGCAGTTCAGAGAGGTACAGTGTGGCAAGACTATGTAAAGATTTAAAAACAAATAAAAGAATCTTAAAGTTAACTCTAAAATGCACAGGCAGCCAGTGGAGCGATGCTAAAATCGGTGTAATGTGGTCTCGCTTATGTCCTCCAACCAGGAGACGGGCAGCTGCATTTTGAACACGTTGGAGACGTGAGAGAGACGTCTGGCTTAGTTCAAGGTACAGAGAGTTGCAGAAATCCAGCCAAGATGTTATGAAGGTGTGGATTACTGTCTCAAAATGTGCAGGTGATAAAAATGGTTTCACCTTTGAAAGTTGCCGAAGATTATAGAAGCTGAGCTTCACCACTGATCTGATCTGGTGATCAAGTTTAAAATGACTGTCCAATTTAAAACCCAAGTTAGAAACAGTTGACTTTAAAAACCCTGTCAAAAAACCCAGATCAGCTCGGAACGGTCCTCCATGATCATTTGGTCTTAACACCAGTACTTCAGTTTTGTTTTCGTTAAAACTCAGGAAACTCATGGCCAACCAGTCCTTAATGTCATGCAAACATGATACAAGCGGGTTAATAGAGAAACCAGTCTTCCTTTTCAGCGGCAGATAGATCTGGCTGTCATCAGCATATAAGGGAAAGGAAACACCATGCCTTCTTAGAATGGACCCCAGTGGAAGCAGATATAAGGAAAATGGAAGTGGCCCTAAAACTGAACCTTGTGGAACTCCAAAAGACACCTGAGCTGTTCTAGATTTAAAGCCATCAATATTAACACACATAGTCCGTCCTGCTAAGTACGATCTAAACCAATCTAGTGCAGTACCATGAATCCCCACCAAGTTCTGGAGCCTAGAAATTAAAATACTGTGGTCAACTGTGTTGAATGCTGCTGATAGATCCAGCAGAACCAGAACTACATGATCTCCTGCATCAGTTGCCAATAGGATGTCATTGCTCACCCTCAGTAAAGCCGACTCTGTACTGTGCTGGGCCCAAAAACCAGACTGGAAGACTTCATAGATTTTATGAATGCTCAAAAATTCCTCCAGCTGTAAGTAGACAACTTTCTCTAAAATTTTTGATATGAAAGGCATCTTGGAGATGGTTCTAAAATTAGCCAACACAGAACTGTCTAGACTGTTTTTTTTAAGCAGGGGTTGAACAAGTGCATGTTTAAAAGTGGCAGGGACAACACCAGTGGCCAGACTGCTGTTGATAATGGCGAGAACGGTCTGAGATACAACAGGGAAGACCTCTTTGAATAGCTTAGGAGGGATGGGATCTAACAAAAAAACAGACGTCTTACTTTGTTTAACCAACTTTTCTAAAAATGATAATGACACCAGCTCAAATGTCTCAAAAATGGCCGAGCAGAAAACAGGGGTTGAGGGGTCAGCGGAGGGAAAAGTAATGGCAGCCCTTATGTTTATAACCTTGTCAACAAAGAAATTCAGAAAATTGTCACACAAAACAGAGGAAGCTTCTAAAGTTTGCACCTGTGGAGCACTAAGGACAGTCTATAGTTTTAAATAGTACTCGTGGGTTGTGCTGGTTAGAAACAATGATGTTCGACAGATACTCTTGTCTTGCTCTATTAACAGTAGTCTGATAAGATTTCCAGCAGTCGTTTAGAATTTGTAGTGAGATTTGTAGCTTATACTTCTTCCACTTGCGTTCAGCTTTCCTGCAAGTTCTCCAAGCTCCAAGTTCCATCGTTCAGCCAGGGCTCACGTTTAGATCTAGGCTTTACTGTCTTCACAGGAGCCACAGAGTCCAGGATGTTGGTGCACGTTGACTGAAACCAGGAGCTAAGCTCCTCAACATCAGCAGTTGGGAAGGGGGTAATGAACTGGTTAAATGCAGATGAGAACTGACTGGCGGAAGAAGGGTTGAAAATTCTGCAACTTCGAGAAGGCGCACTAGATTTATCTGCAGCCCGCTTAAGATCAGCTTAGAAGATTACAGGCATGTGATCTGATACAGCAATATCATGAATTTCTAAATTAAACACAGGTAATCCATAAGACAGCACGTGGTCAAGTATATTTCCTTTTAATGGGTGGCCTCAGAAACCCACTGAACAAAGTTAAAAGAGTCAATGATATCTAAAAAATCCTTCACCAGCGGCTTATCAGAACAACTCACATGTATATTAAAATCCCAAACAATAAGGACATGGTCATAATGAGGCATGATTTTAGCCAAAAAGTCAGAGAAATCATTCAAAAAGTCCTTGTTGTATTTGGGAAGCCTGTAAACTACAGCACACAGCACCTGAACGACCCTTCCCAGCTCAAATGCAGTCAGTTCAAAGCTGGAGTATGGGGACGATGCGTAACGTTGTTTACATTTAAAACCATTTATAAAAACAGATCCAGTCCCTCCTCCCCAACCGGACATTCGCGGGGTGTTAAAAAAAGAAGAATCCAGCCGGTAAAAGTTCCACAAAAACACTGTCCTTACCGATAGATGCCCAGGTCTCAATAATAAAAAGGAAATCCAGGCAGTGGGATGTGAGGAAATCCCGCAAAATAAAATTTTGGTTCGCCAGCGATCTGGTGTTTACCAGTCCGAATCTGGCCGTAGAAGCAGCCTGTAGATCAGAAGATATGAGCGACCGGGAGAGCGCCGTCAGGTTCCTGGGATTCGATCCGCGCTGGCGAGGCCGAGGAGAGCAGGAGCGACGCAGCAGGTCTCCCTCATTGAAGCCAGCGAAGGGAACGATGCAGAAATCAGGTGGATCCAGGAAGCGCCAGGACAAAGTAATGCAAGGAAATAGTCCAGATCCTGCTTGGGAAAAGGACGAGTAGCGTGTCCAGGAGGTCTTCAACTTCGTAAGGCGGCCTCCGCGCCTGCCCCGTCTGCGCCGACGTTTCTGGCGCAGGAAGAGGGCCGGCGTCCCAAACAGGTAAGCCGGAATGCTTGAGAGCAACGGGGGAAGCGCTTTACGTCCGCAGCAAATCGAGCTTAGACTGTTTGCAATATTCTGACGAGCTTTGAGGAACTGACGATCATACACCAACAGAGACTCTGCTAGCCGGTAACCAAAGAACAAAAACAACATAAACATGAACCACAATGAAAGAAACAGACGAGCAGCCACACACACCGGCGTCATCTGTCTCTCGCCATCCTGCCTCGCCTTTGTGTTTTTCACAATGTCTGTCTTGCTCATGCTCCAAATCATCAAACCGGTTGCATAGTGATCCACACGTCTCCGTCTCTTTGTGTCACTGATCATAATGCAGGAAACACATTTTTAATCTAACTTTATATAATCTGACGTCATTTCAAAAACTCAGTTATAAATAAATGTATTTATAAAGAACTACTCCACCTCTGAGGTCGTCTCTCTACACAAAAGACAAAATAAAAAAACAACAAAAACATTAGATCCAATTTATTATTGGGGGCCAATCATGTCACCAATAGATCAAATTAAAGATAGTCAGGCCTAATCCCCTTACTGAGCAAGCAAAAAGCGACAGTGGAGAGGAACACTCACTGTAAATTAAAGAATACAGAAAAAAAAAATCTGTTCTGATCAATTAGGGTCTGGAAATTTAAAACGACACAGACAAACACATACAACACTGAAGTGTGCGCTATGAGCCAAACAAGTAGGTTAGTAACGGCAGTAATGAGGGAGCAGGACACAAATAGACACACATTCTGTCTCTCTGAGACAAAAATGGGCAAATCTGTATGCGGCACACATATGGCCTGGATGAAATATCAAGGTCCTAGGCTGTTTGGTAAACCCTTAAAAGAGAAAATGTTCATAGTTTTCTATAAGCATGCTGTGGACGACAGCTAATAGTGAACACTTAACACGTAAGGGTAAGTAAAGGGGAAATAAAGAAACGCAGGCATATCATCTGGGTTTTTCTTTTTTTTCAACCCCCCGTGAACCCTGCACATTGTGCAAGGGGCCTGTTGGTGCTGTTCAAGCTTGAACCCTGATTCAGCAACGCACGTTCCACTGGCCTATTCCAATAAAAAGTATAGAATAACATGCATGTGCAGATTTCGGGTTTCCGCCTTCAGATTTTTTGCATTCACATATAGCTACATACGTTTTTATGTCAGTTTTCCGGCTGTACATTCTAAACGGGCAGCCATCGAATACGTATTGGAAGTTTAACTAAGTAGAACTTTGACCAATCAAGGACTTGAATTTGGTAGAGAAGTGCTAAGTGTAACTGAAAATTAAATTAAAAACCAAAGAGTCTGATTGTTGACTTAGACTAGTTATGCGACTGCCAATGTGACTGGCAGCAGGTTGGAGTACCAAAGCATTCTAATTTAAAGTCTAATCTTCTCCTATAAAACACACAGTATCTCCTGAAGGGCTTACACTCCTCGGCACATCAGGCTGAAATTGATAGACCAACTTCAGGATTTGTCCCACAGGAAGCAGAACTTAAATACTTTTTTTTATCAAAAGCACTTTGGTTTTCCATTAATTCATCAGAACAGGCACAATGAGTGACATGCCGTGGAAGAAAAGAGTGTGATGACATTTGTGTTGGAATCCCAACCCAACAACACCACTCACGGGGAGGAGGAGAAGCAGTTGCTTGGTAACCAGGTTTCATGGAGCCATCTATACTTCTAATAAAAAATTTAAACTCCTCACCATTGAACTATTAGGTAGGTAAAAATCATATTCGTCTGAGAGAGAAAGTGTTTAAATGCCTAATTTATGGCACGAAACATAAGAGGAAGTATGTGATCAATTTTAAGATTAAAAACTACAATTTTAGACTGGTTTCTTGCACATTTGAGGAAGCATCCTGTTTTACAGTAAAGCAGAAATCCCAAATGCAGCCACTTCTTTCTTACAGCTGCATCACAGCTGGATGAAAGATTATATATTTTCACATGACTTTCCAGTATTCCTCTTTCAGATAGCACAGGAATACTGTATGGCATACAAACGGCATATCATATACAGAATACAATAGTTATGAAACAGAGACATCAGAGTACCCTGAGGAAAAACCCACACAGGAGAAATAGGGAGAGAACACAGAAAGCTGCAACAACAGACTGATGACATGTAGAATAAAGATTATTTCTTGACACATATCTTATGTTGACACCTGTTAGTGGAAAGCAGGTGAACACTTCACTTTGATGTTGGTGTAAAAATCATAAGCCAGGTTCATCCTTTGTGAGTTTTCTCTGGATAAATGTTAATGGTGAAAGATTATTAAAATATTTTTAAAAATTGAAAGAGGATAATGCTAAAATAACTAGAACCACAAAAAAACAAATTCAGAAGACTTCTTGAGAATTACTATTATTTGCAGAGAATTAGAAGTGAATGAACGCTTCAGAATCCACAATCAAATCTAACTGACAAACAACTAATAGCTTAATGTTCTAACAACCACAAACAGCAACTGCTATAAAAACTTCAGATTGACGAAGTACAACACAATTGTAACACCGCAGGAGAACCACAACATCAGGTCAGAAAGGACGATATACCACACTCCCAACCGGAACTTGGGAACACAGCCACAATAACCACCGTTCCGCTGAGCAAGGCAGTAACTGACCTGAAAGACAAGATCATGTCTATAACGAACACCAGGCAACCCCAACACCAGCTACAATGCTTGAATGAAGTACCACCTGAAAGTCTCCAGGAAATGTGAATTGAGGGCTTTTCCTACCACAACAATCACAGAAACCAATGAACTGGTTTAAACTTCAGCAGCAGTGATCCCTGAAATGTTTGGCTATAAAAGCAATTACCAATACAAACAATACCCACGACAAAAGCAACGATTGAAGGCTAAGATCAAGACAGCTTGGAGGGAAGTGAGTCAGATGACAGAGGCCCAAAGAGGTGCAATGAAAAAATGCCTAAGAGATCCAGCCAGATGCAGAAACCTGAAGCACTGGAAACTGACAAACAAAGGCTCTTGGCCTTGAGCAGCCGCCTAAAGAGGTACACAAGAGACAATGAAGCCAGACGGATAAACAGGGTGTTCATAACTCAGCCTGTGAAAGTGTGCGCTCATTGGCAGGGTCATACCAGCAGAGCAGACCCACCAAGGCTGGAAACTGAACAGTACTGGAAAAGTATATGGGAGAAAGAGACAGCACATAACAGCAACCCTTAATGGCTGGTCTCTCTGAGAAAAGAACACAGCAACCTCCCCGAACAGAATGGAGTAACCATCACAGTGGCAGACATCCAAGAAAGAGCTTCAGGTATGAAAAACTGGACAGCACTGAGCCCTGACATGATACATGCATACTGGCTTAAGAAACTCACTGCACTCCATGAGTGCCTGGCAGCACAAATGAACCAGCTGCTGAGAGATGGGACTCACCCTGAATGGCTAATGGAAAGGTGGACGATCCTGATCCAGAAGGATCCTTCAAAGGATGCAGTCCCATCCAACTACCGGCCAACAATCTGTCTCTCCACAACATGGAAGCTCATGTCAGGAATCATTGCAACCAAGATACATCAGCACATGGATCAATTCATGATCAACGCACAGAAGGGTAGAGGTTCCAGAAGAGCCAAACACTAACTCCTGGTTGACAGAACAGTCGCTCAAGGCTGCAGGTCACGACACACTAACCTGTGCACAGCCTGGATTGATTACAAGAAACCCTATGACTCAATGCCACACACCTGGATCACTGAATGCTTGGAGCTGTACAACATCAACAGGACTCTAAGAGCCTTCATAGGAAACTCAATGACGCTGTTGAAAACCACCCTTGAAACCAAAGGCAAGCCACTTGCACAAGTGTCCATCAGATGTGGCAAATACTAAGGAGACTCTCTGTCCCCACGGCTGTCTTGCATAGGTCTGTACCCCCCTCAGCCAAATAATCAACAAGACATGCAAGGAAATAAATGAAAGTGACTAGAATATCTATTGGGGATATGTACTGGTATATAACGCTATGTGGCAGATATTGATTTGAGGGGTGTGAGTGTCCTGGTTCGCCCGTCAGCTGAGAATGGCTTTGAAGGAAAGG
Source organism: Oryzias woworae (assembly GCA_016861445.1). Lineage (NCBI taxonomy): Eukaryota > Metazoa > Chordata > Actinopteri > Beloniformes > Adrianichthyidae > Oryzias > Oryzias woworae. Next base: position 223,525 of record BOLG01000460.1, read on the forward strand.
AGGGTGAGATCAATGCTGATTCTGAGAAAACAGGAACCACTATTGTTCGTTTGTAAACAATCTGCTTTGAAGAGATACGGCCTACTGTAAAATGTTGTGAAGTTATCAATGTATGGAATGCTCATAGGATGACAATATGTTTTAACCAAATGTGAAGTTGACGGATCCGTGAAAAACATGATGTCTCTATAATGGGGTGCAGGTAGTAGTCCAGATAGGATAATAATTTATGTCCAATTGCTGAATGTTTTTAATCAGGCTGATGAAGTCCATTTTCAGAGTCTCTAATTGCTGAAATTTGAGTTTGTTGGTGCCTGCATGTATAATCAATGTCTCCACAGAGAGGTGGAGATCAGAAGATCCCTCCTTCATGTGGACATCCCTGAGGTTTCTTATTTTTTCCCCCCAAGATAGGATTTTTTTTAAAGCGATTTTCCTCAAAGAGAAGGAGGGTCTAAAGGCAGGGATGTCCATTTAGTTTAGTCTGTTTAGTTTAGTTTAGCGGCCAGCTGTCGTTTACATTTTATGACTATGTTCTTTGCTTAATTACCATTGTGAATCCCATTGAGACAGCTATGGTTGTTATAGTGGGCTATAGAAATAAAAGTGCATTGAAAGTTGGACCGTCACAGAAAAGCTTTGCATCACAGTAGTGCAACTTTGGTAAAAGTGAAGCTAACAAGAACAGCCATGGAGGTTGTCCAGCAGACAATTTTTTTTTTTAACCCCTTGGCTTAGTAGTTATTATATAAGATGCATTTAATGTTGTAAGAGCAGATAGCAGGCGGAGAAGAGGAATACAGCTGCTTTTTACAGTTGTAGATGATGATGTGTGTCACCTGAATATTGAAGAAGCAGGAAGGCTGGCTGGGGGACACCAATCTTGCATTGGACCGGATTTTTCTGGGTCAGCACTGACAAAGCGTCGAAGCCTGTCCGAGCGGGACGCCATTGTTCCTGACTTCGTTTGCTTTCCCTTCAGGGGCCAATCTTTTATACATATTATTCCGCCACAACCATGACCCAATTTCTTTTGAACACTGCGCTTCTTAACTGCAGAAAGAGCCAAGGCCGGCACAAGAGCTTTTAAGGAAACTGTGGCTTTGACTTTAAGTATGCATACTGCTGAGTTAGACTCCAGAAAGTGCTTTGTCAAAGATTACTGCTAATGCTTAATGTTTTATTCCCACAAGGCTGCAAGTTTGATCCACAGGGTTGTGCTGGAGAAGTTTGAAGAACATGGTAAATTAAAACACAGACACCTCCTCTGGAGTACATATTTTCCCAACAAGGACTAGAAGCAGCGGTTTTTGTGTGCTCTCTAAAACTATGGTGAATCAGCCACTCTGCCTTCTGCTTCTGATCTGACTCCTGAATGCATGACTTCACTTATGGAAGAAAGGAAGCATTTTAACTTTGAAAAGGATTTTCTTGTCTTTGAAACAGTTTGCCAGCTACCTTATGAAGAACAGTCTGCTAGTTTCAGTGTGATTCCTCACCAGTTTAAAGGCACACTCACAAGTGCTGGAGCCTGTTTGATGTTCAGCGCTGGGCTTTTGATCAGAGCATTCAGTGGCTGTAAATAATTATCTCTGAGGTACCACTTTGTGGAATATACTGATTGAAAGTTGACAGTAAAGTGGAACCTGGGTAATGAAAGCCCCTCGGGGATGTGCAGTCAATCACAGGTAGAGATAATCTGTGCAAACACATTTAAGGACTGTTGGATCATCCAGGCCAAACATTAGCAAACGCCAAAAAATAAAATGTAATCTTACAGGAGATCCAGTGGAAAGAGGCACAGAGTGGAAACAGGTAAAACTGCAGTTTCTTGGAGAAAACAGCATCTACAATATGTACAACACTTAAAAGCCTTAATTAAAACAAAACACAATACGCCTTATAATCCAGAGTGTTACTGATTTCAAATAAATCAAATCAAGGAAGTAAATCAAATTTAGATAAGTCAAAATGTCTCTTTATTTTTTTATGAGTTTAAAACAGGGTTGAGTGTTGTAAATACACTGACATGGCTAACATGTAGCAGTGTCACATAGACTAGCCCCCTATATTGTGGAAAATACAGTATTTAGCAAACAAAAAAATAAAGGTTTGAACCTCAGTTTACATGTCAGTGTCCTCAAGATAGATGCCAAACCCAGGGCTCTAGAGTGCAGCTAATTTAGTTGCATATGCGACTGGATACTGCAATGGTGGGTTTCAATGGATGGTTTTTAATGAAACAAAAATCCATGGTCGCAATGTTGTGCCCAGCCTTTCTCCGCGACCCTGAAAGTCTCATTCTAGTATTTGTATCTACAAACAAATACACACCTCAAATAAGAATTTTTTTTTTTATTAGCATGCATATCTTAATCGCTCAGTTTGGGTCCGTGTGCATGCACTCTGCACACATGCTCAATGCTGGCAGCAGTTTAAGCGAATAAAAAATATCGGTTGAAATCCAGTAACACTGTAGCTTTAGCTTCAGTCTTTCAGGCTAAAAACAATAGCCGATAGCTCCATAAAGCTAACGTCTAGAAAACATTAGCTGCTAGCTCCATGTAGCTAACAGGCTAAAAACATTTGCTGCTAGCTCCATGTAGCTAACAGGCTAAAAACATTAGCTGCTAGCTCCATGTATCAATTCTGGGGTGAATCCTAAACAGCAGAGAGAAGGAAAAGAAGAAATCCTGGTTTCCTGGTGAGCAAAGAAAGCAGCAACAAATTAGGAAAAGGAAAAGGTGTTCGTGTCTCCAGGAAAATGATCGACATGAAAGCCAAAGGGATTTTTGATACAGAGATTGATGTTTACAGCCAGTGTGAATCAGAACAGAATAAATTGTTCTCATCATTTCAATAAATCCTGAAATGTTCATCTGTTATTTTCTGCATAAATACGCTCAGTAATCCATGTTGAAACCAGTTCTTCTAATTCCTCACTTTCTTTGCACGTCCACCAGGAAATGCACTTTATTACCAATTATATTACCAACCATCCTCCATCCAAATGATCAGAATCAGTTGTCCTGATCATTTGGCTTGACCTCATGTGTATAAAATCAAGCCCTCAGGTATGCAAACTTTTTTCACAAACATTTGTGAAAGAATTGGCTGATCCCAGGAACTCAGTGAATTCCAGCGTGGAACTGTTATAGGATGACACCTGTACAACAAATCCAGTTGTGAAATGTCGTCCTTTCTAAATATTTCAGTCAACTGTCAGCTCTATCAGAACAACATGGAAGCTGTGTCCAAGACAGTCAGCACCAAGTGCAATGCAAAGCGTGGGATGCCGTCGTGTAAAGCACGCCGCCACTGGACACTGGACTGGTTGCAGGAGAATGATACATTTCAGAATCGGAAACACAAAAGATCTTTATTGAAGCAAGTAAGACATCTGAAGGGAACCAACGTTTCCATGAATAAGAATCTCATTAAGCGTAATGCTGACATCACCCGAAGAGCACGCTTTCTGAAACGGCAAGAAAAGATTCAAAGCACCTGGATAAGAGATTCCAGAATCTACGTTAAACTTAACGCTTCTCCTGAGCAAGCCAAGGTCATCGTTATCAGGAGCCTGGAGAAGCTGGACAAGTTTCTACCCACTACAGTCTAAACAAGAGAGAAGTGAAGATGCTGGACTCTCCAGGTGAGGAGTCAAACTCTACAAACATGGCTTCTAAAAACAACACATTTTCTTCAACAGTCAACTGTCACCACAACTTTCAGAAAGATCTGAACTGTGAGCAACCTGACCTTAACATATTCAGTGATAATGATCAGAACCTGCAAGATGACATCGACCCTGATCAGTTCTTTTCCACTGTTAATCTGGACTGCAAATATGACAGCATAGATGGCTTTAAAAACTCTGTTAACCCTGAAGGAAGACTGTCAATCATCCACTTTAACAGCAGAAGCATGGACACTAACTTTGGAGACATCAAGGACTATCTACATAATCTGGGATATTCCTTTAACATCAGAACCAATCAGCTGCAACAAGGACACCAATTTTGAATTGGAAAACTATGAACTTCATTATGTGAACAGAGTAAATAAAAAAGGAGGAGGAGTTGCAATCTATGTGCAGAAAAATATGAAGTTTACAGTAATTGATCAAATATCAGTTGCAGTGGATGGAATACTGGAATGTATTACAATGGGAATCTGTAATGAATCAGGGAAGAATGTCATTATAAGCTGTATCTACAGGTCATCAGGGTCAAGCCTAGAAGTGTTCAGTGACTGGATGGAAAAAATGTTTCACTCTTAACATAACAAAACTTTATTTGTGGAGATCTGAATATAGATCTGATAAACCCCAGCAAACATAAAGCAGCAGATGACTTTATCAGTCAGGGTTGACGTGCGGACACAAAAGCAGGCGGCAATGTTACATGAAAAGTCTTTCATTTATTCAAATAAGTTCTCGAAAAACAGACCACAAATCCTTGAAGGTACAAAAAAAAAACCACCCGACAACCAGTGCAGGGGAGACGAGGACTTATAACCAGGAGGAGAGGATGAGGTAAGTGAAAACAGGTGTGCCAATTAAGGAGGGTGAGAACACACACTAGGAGGGCAGTCTCAAGAGACCTGAAAAAACAGAAGAAACACAGGAAGTACAACCAACAACAAAATAAAACAGGAAGTGGACACTAAACACAAAACCAACAAATGTCCTGGGTCCATAACCCCACAACTCTATAACAAAAAATGTCCAATTCATGAATTCAAGAACAAATTTACAAAAATGTCCTTGATTAACAACTGGTCTACAAAATGCTTGTAAAAAGAAAAATAACCTCTATAAAAAATTCTTAAAACAAAGGTCAAGAGAAAGCGAACAGAGATACAATTCTTACAAAAATAAAGAACTGAAATAACACGGCACTGTAAAACAGTGTACTACAATAATCTACGGAATGAAAATAAAAACAATGTGACGCGAGTTTGGGAAATATTAAACAGTATCATTAAAAAAGGGACAAAAAAAACGAACATATCCAGATTACTTTATAGATGAGAAGGGTCAAAGCTAAACTATTAATGATACAGTTTTAACAACTATTTTGTAAACGTGGGTCCAAAGTTGGCAACAGAAATTCCAAAGTGCAAAACCAGCAAAGTAAATATTCCAGCATCACAAGGATCCCAAACTCAATCTTTCTCTCTGATGTGAACGGAAATGATCTGATATCGATTGTTAACAAATTCAAGAGTAAAAACTCAGCAGATTGTGATGATATTGATATGACGATGGTGAAGAAGGTCATTAACAATATCGCTAAGCCTCTAACAAAGTAAATGTATATGGACAACCTATATATGGACACGGAAAGCGATGACTGCCCGCTAAATGCCCATGAGTCTGCCTATAATATTGTAATAACAAATACCTGCTAGCTAACTCCAAACTGCATGCTTTGCATGTCCACATACATCAACCTGAAAAAGACAAAAGCACAGAATTATCACTTAAATAAAGGCAAAGAATACAGATTATCAAGTGCTAAGAGAAAACTTAATATTTACTTACCATTACTAGGATTTTGCAACAGATAACTTGGTGACTTGGAAGTGATAACAGGGATGATCACTCTGCAAAACATGGAGACAAATACATTATAGTTAAATTAAACTTACTAGAATAATTGGTAGAAGTTAATTAAATTAAGTCAAAGTTGCATATGACTAAGCCTAAAAATGTAAATTAACGTTATGTCATGAAAAATATTCAGGTTGAATCTGTCAAATATATGCTAAAAATCAGAAAGTATAAAACTACAATTAATATTATTTTATTAATGGGGAACTTAAACATTTCATCAATAGGCTACTTATACACACACACACACACGCACACACACACACACACACACACACACACATACGCAAAAACCCACAATTCTCACTGAAATCACTTGAAACTTACAAAAGTAACAATAAATAAAAATTTATTGAAAATTAAATAATCAAAATCAGCCATCACTTTTGAATTGCTGATTAACATAATTATTTAAAAAAAACAAACTAATGAAACAGGCCTGGAAAAAAATGATGGTACTTCTATAAAAGATTGAAAACTATTTGACCAGACTGACATGATACTTGTGGCAACAAGTATAACGCAAATCACCCTAGCGGCGGAGAGATAGTAGGCCCTAAGGCCTTACGAGTCCTCCTTAAAAAAAACACTTTTGGTCGCCACTACAGCTTCAAATGCCCCCACAATAAGAGCAATATGGAGTAGTAGTACAGGTAAGGAAGCAATTTGGATTCTGCCAAAATGTTTCTTCTCTGTATTTAATACTTTTTCTTCATTTACATAATTATATGTATTTTCTGTTTATAGTACCATCACAAATGCAACTGCCACCATGAGCTGTAGATCTCTGCAGTACATCCAGAGACACATGGGGCTCCTGGCTGCATCTCTGATCAGTGCTCTTCTTATTCAGCCTTGTTCAATAAACATATTAAAACTAAGAGTAAACAAACCATTACCAACAAAACCAACAATATTACTCATAAACTGACTGTATTTTGGTAAAAACAGACTTGATCGTTATAAACAAAGATCAAATGGATTGCAGTATGGTATTATGTGCATTTTCCCAACATTTGTTTGTTGTTGTTAATATTGTCAGTGATATTTGATACTCCAAAAAAATGTAAACTCTGGAAGAGTTTTCCTGTGCTCCTTGAGGCTGTGTTTAGGGCTCACACCCATGAAACAGCTGGGTCAGCTGTTTATGCCATGTGGATATGCATGTTGACTTATGCATATGGGGAAAAAGAGCCTGGAGATTTTTAGCATCAACTCACAAACCCTAAACATGCAAAAGCTGTTTTTTCTCTCTTCTATATTATGTGCACTGTTTTGGTGTTTTATCATCACCCCCTGCAGTGTTAGTGAAATCATATGCTTGTGTCTGTACAGCTTGTTAGATTCCTGCAGCACATAAAACCCCTCTCCACAGAGACGCAGGTTTAGAAGAATCCAGGATAATGAGCTGGAAAGCAGCATTGACAATGTTGACCAAGCCCAAGCAGGCTGTTGTGAATGTATCAGGCTCAATAAATTATATGTGTGCTGTGTTCACAATACGGCAAGTATTTTGTCATTAGTTTGTGTGCCTGAGGCAGGCTAAGCATAAGGCACACATTGTAATGCAAATTATGTACGCAAGAACACATATTTGGCCCTAACAAAGTTCTAAATTTATGGTAAAGTATTAGAGTCACCTTGGAGAGAATCTACATTTTAAAAAATAATGTTGAAATTTGGACATATGTCAACATGTCAGGAATAAAATTGTTATTACATTTGGATTCATTTGAGGTATACTACATGCAGTGTGGTCCTTGGTTTTTATTTATGGTTGCAGTATTTTGCTGTCATCCTGTGGGTGTTTCACACTGCTTGCTGGAGTGCTGTCTTAGTGTGAAAGGAGACAGTCATACTGCATCAATTAGCATGAGCAATGCTGGAAAAGCAATGGTTGAGGGCAGGTTAAGGTTGAAGACACTGCCATGCATCACTGGGCAGACCCAACAAGAGTCTTACTTTGTCCCGACAAATTGACCATATTAACCATGATGGAGTTGAGTGCTGTAAGTTCATGTAAATGAGGCCTTCAGGCTTCTCATTCACCTTCAGAATCATGTGAGTGACATAAAAGATTATCTGCCCACTTTCATGTCTACTGTTACAGCACACGGTGGCACATGTCATGATTTTATTCTCTTCATTTTTACTTTGTTTTTTAAAATCCTAAATAAATTAATTTTCCCTTAAGGTCTTCTTGTGGTCATAAAAAAAAATAACCCTATTGATCCAGATGGACCCCCAGTTGTGTAGACTCAGGTTCTAACTGGATAAACCTGCACTAAAACATTGATATAATGAACAAATATAAAGCAGTTATTTATGTATAGATCTCATTTAAAGTTTTCATGGATGTGGCCTTCTACTGGTTCAAGCTTCAGAGCCAAGCTCAAAAACACTCAAGATGAGAACTATTGTTTATAAGGCTTGTTTATTCCAAATCTAAAACATTTTTTAGTATTACAAGTGTGTAAAAAATGGAAGAGCTCAAAGGCAGCATAATTTGTGGCTTTACCTGTAATACATCACTCTACATGAACAGGAAGGGTAAGTGCAAATGATGTAATGGTGTGTCAAAGTCAGCTCCATGATTGAACCTGTAATTATGTAAAACATCAATGTCTGAAACTTTGGTGGACTTAGTCATGAATCCGTTTTGCAAGACTAAAGGTTTTGTTATTGTGGTATTAGAAAAAAAAAGGATTTGGATTGCATTATGACGGGTCTGGTCTCCAGCTTGAAAAAGTAGGGTTTGTGAGTCCTTGTTAGTTTTGTATATTCCTGTTGGATCTGGCGTGAAGGGAATTGGTTCAGTTGCAGCCTCTTAATAAACAAAACTAGGTTGATTGTTGGTGTCGTTGCTCTGTGTTTATAAGTACCTTAATATTTTGCCCTGATCTACTTGTTCCGTTGTAAAAGCGTTCCCAGTGGTGTGCTGGTTACGATTAGGGCGTTTTTAGCCATATTTAAGCAGTAGTTCATTAGGAATTTACCTTTGAGTTGTGGGTTGTACTTCCCCCACATCCCGTCATCCATTTATTTACAATTTCTCCTGCTAGCTTACAGTCCCTCACAAACACAACCTTAACATTAACAGTGCCACAAAAATGGTGAGCAATATTGAAGGATCCAGCTGTACAAATCTGATCCGGATTCCAGCTCAGACGAGGAAAACAAAGACGCACATGGAACTATTTGTCAACAAGTGGAAGCATCAGAATGGAGCAGAGCTTGGCATTAGTCGCCTGCCAATTGTAGCTTCTGTGTCACAGCTACAAGCTTTTTCCAAATAGATTTTTTCATCTACTGTGAATCACGATTCATAGTGAGTTGAATATTCAGAAATGCAATTTTAAGCTCAACTTTCTTTACAAATGTTATCCATTATCAGAAAAATACCAGAAGAACATGTTAAAACACCAAAACTCATTTTTTATTGAAGTGGGTCTTCGAGTTCATGTTCATTCCAGTGTTTGGCGGAACAAGAGTTCTACTCTTTGTAAATACAAGAAAGAAGTCCACGAAACAGATTCTGGAATATTTTTAATACGTTCATCAAAAAAGGGACTAGGAGACTAAAATGCATTTTTAGTCAAAACAAAAGATGAAGGTGACTTGAGAGACCAGTTTTGGTCATGCTCCAAATACAAAACTCAAATCAAGAAGAGATGAAAGGTCAACAAAGGATACAGGGTGGGACTTGTGTCATCATTGTTCAGAAAATGCATGCTCCAACTGATTGATTCTCCGTCTTACTTTCATGTGGTGGAGCATGGGGGCTAGATGAGGGCAAGAAAAAGACAAGGCTGAAACGCTATTTTCATTTCTGTACGCTGCTCAGGGAAAGCCCTTTTGAGAAAATGGTCTTCTATTGGCAGCTGTGGCCCACTTTACCCATTTATGCTTGAGCATTCATACGCCCACATGCACACACATGCATCAGTGAAAAGGAAAACAGACGCATCTGGAAAAGTCATCCTCTGGGAGGCATTGACATGACTTGCGGGAGGCTTGCTGTGTTTCTTGTGAGTTTGGGACTAAAAGTTCTGCGAGGTGACTTCCCTCTGCGTTTGCTGTGGCACCAGATAATGCTCAACTAACTGGTGAACCACATTCACAAGCTTGTGACAGGAGCAGAAGAACATGTGAGGAAGCATCTGAGACAGAGCAATATATAAATAATTGCACATTAAAGTTTAAATTTAATTTACGTGTTTCCTCTGAAAGGAAGGGAACCATTTCAGTGTCCTGTAGCTCAACTGAAACTAATGTCATAGCTGTGATAAACACGATCTGATGGCTTTAATATTTCTTACCATGTTGGGGCGGCCATGGTGCAGTGGAAAGGGCAGTCGGCCTTTGATCGAAGGATTGCAGGTTTGATTCCCGCCTTGCCTGCCCATGTGGCGAAGTGTCCTTGGGCAAGACACTGAACCCCACATTGCCTCTGATGGAAGGTTGGCGCCAGTGTTCGGCAGCGGAGCCACCATCAACTGCACTAAAGGGTTTACTTTCTTTTCTTCAGTTCGCCACTCACAGTCTCGCTTAGACCACTTATTAGTTAGTAATTCTCTTTTAAAAGATATCAAGGATTCCAACATTCATCCAATTATCATTAGTGATCATGCACCAGTTTCTGTAAATATTTCTAGAGATATACCAACACCTTCAGGCTTAACCTGGAGGTTTAACATTTCTCTGTTAAAAGATCAAGAGTTCATTCAGTTCTTTAAAAAAAGAGTGGGCAACCTTCTTAGAATTTAATGATACTCCTGATATTTCACCATGTGTTCTTTGGGAAACAGCAAAAGCAGTGATGAGAGGAAAAATTATTTCTTATTCAACAAACAAAAAACACAAAGAGAAAGCAGATTTATTAGAAATAGAAAATAAAATCAAAGATCTAGAGAACACACTCTGGGAAATCTGAAAAATTTAAAGCTTCAGTTAAATGACATCATCAATAAGCAAACACAATTCCAAATACAAAAACTTCGACTCGAAAATTTTGATAACTCAAATAAATCGGGTAAATTTTTAGCTAATCGGCTTAAAATTAATAAAGAAAAATCAACAATTACATCTATTATAGACCACACAGGAAATGTCACTCACGACCCGGTTAAAATCAATAAAACGTTTAAAGATTTTTATAAAAACTTGTACACATCACAGGTCAATCCATCAAAGCAAAGTATTAACTCATTTCTTAATAATGTAACTCTACCCAGATTAAATGAGGATCAAAGCTCAAACTTAGACTCTCCACTTTCATTGGCTGAACTTCATGAAGCTCTGTTACTGATGCCCAACAACAAAGCCCCAGGGCCTGGTGGCTTTCCTGCTGAGTTTTATAAGGAATTCTGGGAACAGCTGGCACAGACTTTTTATAAAATGGTTACTTTTATCAAGGAAAGCCAATCACTGCCACCACACATGAATTCAGCTAACATAATCCTCCTTCTCAAACCAGAAAAAGATCCCACAATTCCTTCTAGCTATCGCCCCAATTCTCTCATCAATGCAGACGTAAAAATTATTTGCAAAGCACTCGCACAGAGAATAGAAAAAAATCACTCCTTATATAATTCATCATGATCAAACTGGATTTATTAAAGGTAGACACTCAAGTGATAATGTCCACAGACTTGTAAACATAATAGATTTTGCCACTATTAAAAACCAGGAAACAACCATACTCTCGTTGGATGCTGAAAAAGCATTTGACAGAGTAAACTGGAAGTTCCTCATTGCTGCCCTCCATAAGTTTGGGTTTGGATTTGGAATCCTTCATTGATTGGATTAAAATATTATATCACAACCCAAATGCATCAGTCAGTTTCATCATCGGGGGTCAGTTTGGTAGCTGTCCCCGAACTTCCCTCCTTCCTCATACGACCACTTTTTAGGTTGAATGGGGGGGGGCGTGCCTGCGGAATACGTCGGGGCCACTTGGCAGTGGTCCAGCCTCCCATGGTCTACGCACAGTTTCGCCCCCTTCTCTTGGTTTTAAACGCACCTTAGACACGTAGGATCCTTGGTGGGGGGGTGCTAGGACATCACTGCCAGCAAGCAGGAGATGTCCTCTCAGTGCTTTACCCTCCAATTTTAACTGCACTGTAGACATTTAGGGCTCCTTGGTGAGAAGGTGATTAGACATCCCTGTTAGCAGTCAGGAGATGTCCTCAGTGCCCTGCTCGCCAATTTTAACTGCACCCTTTATTACACACACCCTTCAACCACAAGAAACACACCTCAACGCACACACAAATACAAATACAAATACAAAATACACATACAAAATACAAATACACAAGGAAGGTGGGAGTACTGATCTTCTGTCCCCTACCCCATCCCTGGTGGAGGGAACAGGGCCTTCAGCGGCGGCGGCCTTGTCTCTTGGGTGTCGGTCTCCTGGGCCCGGCGGTCCCCTCCCCGCGCAGGGAGAGGGATCCCTTAGTCCTCTGGCAAGTCCATGAGCGGGGGATCATATTCCATCTGAGCCTGGAGGGTGTCTGTGTCCTTGTGGTGCGGGTTCTGGTCCTTACCCTCGGGACCCCTTCTGGGTCACAATATTAGGAGAGCCTGGTCAGCCAATGTACACCTTCGGGGACCCCCACTTCTCTTGGTCATCCCTCCTCTAGATGGGGGTAGCTGACCCCCATCGTGCTCTCTTCTGGATCTCCGCAGCTGTCTGGGGCTTTGAGTGGGTCTCCCATGGGGGGCCCCGGCTCGTACCCGGGGCTGGGGTGGGGGGGTGCTTGGGGCTCCTAGGTGGTGGTGGGCGGCTTGTCTGGGGTGGGGGGGCTCTCGGGGGTGGGGCCCCGCGCTGGGCCACCTGGTGCGGTGGGAGGGCTGCTCTTCAGGCTGGGCCTTGCGCTCTGCACTTCCATATCTCACTGCGCTCGGGTGTTGGGGGCCCGTGTGGCTGTCCTGCGCGCCCTGGTCTGGGTGCTTGGCTGGGCTGCCGGGCGGGTGGATCTCCTCCGTTGACCCCACCGTATGGGTGTGGGCCCTGGTCGGCGGCGCCGCCTAGGCGGGGGTCTTGGTGTGGGGATGGCTGGAGGTTCTCCCTCCTTTTTTGTGCATTCCATCATCCACTTCATCTTAACATAACATTCACCTGAGCACAGGCGTCGGCTCACCTTTGCACCCTCAAATGTGTGGACAGGCCCTGACCATTGTAGACCAACACTCACTATTGCAATGGGTATACGATCCAGCATTTTGTTGCCAGTAGATTAACAACTCTACCCTCCCTTCCCAGTAGTCCTTCTCTGAATTCTATAATCCATTATCTATCATCACCCCCCCCCCCCCCCCCCCCCAAACTCTCTCCTTTTCCCCCTTTCCTTTTCCGTCCGGCCCAACAAAAAGAACACCAAAAAATAAATAAATAAATAAAATAAATCAATATTAATAAAGTATCATTTAGATTACAAAAGGGGCTTATACCAACATACATTTTGTGTTCGCTATGATTTATAACCCCCGATTGTAAGAGTAAAATCTGTCAAACACAAGAGGCTCTCAGCTCATATCTGTTTGCTCAGCTGTTGGGCAGGACAAGTTAAAAAAAAAAAAAATAGTTCATCACATATTTTTTTTCCCCTGCTTGTCCTGTTCACCTCCAATATAATATATATAATATAATATTTACCAGACATAAAGTAGAGAATGATTTTTTTATCTTTTCCAACTTTTTTCTGTAAAAATATTACTCTACTTTAGAATTCTGATTGCAATACCGTATGTCTTCTAATAATGGCCGGTCTCTAATAGACCAATAAAAGCTGGGTCTAACAGGTATTAGTTGTAATAGACACTGGTCTCTAATAGTGGCCGGACTCCTTTAAGACTCCCCACCCCCTCCATATTCCTCCTCCCTACCAGCCTGCCGCCTCCCCTCACCCTCTGCCTGCCGAAGCGCTTGTACTGAGGCAGGCATTTGGTGGGGGCTGGGTGTTTGTGGCGTTCAGTCAGTGTAGCATGAATCACAACATTTTGGATTATTCAATTTTGTTGAAACTTTTGGAATATAACAAAGAACATTCTGGTGAGGAATCTGAACCACATTTGGGATGAATCCTAAACATATCAGAGAATGTTGCAATCAGATGGATGAAGGAGCAAAGACGGCTGCAGGAAGAAAAGGAACAAACCCGTTTCCTGATGTTTATACTGGATCAATCCCTACTTATGTTGGTGTTTAGTCTAAGTTTTGTAGTCTGGTTAGAAAGATATATATTGTAGAGTTTTTGCTTGATGAGCAATAGCAATGGAAGTCTGTTGAAAAAGATTGACATGATAATGTATTAGCTTGTTTTTAGCAGAATGGGGATTTCAGCGCCCGCATATTTTCCTCTGGGAAACGTTTCGGCCACCATTTTTTTTCCCTTGCTCGTGTACTTATACATACCGGTATAAGAAGACAGCTTACAAAAACTAATACCTGTCCTGCTAATTATAGTTATTCTTAATCAGTGAGGTTATGATCACCCCCCCCCACACACACACACACACACCACCACCACTGTTTATATCTTAAAGAGTCTGGTTTATTCAAATAGTTTTAAGGGGTTGGATAAAATAATTGACAAAATAATCAGCCAGTGTTCAAATTATTTTGTCCAACCCCCTGTATCTTACCATAAGAGGTTTTGAACAACTACTTGGTTTGTAAAATGAAAAAAAAAAACTCTAAAATATTGCAAGAAAACAACCTTGCTGGGTCACTTTGACCCATCTTTCAAAGGGTTACAAACTATGGATAATTCCAACAGCCAACATTATTTTAATCCTCACATAATGCAAAGATCCTCTGAAATCAGACGGTATACCTTTGTCACATTAAACATCATAATTGATTCCTCTAAATCCAACTGTTAAGCTGCTTTAAAGTGATTATTTGACTAACTCTGCCTCTCTGTCGTGCAAAGTTATTAGACTGAAGAATATTCCAGCATTAGAGCTTTTAGCAGGGTCATTCTGCGAAAACGTTGCAATTAATCTGTGGGCAGGAACTCTGCCGAAGGTGTCCTCTGCTATAAAGCAGTCTCCATTAGACACTTCCACCCAAACCAAACGCTGACTATCTCTCAGGATGAACTGCATTGCAGCAACGATGAGAAAAATCACCAATGGACTTCTGGCAGAATGTTTTCATCATCCAGCTAATCTGCACAGTAGTTTCAAAACACAGAGGTTTTGATTTTTTTATTGATCTGACTGTTAAGTGCTGAAGATGAGGCTTTACAGCTTACAGAATAAACTTGTTGGGGATGAGCTACATACCATGGGCCATACATATCAATGACATCAAACCTGAGCAGGGCTTGAAGGAATGCTGAGATGTGCAGATGCAGAGCTGCACTTCAACATCAAGATGTCTCAGAGCTGTTCTGATGAGCTTGGCAGTATTTGGCATGAATGAGCCGTTTTCTTATCCTTCAGTTTTAAAAAGCAGCTTGGGACTAGAGTGAAGGCCTTTTATTGTGTATAATAGCAGGAGAATAAATTCCCCACCCAAACAAACAAGAGCCCATGGGTTATCATAGGTCTTGAATCACAATATGCCACAGCTCTTACTTCTGGGATGCCATGGAGCTCCAAACACCCTGAGCTTTTTTCTAATTTCTCCTCAAATGCTTCCTAGCGCTGGATATGTGAGCAGCTGTGAATATTTCATCTCTCTGAATTATCCACTGTCTCTGGCTGATGCAATATTTACAGAGTTCTCACCGTACTTCAACAAGCACTTCCCATAAGACTCATAGTTATTGTTTTTTTTTTTTTTTTTTGCATAGAGAAGGATGGCATTCAGCAGGAAATACACACACTGGGGAACCTGACTCGGAAGACAGCACACACAGAGCATGTGTTTTATGGTGCAGCTGATGTTTTTATTTGTTCTTTCACAATATTTCTGAGCTTCACTAAAGCAAAAGTAGCCTTAAAACATTTACTGAGTTAGTCACTCTAAAACAACAGACAGTGTGGTTTTGGAAGGACTCCTGCAGGTTAAAAAAAAGGTTTTGTTTGACTATTTGTTAATATACTGCACAAAGGGAAGCATGATTTAAACATCAAAGCTTTAATGCCTTCACGCTGTATGTTACCAAGTCAGAAATTACTGTTTAATCCAGGGCTCTACTTAATTTAGCATCACCTTAAACAAAAGAAAACACTTTTTATAGAATTGAAAACAAATGAAGGAGTTAAGGGCAACATGTACTTGAGCAGCAACTGCCTTGAAATCATTTATACCAGAGTTTGCATGGGTGGTCCCGTGGGGTGTTTAGGGAGACGGCAAATGAATCAATTGCACACAAGGGCAGTAGACGGGGTACAGTATTAAAAACAATTATTAAAAAATTCTAAAAACAGAGTTAAGAAGAATTTAATAAAACCAACATTAACACCAAAGGTAATGATATAAATGGTAGTCTGCTGGGGGACCTGACAACTGAGGGAGGTGGAGGCTCCCAAAAGAACAAGACAAAAATCTGAATCATCCCACTCACGTGATGCAAATCACACGCACTCGTGACACCCACACACCCACACAAATGTTTAAAAGAAAAAGAAGAAAGCCAATTCAGAACAGGCTTCTTGACTCCCTGAGCTCCGCTAAACAAAAACAATATTCTGCAACACAGCAAACTCACACCACCTTCACGTAATCATCCATTCATTAAAACAAGGAAGGCTTAGCGGTTAGAGCAGGAAGGGGAGGATCCAAGCGCAGGACACAATTGAAGTTATGAGGTTTATTTAGGGGAGAGGCGGTGAATGTTGATGGGGGAAAGTCCAGCATGGATTGGTCTGCGTCGAGAGCGGAGTTGGATGAGCCCAGGGGAGCAGCACGGGTGGTGAAGAGAAAGCGGGAGCCACTGGCAAGCAAACACACTAGTTAGTCGGCAAATCTTTGACACAAGAGTAGAGTCCTATGACACGTCTTGAGAGCCAGTACGTTACCGTCTTGGGCAGGCTAACAGTCTGGCGCCGGAGCTGGGATCACCACGATCCTTTATACACCTGCTGGAGACCCAGGTGCAGGCAATCATGGTGGCCATACCTGGTGGCTGATTGAGCACAGGTGGGAGCTGTCATGGCGTCTGACGACCCACAACAGTACCCCCCCCTCAACGGGAGCCACCAGGCGACAGGAACCGATCCGGGCACCGATGCCGAAGATCACAAACCAGAGAGGCATCCAGGATAGCGGAACGGGGAACCCAGGCCAGTTCCTCGGGGCCATAGCCCTCCCAGTCCACCAAGAACTGCAAGCCCCGACCACGGCGCCGGACGTCCAGGAGGCGCCGCACAGAGTACGCCGGACGCCCAGCCACCACCCGGGCGGGCAGCAACAGGAGGGGCCAAGGCAGAGGAGGCGACCGGCTTTATCTGGAACACATGAAAGGACGGATTAACATCACCGTCTGTTTCTTTCTCTTGGTCCACAGAAGCAGCTGCTGCCTTTGCCAAGTTAAAGAGCCTGTTCACCACTGCCCCAGTCCTGCGCCATCCGGATCCGACTCGACAGTTCGTGATAGAGGTTGATGCCTCTGAGACGGGTGTGGGGGCAGTTCTATCCCAGCGTTCTGCAGAGACTCAGAATTTAAAACCCCTGATGATGATGTTAATCTGGTTAGAGGTGCAGCGATGCGGCTATAGCCCTGAATGAATCTCCGGTAGAAATTGGCGAAGCCGAGGAAGCCTTGGAGTTGTTTCACAGTTGTGGGTACGGGCCACTCCACCACGGCCTTTATCTTGTCCGGATCGGCCCTCACCTGGCCTCCCTCGAAAATGTACCCGAGGAAAGGGATTGTTTCTTTATGAAAATCACATTTCTCGGCTTTCACGTACAATCGGTTCTCTAGGAGTCGCTGTAGAACTTGGCGAACGTGGCGAATGTGGTCAGGGAGGTTGGAGGAAAAAATCAAGATGTCATCCAAATATACAAAGACAAAGCGGTTCAGGTAATCACGGAGGACGTCGTTTACTAAGGCCTGGAAAACTGCTGGTGCATTACACAGTTCAAAAGGCATCACCAAATACTCAAAATGGCCTAATGGGGTGTTAAAAGCCGTTTTCCATGCATCTCCCTGCTTTATTCGGACTAGGTGATAAGCATTTCTGAGATCGAGTTTGGAGAAAAAGGAGGCACCATGAAGGGAACTGAAGGCGGAGTCAATGAGGGGCAAAGGATATCGATTCTTTACGGTGATGTTGTTTAATCCCCGGTAATCGATACATGGCCGGAGTGACCCCTCCTTCTTGGTCACGAAGAAGAAACCGGCACCGACAGGTGAGGATGAGGGTCTGATTAGCCCGGAGGCCAGGGAGTCATTGACGTAGTTCTCCCTGGCCTCAGTCTCGGGCCGGGAAAGATTATACAGGTGTCTGGAGGGGAGAGGAGCCCCAGGGAGCAGCTTGATGGCACAATCATAAGGCCGGTGGGGAGGAAGAGCAACAGCTTTATCCTTGCTAAAAACCTCAGCCAGATCATGGTACTCCACTGGAACACTGGATAGGTCGACTGACTCGGGTGACCTGACGGTGACAGGGGAAGGCCTGGAAAGTGCTGAGCGAAGACAGGAGGAGTGACAAGAGGGGTCCCAACTGAGAATACAGCCTGTGCGCCAGTTCACATGGGGGTTGTGGAGAGAAAGCCATGGGTGCCCGAGGACCACAGGGGTATTGGGAGTGTCCACAATAAGAAAACGGAGTAGCTCCTGATGATTACCTGAAACGATCAATTTGGTTGGTGCAGACTGGTCATGAACAGTGTACAGCTGTTGTCCATTCAGGGCTTTAGCAATGACTGGGGGGTCTACAGGCTCTGTTGCCAGCTTGAGTTTATGGGCCAAGCTTCGGTCCAGGAAGTTGCCCTCAGCTCCAGAATCCAAAAGGACACGAACTGGATGCGTTGACTGGGGGAGACATAAAGTGGCAGGAAGCAGGGTCATGGATGGCAGGATGGAACTGCTTGGGGTCGCCAGTACTCCCGCCCTCACTGGTGACCCTGGTCTTTTGGCCGCAGAATACAACTCGCCACAGTAAAAACATAACCTGTTCTGGAGCCGGCGTTGTCTCTCCTCCCAGGGGAGCTGGGTGCTGCCCAATTGCATGGGTTCCTCTCCCTCCGACGGCACGCTAGTGGGTGGAGCCAGGGCTGCAAAGGACGCTGGTGTAGGAAGCGACTGACCTTGGCGTTCTCGTGCCCTCTCCCGGAGTCGGTTGTCCAATCTGATGGTCAGGGAGATCAGTTCATCAAGGGAGTTTGGGGGGGTCTCTGGTGGCAAGTTCGTCTTTTATTTGTTCTCGAAGTCCTCTTGTGAAAACACCTTGCAGAGCTGCGTCGTTCCAGCCAGCCTCTGCAGCTATCGTGCGAAATTCTATGGCGTATGCAGCCGCGCTGAGAGATCCCTGTCGTAGCTGTAGGAGATGTTTAGCCGCCTCACCGCCCCTGACCGGATGGTCAAACACCTTCTTCAATTCATTGATGAAGTCAGCATAAGTCATCTGCCCCAGACCTTGGGATTCATAAACTGCCTCCGCCCAGCTCAGAGCCTTGCCCTCCAAAAGACCGATGACAAAGGATATCCGTGACTGATCGGTGGCGTATGTGACGGGCTTTTGCTGGAAAACCAAAAAACACTGCAACAAAAATCCTCTGCATTTACCTGGAACTCCGGAATAAGGCTTCGGATCAGGTATGTGTACCTCTCTCACAGGTGTGGGAATTGCTGGCGGGCTGGCAGCTGGGGGCACAGATGAGCGCTGTGACAGTGTTGGTGAGCTGCTGCAGCTGTGAGAGAACCGCGTTGTGTTTGTGATCCAGAACCTGCAGCAACTGCTCATGCCGGGCAAGATTGGGATGGGTTGGGGTTGCATCCGCTGGATCCATGAATGGCCAGACTGTTCTGTTAGGCGGAGAGCAGGAAGGGGAGGATCCAAGCGCAGGACACAATTGAAGTTATGAGGTTTATTTAAGCGTAAGGCGATGAATGTTGATGGGGGAAAGTCCAGCATGGATCAGTCTGCGTCGAGAGCGGAGTTGGATGAGCCCAGGGGAGCAGCAGGGGTGGTGGAGAGAAAGCGGGAGTCACTGGCAAGCAAACACACTAGTTAGTCGGCAAATCTTTGACACAAGAGTAGAGTCCTATGACACGTCTTGAGAGCCAGCACGTTACCGTCTTGGGCAAGCTAACAGTCTGGCGCCAGAGCTGGGATCACCACGATCCTTTATACACCTGCTGGAGACCCAGGTGCAGGCAATCATGGTGGCCATACCTGGTGGCTGATTGAGCACAGGTGGGAGCTGTCATGGCGTCTGACGACCCACAACATTAGCCAGCGAGTCTACGACTGATCAGCGACGCGGGTGCAGGGGACAAGCCCAGCGTGAACGTCCTGTCAGTCCTCCTGAGACTCCCTTGGCGGTAGCGGCAGGCGATCACCCCAGCAGAACCCTCACCCAAAAACACAAAATTGTTCAGGCGCACACAAAGCCAGAAAGCACCTCAATGGTCTAGAAGAAAACCCAGCCTGAATAAAGCAGCAGCTGTTCTGCCAAACACAGGAGGCGTCAGAGAATTTCTGGTGATAAAAGAAAAAAAAAAAAACATCAGCCATAATAAGTTAACCTGAAGGCAATGGAGGGCTTCAGCATTGCTGACTTACCAGACAAGCAATGCTGAAGTAGCGGCTGGATTTAGAGTCAGACAGCCTGTGCAGTTATCCGGAGCTAAAAAAGTAACAGTCTGAAGATATAATGCCAGCTAACAATCACCTGATTCCAGGTTCCCGCCACTACATTACCTGTGAGGCTACCCAGAATAGCGCCCCAAGAGGTCACTGCCTGCAATTACTTGTCCTACTGCACCTGCGTCAATTTATCCTGCTACACATGTGTATCCAAAAGAACCTAAAAAACATGTTGGCGCTTTAGTTTCTACACATCATCTGCTCTCATGTTGCTGGAAATGATAAAATCTGCAAACATTTTCAAAGTAAAATAAAAAAAAAAGGTCAGATGCTTATTGTGGGGATGTCACACTTGTAATGCAGTGTGGCACAATTTAAGTTTGTTAAATATTCAGTAGTTTTCAATTATATTATCTAAGGTTAATTTTTAGGGTTTAAATCTACATAAAGTTTGGTAGTGGATGTTTGGTTACAATATTCTTTCAAGACCACTATACAGCAGTTAGTCACAGGATCTTCTAGACATCCCCTTTTCCATTTTTCCAATAAAGTTATTCCAGCAGGACTTTTTACGATATTTCAAGCTGTTTTTTTTTTGTTTTTTTTTTTACATTTTATAGGCATTTTTGATCAATTTAAGATTATCTGCAGAGTTAAATGAAGTACACCTAAGTTAAATGAAGTTAAATAAAGTAAAATGATGGACAACTAAAAGTGAAGTTCTGGACACACAGTCTGACAGTTATTCACGTTATTCCAGTTTATCACAACTGCAAAACAGTAGAAAAGGTCACTGTTCTTCAAATTGTGAATCTCTTTTGAATTTAACCATCGCCGGCAGTGCTGCCTTTTAAACGGTTCATTGTCTGTTTTTTTTTTTTTTTCTTAATTACATTATTTCTTTATACACATTATTATGAATAATTATTGAAATAAATTGCTTGTTGATACACGTTTAATGATCTGCGTTAAGAGAGTAAGGAGAGAGTTAGAGGTGGAGGTTTCTTGCAAAAAAAGTAACCCAGGAAGCTATTTGTGGACGTTGTTTTTTTAAAGCAAAGTTTTGCTTAATCATCTGGACAAAAACAAGCAGTAAGAGGTGAACTTTCTGTCTGAAATGTTGCTTTGGATCTCTTAACATGACGCTTTAATGTTCATTTCTTTTGTAAGTGAACGTTGCAGAAGCAACCATCTGTGATTAACACCTCCACATTGTTCTGATAGTGGATACATCGTCGTGTGGTATCCCTTCCTGCTGCAGACCAGCACCGTAAACAAATAATTATTACAACTACATTGAACCCCCACACAAGCATAGGTAACAAAAACCAAAACGCCTTTTGAAAGTTTTGTTTTTGTAGGAAAGAGCAAGCTAGAAGAAAATAAATCTGCATTTAACAGACACCAGGAGTCGTTCTTATATTTGGATTTATTGTGACAG
This sequence comes from Oryzias woworae, assembly GCA_016861445.1. Taxonomy (NCBI): domain Eukaryota; kingdom Metazoa; phylum Chordata; class Actinopteri; order Beloniformes; family Adrianichthyidae; genus Oryzias; species Oryzias woworae. Next base: position 245,295 of record BOLG01000460.1, read on the forward strand.
TCTGTTCCTACGCATCAAGTCTGCTCTGCATAATATGTGGTGACCAGCTCATGAATATTTCAAGAAAGCTGCAAATAAAATGGCAAACATGATGGATTCAACCCTATTTATAAAACCAAAAACACAAGTTTTTAACACTTTATTCTGTTGTAACACCTTAAGGCCAGTTTATATTATTTGTCGTTGAACCAATGCAGAAAAAAAAACTTGAGAACTGCTGTTTGAAACTATTCACACTACTGGCATCCTGTTTCTACTTCCAAAGAATTTTCCAAACATGTACATTCTTTCACATTTCAAACTATTTTAACTATTTTGATATCAACACTCAGGTTGTTTAGGGTTGCTGGTACTTTTTTTATTGATTTGGTTTGTAAAATATTGGGCTTTGTGTGGTTGTTATTGGCCACTAAAATGAATGGGTAAGTGCTGTACTGTAAAAAAAAAAACTGTGCCTAAAAACTTTAAACTTTCATGTACAGGGGTTGGACAAAATAATTACTACTAATTATAATAATAATTGGACACTTGTTAAATTTGGAGAAACTTTATTTAACCCACTTTAGCCTTCAATGCAGCTTCAATACGTTTTGCAATGGAATCATAAAGCTTCATGACTTCTTCCATTGGAATTTTTCGCCACTCTTCCATCAAAACCTGCTCCAGCTCCTCCAAATGGAAGGGTGGAGGGTAGTGATTCCTGACTTGTCGCTCGAGTATGCACCACAAATGCTCAATGATATTGAGATCCGGAGATTGAGGGGGCCATTCTGTGTGTTCCAGCTGTTTCATGCTCGTCATACCACTTTTAACGACATGGACAGCGTGCATTAAAAAGTGCAGTGTTCCAATTATTTTGTCCAACCCCTGTAGTTGTCCCTTATTATGGTTCATCATGGTTCATCTTGCTGTTTGATTCTATAATGTTGGACTTACCTTTCTATGAATGTTTAAACAACAGAGAAAAGTGTGAACATTTTCTTTTCTGAAACAAATGTGTAAAATGTGAAATGAGAGATTTTACAGCTTTAAAACACCTATAATAATTGTTAAAAAAATAAATCATTAAAACAAACCAATTTACGTATTTTGTTTATTGTGGTATTTTAGGACATAACTTCAACAATAAATGAGGGACAACTAGACCCAATCATCACCTGCATGTTCATGTGCTCTCGTAACACATATGTGCAGATCTGTAACACTGGCTGATTCTGACACATAAAAACGATGCTTTTCATATCTGCCTTGCACTGATATGATACACAAAATGCAACAGAGTCCTTTTTCTCTGCAACCGCTGATTTCTGTTGATTGTGTAAACACTTCAGTACTGTATATTAAGGCATTTCAGAGCAAGGCTGCTTTTCTTCACTTCAGAACCCACTGGATTATTGCGCAAACAATTGAAATAGTAAAAAGAATGTCAACACTGGAGCTAAAGCTCCAAAGTTAAAGGGTTGAAGAAAATTAAGCATTTGCCAAAAATACAACTAGGGGTTTATAATTATACAGCATATCTAAAAACTGCATTACTCCTTTTTGTGACAATAAAAAAGAAAATCACAAAAATCACAATAAAAGAAAGTTAAAAACAGACTGAATTTATTTGAATATATAAAAGTGAAAGTAAATGATTAATAAAAACATAATTGAAACTATATAAAACAGATTTTATAATACATAACTAGATTAGATAAAAAAGCCATGTTGGGTCTTGATTCTCCTTAAAAATCTCTATGCTCCTGAGGCTCTCAGGCTGTTCCACAGGCAAGGAACATAATGGCATAATGAGGTCTCTCTGTAAGTTTTGGTCCTCACCATAGGAACACTTAAAAGGCCGGCGCCGGAGGACCTCTGGGCACATGAGGCCTCATACTTAAAAAGGAGATATTGAGATAAGGAGGTCCAAGACCATTAAAAACATTAAAAGAACTTTAAAATCTATCTTGAAACGCACAGGGAGCCAATTCAGGGATTTTAAAATGGTTGTAATGTGTTCCCGCCCGACATGGAACGTCACCTCTCTAGGAGGGAAGGCGCCTGAGTTTGTGCGAGAGATTGAGAGGTACCGGCTAGACATAGTTGGGCTCACCTCTACGCACAGTCTGGGCTCTGAAACTCAGTCACTCGAGAGAGGTTGGACTCTCTACCATTCTGGAGTTGCACAGCAGTTCGGAGTACCCAGCTTTCTTGGTGTCTCTCGGAGGGGTACTGGAGGGACGTGATTGGTAGGAACGGATTCCCTGATCTGAACCCGAGCTGTGTTTTGTTGTTGGACTTCTGTGCTAGTCATAGTTTATCCATAACAAACACCATGTTCCAGCACAAGGGTGTCCATCAATACACGTGGCATCAGGACACCTTCGGCAGGAGATCAATGATTGACTTTGTAGTCGTTTCAGGCGACCTTCGGCCATGTGTTTTGGACACTCGGGTAAAGAGAGGGGCAGAGCTGTCCACTGATTACTACCTGGTGGTGAGTTGGATTCGTTGGCGGGGAAGGAGGCCGGAAAGGCTTGGTAGACCCAAACGTACTGGGAGGGTTTGCTGGGAGCTGAGCCCTCCGTCAGGGAAGTCTTTAACTCCCACATCCGGGAGAGCTTCAAACAGGTACCGAGGGAGGCTGGTAACATTGAGTCTGAATGGACCATGTTCTCCACCTCCATTGTCTCTGCTGCTGTTCGGAGCTGTGGTCGCAAGGTCTCTGGTGCCTGTCGTGGCGGCAACCCCTGAACCCGTTGGTGGACCCCGGAAGTAAGGGATGCCGTCAAGCTGAAGAAGGAGTCCTATTAGGTCTGGCTGGCTTGTGGGACTCCAGAGGCAGCTGACAGGTATCCGCAGTCTAAGCGAGCTGCGGCTCAGGCTGTAGTAGAGGCAAAAACTCGGTCCTGGGAGGAGTTCGTTGAGGCCATGGAGAAGGACTATCGGTTGATAGTCCCTCGAAGAGGTTCTGGCAACCGTCCGGCGCCTCAGGAGGGGGAAGCAGTTTTCTGCAGGCACCGTTTTCAGTGCAGGTGGGGAGCTGCTGACTTCAACTGGGGACATTGTCGGGCGGTGGAAGGAATACTGCTGACACGCCTTCTGTCGAGGAAGCAGAGGCTGAGAACTTTGGGGTGGGGCTGTCCATTACCCAAGCTGAAGTCACCGAGGTAGTCAACAAGCTCCTCGGTGGCAAAGTACCGGGGGTGGACGAGGTCCGCCCTGAGTACCTCAAGTCTCTGGATGCTGTGGGAGTGTCTTGGCTGACACGTCTCTGCAGCATTGCGTGGCAGTCGGGAACAGTACCACTGGACTGGCAGACAGGGGTGGTGGTCCCCCTTTTCAAGAAGGGAGACCGGAGAGTGTGTTCCAATTACCGGGGAATCACACTCCTCAGCCTCCCTGGGAAAGTCTATACCAGGGTACTGGAGAGGAGAGTCCGGCCAATAGTCGAACCTCAGATTCAAGAACAGCAATGCGGTTTCCGTCCTGGCCGTGGAACTGTGGATCAGCTCTACACCCTGTCTAGGGTACTGGAGGGTTCGTGGGAGTTCGCTCATCCTGTCCATATGTGTTTTGTGGATTTGGAGAAGGCGTTCGACCGTGTGCCCCGAGGTGTCCTGTGGAGGACACTTTGGGAGTATGGGGTCCGGGGACCCTTACTCAGGGCTGTCCGGTCTCTGTATGACCAGAGCAGGAGCTTGGTCCGCATAGCTGGCACTAAGTCAGACCTGTTCCCGGTGCATGTTGGACTACGGCAGGGCTGCCCTTTGTCACCGGTTCTGTTCATAGTCTTTATGGACAGAATTTCTAGGTGCAGCCAGGGTCCGGAGGGGGTCTGGTTTGGGAACCACAGGATTTCCTCTCTGTTCTTTGCAGATGATGTTGTCCTGTTGGCTTCATCAAGCCAGGACCTCCAGCATGCATTGGAACGGTTTGCAGCCAAGTGTGAAGCGGCTGGGATGAGGGTCAGCACCGCTAAGTGGAGCTTGGAGTAGAGCTGCTTCTCCTCCACATCGAGAGGAGCCAGTTGAGGTGGCTTGGGCATTTGATTCGGATGCCCCCTGGACACCTCCTTAGGGAGGTGTTCCGGGCATGTCCCACTGGGAGGAGGCCCCGGGAAGACCCAGGACACGCTGGAGAGACTATGTCTCTCAGCTGGCCTGGGAACGACTCGGGGTCCCCCCAGAGGAGCTGGAGGAAGTGGCCGGGGAGCGGGAAGTCTGGGCATCTTTACTGAGACTGCTGCCCCTGCGACCCGGTCCCGGATAAGCGGAAGAAAATGGATGGATGGATGGATGGTGTTCCCGCCCCCTGGTCCTCATCAGAACTTGTGCCGCTGAGTTCTGTAAAAGTTGTAAATTTGAAAGAGACTTTTTAGGTCAACCAGAGAGCAGGGCTTTACAATAATCTAAACGACTAAAAATAAAAGCATCAGCACCTCTGTGCTGGCAAGAGAGAGGAATGGACGGACTCTGGTAATGTTTTTAAGATGATAAAATCCTGTCTTAATGACATTTTTAATATGTGGAATAAAATTCAGTACGCCCAGGTTTCTCACACAGTGAGAAGGTTTAAAATTCTGCAACTTTAGTTAAATCATCTCTCTTGTCTTCAAGACTGATGATTAAAACTTCAGTTTAGACCTGATTGAGCTGTAAGAAGTTTTCTGCCATCCAAGACTTTATATCTAATATATGAAATATATGAATAATTATATTAAATACAATTTAAGAGGGTTTACAGGTAAAAGGTCATCAGGGGACACAGCGATGTAAAGCTGTGTATCATCAGCGTTGCTTTGAAATTCAACACCGTGTCTCCTGATGACATCACTAGAGGGCAGCATATACAAGTGAAATATATAGGCCCTAAAATGGGCCCTTGGGGAACCCCACAAGTTATTGGATTCTTGAAGAGCATGTATCCATACTTACCTTAAATGTTGATCTGTAAGATAGGAATAAAACCACTTAAGAACATTTCCAGAGAGGCCCACTAGACTCCTGTCTGTCTAATAAAACCTGGTGATCTACTGGATCAAAAGCAGCACTAAGATCCAGCAGCACCAGAACAGAGAGTTTCTGGGAGTCTAAATTAACTTTAACTCCAGTATTTCCTCAAGGGAATCCGCTGTTCTTGGGCCCTCCGGCCTAAGGGTGAGCTGGTGCTGCGGTGCTCATTCTCATTGGGGCAGCCGGGGTACCTCCATGTTGAGGGGGCTCTGGTCTGCCCTGTGTTGGGTAGGGCACTTCGGTGATGACCCCTGTGGTTGGGCTGGACCTTGGAATAAACGGATCCCCGTAATATCGTTTCTCCACAGCAGTACTGAGCCAGACTTTTTCCTTAGAGCTGCAGTTTTTAATCTTTGTTCAGTTTTCCTGTGGGGTAGTGTACTCAAAGTAACGTTTGTCTTAGCGAAATTAGTGGTTAGTAGTTAGGTGTTATTTTAAATACACTTAAGCATCTAACTTGCAGTAGTGTGGGACTGTTTTTTTGTTTGTTTGTTTGTTTTTTGTTTGCTACCGAGGTTGGGAGTTAGTGTAGTCACAGTAGAGTTTGTTGTAGCAGAACCAGTCTGTTTATTTACATATAAAAACACTACTGCGGCTAACATGTAGCTATGTTCTCACATCTCACGGGACAACATGGCGGACAGAGCTACAACAGCGGCTGATCTGGACTCACATTTTTCGGTAAAAACAGCTGCAATCATTACTGACCTCAAGGAAGACATCCGTCGTTTAAGAGCTGAACTAGAAGTGAAAGACGCTCTACTTTCCAAGTTCATGGATGTCTCCTTCTTCCAGTCTAAGCGGCTATAACTTCTCTTAGCGCCGCTCTCCAGGACACAGCTCCATGGATCCTTCCACCTGCTCTCGGCCTTCTTCATTCTCGACTCCCAAACAAAGATCCCTGGATGAAGAAGTGGTTGTCCGAATGCCCAGAAGGACTTCTGATGAGACTCAAAAGCCTGCGCCGAGTCTCTCAAACCGCTTCGGAAGTCTGGCTGCGGATTCTCCGTGCTCCTTCGGCCTCAGCGGCACGGACTCCACCAGACCTGGGCTCCATCGTCGAGTTTCCTGCTCTTCGGCGAGACGCCACAGAGACTCGGATGGAACACGCAGACACCGCGGCGGGCAGCGATCCGGCTCGACCTTCGAGGATCACCGCGAAAGCCTCATCCGGTCCCGACGAGCGTCGCCGGCTGGAGCTCCCCGCTTCCTCTCGGTCGGCAACCTCTTCCTCCCGCCGTCGGATCCTGAAGGAGGCTGTCCGCTTCCACTCCAGCGGTTCCCGCGCCTCGCCGCCATCCCAGACCGACCGCCGGCTACAAGGTGAGGCCGCCGCCGTCACACAGGGACGCTCCGCTGTCGCCTCACCTGTCTGCGCTTCACCTGCGCCCGCGTCTCCTCCTGCACTGTTTGCCCCGACGACAGCAATCATGGGTGACTCCATAATAAGGAAGGTCCGCTTCTTTAACGCGGTAACTCACTGTTTTCCTGGAGCCACAGTTCTGGACATCCTGGAGAAACTCCCAGAACTGTTGCGCTCTTTCCATTCCTCTGTTAGGAGACTGATTTTACACGTCGGTTTTAATGATACATCGTATAAAGAGTCTGAAACGACTAAAAAAGCTTTTAACAGACTTTTTAATTTTTTAAAGTCCTGTCCATTTACTGTTTTTATCTCTGGGCCCCTCCCCTCCCTCTCCCGTGGCCAGGGCCGGTTCAGCAGGCTGCTGAGTCTTAGCTCCTGGCTCCATTCTGCTTCCAGTCAGAACGGATTTGTTTTTATTGACAATTTTAATCTGTTCTGGAACAGAAACTCTTTTTACAAAACTGATGGAATCCACCCTAGTCCACTGGGCAGTAATGTCTTAGCTGCCAACATCAGACACTCTGTCCAGACATCACCAGCCCTCATCATGACCACACCAGTCCAAACCACATCTTCATCTGCACAAACATCTGTGTGTGGAAGTGACTGACTGGATTCTGTACATTCCTCCCACAATCTCCAACACATAAATGCTCCAACCTTTCTCGGTGCTTCCTGTCAAAGACCTGCTGTCCCGTTAGTCTATACCGTTGAGACCATTATTACAGACAGGTCCTCTACAAGAGGACGTGTTAGGAGGAAACCAAACATGCGCTGCCTTTGCCCACTAAAGTAAGCATCAAAGCAGGAGGAAGCAGTTTCAACAATAAACAATCCACCGCCCTCTTTTAACATGGCACTTTTTAACGCTCGGTCCTTGTCCAACAAGACTTTTATTATAAATGATTTTATTTTAGATTATAACATTGATGCTCTCTTTTTAACTGAAACATGGCTGAGCACAGACGCATCCACTGTTCTCACAGAGGCCTCCCCACCAAATTTTTGTTTTGTTTTTTCAACCAGGGAGGGAAAAAAGGGTGGTGGTACTGCATCTATTGTATCCAACTCCTTTGCAGTAAAGCAAATTTCTTTAGATCAGTACCCCAGCTTTGAACACCATGCCTTTGTTTGTAACAGCCCTCCAGTTTTATGCATCACAGTATACAGACCACCGAAACCAAACACTGGCTCTGAGTTTTCTGAGTTCTTAGCATCTGTCCACACTTCCTTCAACATGATTTTAATAACTGGTGATTTTAACCTGCATGTAGATAAGGAGTCGGACTACTCTGCTACTCAGTTTCTGGACCTGCTTGCTTCTCTGGATTTTAAACAACATGTCATGCAGCCGACTCACAACAGGGGGCACACTCTTGACCTGGTCATCAGTCATGGTTTACCTACAAGTGTGTCCACTGTTGTGGATCTGGCTGTCTCTGATAATTACTGTGTGCTTTTTAACATCACTGGTTTTATAAAACAACAGACCTCTGTGAGAACGGTGAAGAAGCGCTACTTGACTCCTGAAGTGGTCGAAAAATTTATTTCAACTGTTCGCTCAAACTCTCCAATTGTCTTACCAGCCCCCTGCAACCTACTTGTTGAAAGTTTTAACAGTAAACTTAGATCCAGTCTCGACTGCTCCACTAACATCTAAAAAGATGAGAATCAAACCCACACCCCCTTGGAGAACCGAAGACATTAAACAACTGAATAGACGAGCTAGGGCAGCGGAAAGACGTTGGAGAAAACATAAGCTTGAAATAAACCATCAATTATACCAATATCAACTAAAACTATACAACCAGACTGTAAAACAGACCAGGAACTCATACTTTGCGAACATCATCTCTGAAAATAAAAATAATCCCAGAGTCCTCTTCAGCACAATAGAATCCTTATTGAACTCAGACATGAATAAGACCACAATGCCAGCTTCTGCTACATTGTGTGAGGACTTTGCTGACCACTTTCAGGAGCAAAATTGCTTCTGTACGATCTAGTATCTTGATGGAACAAAGAAGCAATTGTAATAAAAATGATGACTTGACCTTACCCGAGGAGGCACTGGACAGTTTTGACCTGGTTGAAACTGCAACACTTGGTTGAGATTTCTCCCAAGTTAAACCAACAACCTGTTTTTTAGATCCCATCCCCACATCACTTTTTAAATCATTTTATGGATCTTTTGAGAGCGAGATTTTAAACATCATAAACTCCTCTCTACAAATGGGTATTTTTCCCACTGCTTTTAAAACTGCAGTGGTGAAACCGTTACTAAAGAAAAGCAATGTAGATCGTATGGTTTTTAATAACTACAGACCAGTGTCCAACTTGCCATTTTTAAGCAAGATTCTGGAAAAAATTGTTTTTATTCAGCTAAATGAGTTCCTCTTACACAATAACATATTTGAGGCGAACCAGTCTGGTTTTAAAACGAACCATAGCACTGAGACAGCCCTGTTAAAGATCGTTAATGATGTTAGATGTGCCTCGGATTCAGGTCAGATCACAGTATTAGTACTACTGGATCTAAGTGCTGCTTTTGACACTGTTGATCACCTGATCCTGTTAAACAGACTTAGAAGTCTTGGCCTTTCAGGGACTGTTATCCAGTGGTTCACTTCCTATCTCATGGAGAGAAACTTCATGGTAAGCATGGACACTTACTTTTCTGGAGTCCACAAAATTGAATGTGGTGTGCCTCAAGGTTCCATCCTTGGCCCCTTGCTTTTTAACATCTACATGCTTCCTCTGGGGAATGTCATCAGGAAGCACAACATCAGCTTTCATAGCTATGCTGATGATACCCAGCTGTACATAGCTATGTCTCCTGATGACACAAGACCAATAGAAGCACTTTTTAATTGTATTTTAGATGTGAAATCATGGATGGCAAATAATTTTCTGCAGTTCAACCAGGGGAAAACTGAAATTTTGGTTATTGGTCCTGAAGCCAAGAGAGAGAAACAGTTTCTGAAACTTAAAGAACTTTCATTCAATTTTTCTGAAACAGTCAGAAACCTGGGCGTTATTTTTGACTCCAAGCTAACATTTATCCCACATATCAAGCAGGTGATTAAAACTGTTTTTTATCATCTTAGAAATTTGGCTAGGGTCCGCCCAATTCTCTCTCTTGCTAATATGGAGACGCTGATGCATGCTTTTATAATCAGTAGAGTTGATTATTGTAACGCCCTTCTAGCAGGTCTTCCAAAAAATAGCATTAATAACCTTCAGCTTCTCCAAAATTCTGCTGCAAGAGTTCTTACCAAGACCAGAAGGTGAGCTCACATCACTCCGATTTTAAAATCCCTGCATTGGCTCCCCATCTGCTTCAGGATTGATTTTAAGATACTTTTATTGGTTTTTAAATGTCTTAACGGTCTTGTGCCTTCTTATTTATCTGATCTTTTAGTTAAATATGAACCCTCGCGGACCCTGAGATCATCGGGCAGTGGTCTATTGATCATTCCAACTGTGAAAACCAAAAATTATGGAGAGGCATCTTTTCAATACTATGGCCCCCGTCTATGGAACAGTCTGCCGGAGGACCTAAGGACCGCAGAGAACATAGAGGTTTTTAAGAAAAGGCTTAAGACCTATCTTTTTAAATTAGCTTTTAGTTAGGTTTTATCATGTTATTTTATCTTGTTTTTATTATTTTTATCATGTTTTATGATTTTACACTGGATTATTTATAGCTTATTTGAATATTTTTTATTCTCATGTTTGATTGCTTTTATCAAATGCTCCATTTTAAATTTAGATTTATATTTTATCATTTTTAAATCCATTGCCTCCTCGGCTGAGTCCTTTCCCTCTGGGTCAGCTATGGTTCAGCTGCTGCGGCTCTAGGTGGGGACCTGCCTCGCCACCTTGTTGTGGTGGGGCTGGGTCCTCGCCTGTGATGCTGCATTAGACTGGCTATGTGGTTGTCCTCAGAGGAAGAGGACCCAACTATAATTGGTTGAACTACCAACTCTCTCCGTGCTCAGCCTGTTTCCCAATGGGTTCCATCAGTTAAGGGGGTGGGAGTTGTGAAAGGGGTTGGGTAGATTGCATGTGTGTTGAGGGTGGGGATGGGGGGGTTCCTACATTTTTATGGTTGTGCTTGTTTTTTAATCAGTTTTATTTTAATGTAAAGCACTTTGTGTTATGCTTCATAGGAAAAGTGCTATAGAAATAAAGTTTGATTGATTGATTGATTGATGTACTGTGGGGGCTGGGTGGATGGAGGCAGGAGCTGGGGAGGGAAGGGTGGTTGTAATTGTAATTGTATTTTTTTTATTAATTTATTTTTATTATAATTTTTATACATCTTATATATATATATATATATTTTATGTAAAGCGCCTTGGGTTTTCATAAGAAGGAAAAGCGCTGTACAAATAAATAAAGTTTGAAGTTTGGAATTAATTCAGAGATCATTAACATCATTTTCTAAAATATTTTGTGTATTTAAAAACTTATGTAGTTGAGTAGCGACACATTTCTCTATTATTTTACTAAAAAAACGGTAAGTTGGATCCAGATCTCTAGTTATCCAGAGTATTAGGATCTAAATGAGTCTTCTTCAGAAGGGGCCTTACCACTGCTGTATTACAGGCAGAAGGGAAGACACCAGTCTGAAGAGAGTAGTTTACTACGTTTAAAAGCTTTGACTCAAAGAATCCATCATATTTCTGTAAAAGTGAAGTGGGTATGGGGTCTAAAAGGCAGGTTGTGGTGTTTACTTGGGATAAAACTCAACCAAGCATCTCTGCATCAACCAGGACAAAACTCTTCTGTGTTTCCTCTGGGAAAAACAATGCTGCTGATCTGTTAAAACCAGAGTATGGTACAGATGAAATGTCAGATCTTATAGCATCGATTTTACTCATGAAGTGGTCTGCAATGTCTTCACATGCAGCATTAGATGATGGCATGGAGGAGTTGCTGAAATCTTAACTACTATAAAAAATTTGTGATTATTTTTATTTTCTAAAATGATGTTTTAAAAGTCTAGTGTTCTGTCCTGTTGAACTGAGTTATTGTAAATTTTGAGTTGTTAATTTCATTTTCCTGTATCTCCTCTCTGTGGTCCTGCAGGTCCATTTCAGATACTTATCGTATTTATAAACAGTGGAAGAGTCAAACCCATGAGAATGGAGAGGTATAGGATTTCCTCAGATTTCAGGAAGGAAAAGTATTCAGCCGCATAATGAAATGCAGGAGTTCTTCAAATCAACACGATAGTATTAAGGTGGAGTAGAAAAATAAAACATCAGACTCATTGTAGTAAAAGTAGGAAGGCCTGGAAAGAACAAAAATTAAAGCAGGCAACAACAAACTGGAAAAATGCAGAGCAAAAATGTGGAACACAGTGAGGAAAAATAAAATGAAAAGTGACCAAAATAAGAAATCCTGACTTTTGCTGGTAACAAAAAAATAAAATTTCCTATTTATTGTAAATATGAGATTTTACTGGAACTCTCACTGGTTCAGATTATTCATTCATTCATTTTCTAAACCGCTTTCTCCCTTTCTGGGTCACGGGGTTGCTGGAGCCTAACCTGGCCACTCATGGGCGAAGGCAGGGGACACCCCTGGACTGGTCGCCAGTCTGTCGTAGGGGCCACAATCACACACTCGTACACACTCACATCCACACTTAGGGACAATTTAGAGTGACCTATGAACCTATGAAGCATGTTTTTGGACGGTGGGAGGAAGCCGGAGTCCCCGGAGAAAACCCACACATGCACGGGGAGAACATGCAAACTCCACATAGAAAGGTCCCTCATTGATGACACTGTTTCAAGTTCCCCCAGCCAGGACTTGAACCGGGAACCTTCTTGCTGTGAGGCAGTGTGGTTCAGATTACTATTCACAATATTCTGTATTTTATGAAAATAAATATTTGTTTTCATTTGCCATAACTTAAAAATAAATAAAATGATTGAAGCCACTAAAAGTCTTGTCTGAAGTCCTTCAGTCAGTTTTCAGCTTCATGTTAAAGGAACTGTATTACATTAAGAGCATTCAGTTGGACAAAAATCAATGATTTCTTCAAGAATTTAAAAAATCTGCATGTTCAGAAATAAAAAAACATATTTTTAAAATGTTTTCCTGTTTAATGTTTTTCATGGTAGAAAAGAGAAAAAAAAGAATCTTATTGTCACAAACAGGCTTACGGCTGGTTCCACATGCAGCAGGTTTATTGATTCAGACAGGCAGACAGGAGCAAAGCTCATCTTAGAGTGCACAAAGCTAAATCAAGGTCAGAGTCCAGGCAAAGGTCGGGGCAGGCGGCAAAGAAGCAGAGTCAGATACGATAAAATCAGGATCAGGATAAAACGAATGGCACAAACAATACTTTGCACCTAGCCAGGCTCTGTGCTGCTTATGTGTCCTGTGGATGATTGTAGATGAGCGTGAGGTGTGTGGTATCCAGCTGGGAAGCTAAGAGGTGTATTGTCAGTATTCAGGAGATGGTTCCCGCCACTGACCAGAGGGAGAGAGACAGAGCTTAAACCTCTGACAGAGCTTACCAAACTTCAGAAGTTGCTGATCAGGAAGGGGTCAATCGTATTGTCAGCAGCGACACAGGAGCCTTTCTCTGGGACGTACCCCTCCCAATTCACCAGATATTGAAGCCAACCTACCCAGCGCCAGGAATCCAGGATCTCCCTGACGAGAGAGGCCTCCTCGCAATCAACCACTCGGGGGGGGCGCACCGATGTCGGAGGACGTGGTCCACTACCCCCCTGTTTGGAGGTCCACCGGGGGGCTTCAACAGGGAGACATGAAAGATGGGCAAGATGCCCTATTTACTGTAGGAGGTAACTGAAAGCGGTAAGACACAGTGGTGATCTATTTGATTATCTGAAATTCGACCTTGAACCTGGAACTCCACTTCTTTCAGGGGAGCCTCAGCTGGAGATCTCGGGTAGAGAGGCAGACCACAACAGATTTTCTCCAGTTGATAAGAGCTAAAAATTAATCTGGAGCTTCCTGTTACAAACCAGGTCTCAGATTTTTCATTTGTCTTACTCACTTCTTTTCACTTTTACCTGTTGGGGTGTGCAGAATGCTCGTTACTGTGTTTGTACACTGTTTATATGAGTTATAGCAATAAAAATAATTTATTTTTAGATTTTTTTGTTATCAACACATTAGAAAAATATGGAGCCTTGGACATGAACATTTAAAACAAAGACAATGATGTTCCAGCAAATAAACAAAGATTGGTATTTTAAAATTAATATTTTGAATGCAAATATTTGTATTTCATAGCCATAAATGAACATTTCTTTAGCATTTTGTGAGAACAAATTAGTATTAGAAATTGATAATACTAAAATTACTAAATTTTCGTGCACTAAATGGTAAATGGTGCCCTCAAAAAGCTACTTTGTGTGTACATATTTCTTACGTGTGCAAAAAAAAGTTAATTTGTGCCCACAAAATGGTCATTTGTGGTTACAAATTATTTTTTGAGGGGGTAGTTGTTTTTTTTTTAATGTTATATCAAGGGCTCTGTAGAAATGTACGAGTTTTAGAATATCATTGCAATTTTCTTAGCTGAATTTGTAGTTTGTTTTTTAGTGTCTTATCTTTTCAGTTGTAGCTATATCCATTTGACTGAACTGCTTTAATCATTTTTTTTAGAATACAAGGATATCAAAGTTATCTGGTCATCCCATTTTCCATTTTTTTACATGTATTTTATCAGTAAAAGTTCAACGAAAGTGGTTTTCTCTGTGTTTTTCTTTCATTTGGACCTGGTGTTGTTCTCAGGGGTTGCACCTCCGAGCCTGCAGAGCCACAGGAGGCTTGTTTGGCCACAGCTTAGTTTCAGGTGGTGGCACGCTGCAGACTATTTGCTCTGAGGGCTACTCCACCATAAGTGATGTACAGTCGAGATGGGATGCAAGTCTGTCTTCTCCCAGGGCTCTTTGTCTAATGCTGCTAACTAGAGGGAGAGAAGGGGGTCATTCATCTCTGTGTGTTTTCTGTAACCTCCCTCCCTCTCCCCTTTGCACTCTTATTCTCTCTACCAATTACTGGATTAGAACACACTAACAGGAGCCTTGGACATGCAGGCACTGTCTCTACCAATACAGGGTTCATAGTGGTTATAACATGTAAGAGCCCAGTGATCGGTGGCCAAGCAGGGCCATTAGCTGATTACTACACTTAATGAAGAGTTCCTGGCAATGAAAACCATTAATTCTCATTCAGGTTGTCTTCTTGCACTGAGAAATCACCGGAAGAAAAAGTGTCACAAAATAAAAAGTCACTACTGCTCTGTTTGTTTGAGAGTCCAAAGCTGCAAACCAACTGTGCTCTGCAATTCAGAGTTTTCTTGGAAATCCAGTCCAACTTGGAGTGCCAAACAAACCAACCAGATGGTCGCTAAGACATTGCATACGAGAAGAAAAATAATTGGCTCAACTTTTATGGTTTTTTTTCCTTTTCTTTGCAACATTCGCTCTCTGCAGATTTTTTTAGACATGTAAAAGAGTGGGCATCTCAATCAAAAGGGCGGTTTCCAGCCAACTAAAAGCTGCCAGAATTCACCATCTGTTCCTTCTAGGGGTGGAAGCTGTTGGGCTCTGTACTGAAGAAGCTCCTGCACCTTTTCCTATGCCTTTTGTTGACTGGAATCAGGATATGTGGCTCCAAAGGAGCTAAACAGTCAGATCAGCAAGACCTCATCGGTGACCTCACCTGCAGGAAACAAGTGAGGGTGCTTTAAGAGATTAGCACCCTGGATGCCAGGATGTGTAGCACGCCTAAGGTGACAGATGGACAAACTGCACAGTGGAAGATGTCAGTGTACAGAGATGTGAAGTGAAAGCTGCTTCTGCAAAGCCAATGTGCAAAGAAGAGGGATGAGGGTTTGGGGTATTAAATCCAATCTAACTAAGGGGTGCCCGCACTTTTTCAGCATACAAGCTACTTTATAAAGAACCAGCTCCAAAACATAAGTATATTTGCACACACAATTCAATTACATATTATGGTAAATGGCGTATACTTATAGCACTTTTTTACCTTCATTGAAGGCCCAAGGCAATTTACAGTCACTGTCCCATTTACACACTGGGAAACACTGGCGCCAACTTTCCATCAGAGGCAATGTGGGGTTTAGTGTCTTGCCCAAGGACACTTCGACACATTGGTGGGAACCGCAAGGTGGGAACCTGCAATCTTCCGATCAGAGGCCGACCGCCCTTTCCACTGCACCACAACTGCCCCATTATAAAATCATACTTTGAAATGTTCTCATTTATACACTTCAATCCAAAGACTGAATCAGACAATTAGTTTGAATTAATGTATAAATTATGAAGAACATCTGAGATTACAGTATAATAAAAAAGTTATATCCTTTTTTCTTCAGCAGCTTGTTCAATTGGACCTGTGTGTTTGTAGTTGTCACGCAAACAGCACCACAGCACAATGTGTGCCGACAACAGAAATACTTAACGTGTGCATTCTGTTCAAAGTTCTCTTAAGTGACTGAGCTGGGCCAGTTGAAAGAAATAAGACACATCAGCAGCTACATTGACGATGAGGAGTCTGACGCTGAACGCTCACACCTCTTTGAAGTCTAGGAGGGAGAACGACCCCATATCTGCTAGTGAGTGCTCAGTTTAGTGGGAACACTCGTGCAGTGACGTGTTTATCAGAGGACCTTTGATTGGCTGTTCTGCATGCCAATCAAGTTCACCTTCATGGTGAGAATAATTCTCAAACTATATATATGTTTTAAAATATATGTTTGTTGTTTATTAAGTTTCTACCCACACTATCAATCCGATTGATCGAGTTTGACCAGTTGATGCTGATCGACTTAGTGGGCACCCCTGATTTAACCACTAATGTAATGCAAGTATTGTGCCATTGTTATAAAACCTATGCAAATCTTTGTAAACTTACAATAAAAAATGAACATTTAAAACATGCAATGTTTGTGTAATTAAGTTAATTTAATGGGGTACTTTTATTCCCTTACTCACCTGTGACTTGAGATTTACTTTCAGCTCTGCTAATGAGCCAAGACTGAAGTTTCTGTCAATTTTTGGCACATTTTTTAAAGAAAAAAATATGAAAAAAAGAATAACTTTAATGGCTGAAAAAAGCCAGAACCAGGACCACAGGTAAAGTCCCATCAGGTTTCATGCACCTAGGTGTGTGAAATTTGTTCTCTGCATTTGACCCATCCCCTGGGGGAGCAGTGAGCTGCACTTAAGAACCATATAGTTGTTTAACCACCCAATCCAACCGTCTTGATGCTGAGTGTCAAGCAGAGAGGCATTGGGTCCCATTTTTAGTCTTTAAAATGACCCAGCATGGATTTGAACTCACAACCTACCAGTCTCAGGGCGGGGGCACTCTACTAAAAGGCCATTGAGATGAGCTGACCACATGAGAAAGTCAAATGACTTTCAGTTGTATTGTGCCTTTGTGTTTCTGAAAACTAAGTTATTTGTAAGCTGTGATGGCATTTTACACAGAATTTTATTGGCTCTTTAGAGCTTACTTTTTGTCCATAAAGTGCCTTTTGGTCTCTACTACACTAACACACTTAGTGTGTCCTGAGGATATTTTCAGATGTAGACTCAAAGCACTCCTGTGCTGCTTTTAGACAGTTCTTGCTGTCTTGACAGAGCCTGAATTCCCTCTTTACTCCTTCACTGATACTAATCAGTCATTCAGCAGGTATAACAACACTCGCAGGGTCTCATAAAAGTGCTTCAAAATGATTGATTTCCGTTTTTTTTTTCCTGACTTGTCCTGTCCAACAGAGAGAGAGAGATGTTGGGGGGGGGGGGGGGGGGGGGGGTTAATGGCACAAAAGACAGGGGAAAGGGGTGGTGGTGGTGGTGGTGGGGGGGTGTTTCAGAAATTGGAGGATGACTACAGGCGAGGGGGTAGAATTTAAAAAAAGCAGGTAACAAGATGCTGGAAGTTTATATACATTACAGTCAGGAGTGAATGTTGGTCTAAAATGGGCGGGGCCTGTCCACACACTCAAATGTTACAAACATACCTGCTGGTTCCAATAGTCTTCGAATGCAACCTGTCAACATGTACACAATACAACCACAGTTCACACACTTCTGCATACAAGCTCATGTTTCAGGTCCTCAATATTTGAACCATAAGCCTCTGCCAACAGAAGAACTCTTCCAAAAAATTTAGACTTGATGGGTTTAGTCCTTGTACACGTGCATAATTTTGCAGTTTGTGCTGGAAAATCTCCTTCCAATTTCCCCAATCATGTTGTCTAGAACTGGGTAATATACAGATACAAAATGTTTGTTTGCGGTCTTGAATCACATGCTGTCCCAAAGTGGAGGGCACTATACTATTTTGAAGTTTTTTTTTTTATGTTTGTCTTGATCTTTTTGGTTTTCACTGAGTCAATGTCATTACATTCACACAAGTCAATGTGTGTACTTCACTTCACATTTCTTTAAATGAGTCTTAACTAAGATACTGGACCAGCGTCTCTTTAAGAGATTCAAAAAATTAAACAACTTTGGAATAGTTCACTGTTTTGAGAAAAAAACTTTGACTCAACACTTTTTGGAACAAAACAAGAGATCCAGCAAAACTGAGATCTATCTGAGCGAAAATCCCTCTTGCTTCAACAGCTCTCTGTGGGTGGTTTTCAGAGGCAACCTCTTCGAGCACTTCCACTATTGCAGGCAACCTGTCCATAATATTGTGACATGCTGTGGGCCTACAAGCCCAACGTGTTACTTAACTGTTGGAGTTCTCTCGGTGGACCATCAAACATCTTCCTCTGCAATTCTAGCCATCGGTTATGGACATGTGATCCAGACATAAATACATACAATCTTTCCATCAAAGAGAAGAAGTTTCCTGCATGGGGTACACTTTTTACAGAGTCTACTATTACCAAGTTCAAGCAGGGAACACTATAGTGAACATAGAAAGCATGTTTAGCTCCATCTTTTATTTTAGTCTGGACACCGGCATGAGCCCCACGCATCACTGCAGCACCATTGTTACCCTGGCCTACAAGATTTTATTTATACTCTAGTTCATGAAAACTCTCATGAACCACACAATTTTGTAGTAGTATCTCATAAGAAAAGACACTTGCTCTTTTTTCTGAACATCTTTAGTCTTAACAACAATTTCTGAAAACTGCTTGCATGTTTTAACATCCTTAATGATTTCCTCTTTAACTATTCAAGCCAAGTACTCAAGTATTTCATTCTGGATTGTTTTGCTAGTGTAGTTTGCATTTTTAGCTTGCTGTTTAAGCATTTTTTTTTAATTTTGGGGTTATGGTTACTCAACAAATCTAACATAGAAAAATACCTTTCTTATCTGTGTCAGGAGATTCCCTGTGACCTTGTTGGGCTATGTTTTCTGTGGCAGTTAGGATGAGTATTTCAGCCAATGTTTTAATGTAGTACTGATTTTCAGTGACTTGTTTCTTGTTTTTCTCATCCATCAGTCCCAAAAGGGATGTATTTTTGTCAGTAATTTTCTTATTTTCTCTCCACGCAGACATTGCATTAACATGGCTTTCAGAGAGAGTTCATGAGAACAAAAGCCACTCTCTTTCATTGTTGCTTTTTTCCAATTACGATAGCCCTCAAGCGAGGTGAAAACAGTTCTCGGTGAATCAGGGAGGGAAAAGTGCCTACAGAAAATGAGCATATCATTTGACAGCGAGTACTCCAACCACAGATTGGACTGGTACCATTCACCGCAGATACTTCTCTTGGCTCCTCCTTGTAAATACTTTGGGTAACTTACACACTTTGGTTGTGTTGACCCCTCACACGAAGACCTGGATATGCCTATAAGATGGAAGATATAACAGTGAAAATAAATAATATTTAAAATAGCTATTGAGTTATAAACCATCAAGCTGCAATATTCTGCACCTCCTAATATTCTGGTTGGAATTTTTAGTTCACTTAACTGGAATTTAACCTGATTGTTAGGTCTAATGTACATTGTACACAAAATAAAAAAAAAAGATCTTGCATTTACTCTAACTTACTTCTCAATTATTCATATATAAAAGAAACAAGAACAGAATAAAAAACACTATATATTTAAAGTTAAATGAACAATAACTATTTAAATGCACAGTAAATGTGAACTCTTGTCAAATGCAATTTACAATATCTTATAAAGACAGTAAAACAAATTTTAGACAACTCCGATCTAAGATCTGAATACCATGAGCAAAACAATGGCTGAGTGGGATCGGTCGGTGCCTCACTGCAGATCCTTCAGTGCCTTTTCTACTCAACTAATGACTGTTTTAACCCCTCCACGCCTCACCGAGTAACTCCTCCGGCTGTCCCAGGGGTCCCGCACTATTTCGGACTATGCAGTGGAGTTCCGCACCCTGGCTGCCAGCACCCATTGGCCTGATGACGCGCTTCTGGACGTGTTCCTCCAAGGACTTTCCAGCTCTTTAAAAGACGAGCTGGCAGCGAGAGAGGTGCCAGAGGACCTGGAGGCTCTGATCAACCTCGCGACTCGGATCAACCAACGCGTGAGGGAGAGAACCTATGAGCAACCCGTTCCTAGTTTTGGCGCACGTCTCAAACGACAGCGGGTGACTCCGTCAGTCCCGGCCCACCAGCAGCCCGACAACGGAGCCCCATCCTTTGAGCTGCCACCTGAACCCATGCAGGTGGGGTTGGGAAGGCTTTCCCAGACTGAACAACAAAGGCGCATAGCTGGAGGCTTTTCTCTATTTTCTGCAGGAGAGCCGGCCACTTCATCAGAAGCTGTCCGTCAAACACCAGGACTCTCCAGTGAGAGGGCAACTGGTGAGCTATGTTTCCCTGTTTTCTTCGCACTCTCGACCTCCAACAAGGATTCTGGTGGCTTGTGACCCACAGTAGGGGGAGTTTGACACTCTTATTGACTCTGGCTCGGATGGGGACTTGATAGCCCAAGATGTGGTGGATAGGCTAAACATACCCACAGAGCCTTTACCTGCTGTTCTGGTTATCAATGCCATTAACGGATTTCTCATTCACAGAGTTTCTGCTTGTACAGTTCCTGTGAAAGTGACAGTGTCTGGTAATCACAATGAAATTATGTCTTTTTTTTGTGGTTGAGATTATGAAGCCCCCTGTGATTTTGGGCTATCCTAGGCTGTGTAGACACAGCCCTCACATTGATTGGGTTTCCGGTAGGATTTTGTCTTGGAGTCCGTTTCGTTTGCTGAACTGTTTGAATGCTGCTGCCTTACGTTCTTCTGTCCAGAACACACACACTCCAGACCCTTCTGATCTTGGAGGGGTCCCTTCTGTTTACCATGACTTGGGTGATGTGTTCTGTAAGACTTGGGCTAAAGCCCTTCCTCCACACCACCCCTACAATTTCACCATAGACCTGCTCCCAGGAATTCAACCACCCAAAGGTCACCTGTACCTTTTAAGTCCTCCTGAGCGAGAGGCAATGGCCCAATACGTGCAAGAGAGTCTTCAGACAGGAATCATCTGTCCTTCCTCCTCCCCAGCAGGATCAGGTTTCTTCTTTGTTGGTAAACGTGACGGTGGTTTGGGCCCTTGCATTGACTACAGAGGACTAAACAACATCACGGTACGCAACACGTACCCTCTTCACCTGCTTTTCACCAAGTTAGACCTCTGCAGTGCCTACCACTTGGTGCGAATAAGAGAGGGAGACAAGTGGAAAACAGCCTTCAATAACCGAGCGGACATTTTGAGTACCTGGTTATGCCCTTTGGGCTAACTAACGCTCCAGCTGTGTTCCAGTGCCTCATCAACGAAGTCCTCGGCGACATGATCAATAAGTTCGTTTTCGTTTACCTTGATGACATTCTGATTTTCTTACCAGACTCCGAGACGCATGTGCACAATGTGAGAGCTGTGCTTCAGTGACTCCTGGAGAATCAACTGTAATGCAAGGCCCAGAAATGTGAGTTCCACACCACCAAAACAGTATTTCTAGGACATGTGATCTCACCAGGTTCCGTTCAGATGGACAGTGCCAAGGTCAAAGCCATTTTAGAGTGGCCTGAGCCAAATGGGCGGAGACAGCTCCAGCCTTTCCTTGGGTTTGTAAATTTCTACAGGCGCTTTATCAGGAACTTTAGTACAGTCGCTGCACCTCTCCACAAGTCAACGTCTGAGAAGGTACATTTCCTTTGGGACAATAAGGCCAACAAAGCGTTTGCAGGGCAAAAGAGACGTTTCTCTGTGGCTCCCATCCTGGTTCAGCCTGACACCTCCAAATAATTCATTGTGGAGGTAGATGCATCTGACACAGGGGTGGGTGCTGTGTTGTCCCAGAGATCATCTGACAACAAAGTACACCCCTGCGCGTATTTCTCCTGCAAGCTCACTCCTGCAGAGGGAAACTACGACATAGGGAACAGAGAGCTCTTTGCAGTCAAATTAGCTCTTGAAGGGTGGCGCCACTGGCTGGAGGAAGCCGACCGCCCATTCCCTGATGTGGACAGACCACAAGAGCTTAGAGTACATAAGGACTGCCAAGATACTCAATTCATGCCAGACCCGATGGGCTTTGTTCTTTGACCGTATTAGGTTTTCTCTGTCCTATTGGCTAGGCAGCAAGAACATCAAGCCAGATGCACTGTCCCGACAACACCAGGAGGAGAGTGAACGCATGGTGTCAGAGCAAGAAGGCACCATTCTCCCTCAACACATGGTGTTGGCTACTACAAGGTGGGCGCCAGGACGGAGGGTTAAAGCCTCCGCATCCAGTGTCTCTGTTGTTCCGGATGGTTGTCTTGTGCATTGTTTGTTCCCTCGGGTCGCCGTTCCCAAGTGCTAAAGTGGAGGCACTGCTCACATTTGGCCTGTCATCCAGGAGTCACTCGAACCATCTTCCTGGTTGGACAGTGTTTTTGGTGGCCCACAATAGCCTCCGACATCAGGGCATTGGTTTCTATGTGTCCAGATGGCCTCCTACAGCCTCTCCCAGTGCCCTCCAGACCATGGTCCCATATCGCCATGGATTTCATAACGGGACTCCCGAACTCCAGGGGTTATTCTGTGATTTTGACCATCATTGACAGGTTCTCTAAGTTGGCCAATGCAGTTCCCCTTCAAAAGCTACCCACCGCCAAAGAGTTGGCAGAGATTATGTCCAGGCACATGTTTCACCTACAAGGTCTCCCCATCAACTTTGTCTCGGATCGTAGACCCCAGTTTGTGGTAGACTGCTGGAGGGAGTTCTGCAAGTTGTTGGGGGTCACTCTTAGCTTAAGTTCTGGGTTCCACCCTCAAACCAATGGCCAAGTGGAGTGCCATGACCACCCTTCGTGCCATGTATGCTAAAAACCCTGGCACGTGGGCCAGCCAGCTTCCATGGGCCAAGTATGCCCACAACACCTTGGTCAACTCCTCTGGTTTTTCTCCTTTCCAGGCAGCCTATGGATACCAGCCCCCACTTTGCCCACACCAGGAACAACTGGCATCTGCTTCTGATCCAGCTCGCTTTGTCCGACGCTGCCAGCGTACTTGGAGGTTGTTTAGGGCTTGTTTGTTGAGGAACCAGGAGCGGTTCACCGCAGTGGCCAACCGTCATCGTTCTGCAGCCCCTGACTACAAGGTGGGCGATAAAGTGTGGCTTTCCTCCTCAGACATACCCCTGAAGGGTGGCTCCAGAAAGCTGCATCAACGGTTTCTTGGACCATTCTCCATCACTAAGGTCATCAACTCGTTTGCTGTGCGATTGGCCCTTCCAGCAACCTTGAGAGTTCATCCAGTGTTCCACGTCAGCAAATTGAAGCCATTACGGGCAAGCCCCCTTCAGGCCACTGAAGCGAAGCCGCCTCCGCCACGCTTTGTGGAAGGTGGGCCTGTCTAAACTGTCAACTGGCTTCTTGCCTCCCATAGACGGGGAAGGGGCATACAGTACCCGGTGGACTGGGTAGGTTATGGACCTGTGGGTGCCTGAGCGACATATATTGGACCTGAACATTATCACCCAGTTCCATCGACCAGCCTTGTTGTCCGTTTGGTAGCTGGACGTTGGGGGGGTGGGGTTACGATACGTTGTGCTTGTTGTAATTTTGGTTTTGTTTTCACTGCCTGTTCTGTGCAGGTCTGTGTTCCTTTTCTCCTCCCTCTCACCTGTGACTCCTGCTGAAGGTGTTCACAGCTGCATCCTGTTTAGCTGATTGTGTGCTTGTCTATTTAAGCCTGTGTGTTTTAGTTACCTGTATTGAAGCGTTTTGTGTGCTTTAGGTGATCGTGTGTTCCTGTAAATTAAAACAAGCTCCAAACTCACCCCTCTGTGTCCAATCCTTCTCTGCGTCTGGGTTTATGAACTCCACCTGTAACAGGCATGGGCACCAACCTACCTACCCAACTGTTAGCGTTTTTAAAAACAAACTGTCATGCTCAGCCTGTTTCCCATTGCCAATCTCCATCAGTTAGGGGGTGGGAGGTCTGAAAGGGTTGGGGCGTTGTGTACGGATCTGGGGGAAGGGACTTTATGTTAATTTATGCTTATTTTCTATATTATTATTTGTTTTTTATTCGCTTATTTAGTATCACTATTATTTTGTTTTATTTTGTGTAAAGCACTTTGTGTTATGTTTTATATGAAAAGTGCTAAATAAATAAAGATTGATTGATTGATTAATTAGTAAGCCAGATTTGTTTGCCAGTACACTTAGCCATGATTGTTGTAGTATTTTACGTGTAGCTTTGAATGTTGTTGATATGAACAATGTGCATATTCATGCATGAATGGAAATGAAAGAAACAAAAGAAACTTCACCATTGATACTGTACAGTAGAATTGAATTAAGGTGTTGTACAACCTGAAATGTGAACTTTTGTAACGTTTTTTTTTTGTTGTTTTTTTGTCTGTTGAACTTGAAATTTAATTGCATATGCTCATGTTTATTAATAAGTGGATTTAGGAAATGGGAGTAGAAAATGTATTGGTATTGTTTTACATGCCAGGTCACTTGACCAATTGGTTGTCAGGTCGTTTGATTGGGGGTGCTCAATCAGAGCGTTGGACAAGACCATTGACTGAGGAATTCTACCACTCCCAGGAAAAGAAAGTGAACCTCTGCAGATCTCGAGCTGAAAAGCATCCCCTGTTATAGTCGGATTCTACCGGATCTTTTTCCTACAGAAAAGGAAGTTTATACAAACTCTGCCCTAAGGTCATTCCAACATCATTTTTTATGGACTAACACAAAACCAAGCAACTCCAGCACTCAAAAGGACTTTCTGGTTGTGTATGTGTATTATACGTTATGTTTTTTTGGTGTTCATTGTAAATTATACTTTGCCTTGGAAGTCTAAGCAAACCCTGTCTATGATTATTTACAGTCTCTGTCCTCCATGAGCCAAACCACATTAGCCCAAACCTTATCTATTATTTAATTCATTAATACATGTTACATCTGTACCTTGACCTTTGCCTGTCCCTCGTCATCCTGCCTCGTCTTTGTGTTTTTGACTTTTGCCTGGATTCTGACCAGTTATGTCTTAGCCCTGTGCTTGTCATTAAAACTTTTTACAAACGCCTCTGTCTCCTCGTTACACTCACGATCAAATCTAGCAAATCAATCGACATTTCACCACTTACACTTATTAAAATACAAATACATGGAATTTTCTGCTTTTTCAAATACTCACTCAGGAAAGAGTAAAAGGTAAGCAAAACAATTGTGCATCTAATGTCGCTTCTTATATTGGTGTTTAGTCTAAGTTATGTAGTCTGGTTAGAAATATATATTGTGGGGTTCTGGACCCAGGACTATGGTTGTTTTTTTGTTGATTGTACGTTTCCTGTTTTATTTTGTTGATGGAGCCTGCTTCCTGTGTTTCACATGTCTTCTCTTTTAAGGTCTCTTGACTTTCCCCTCCTATTGTGTTCTCTCCCTCCCTAATGTTGCACACCTGTTGTCACTTGTCTCATCATCTCCTTCTGTTATAAGTCCTCGTCTCCCTTGCACTGGTTGTCGGGTGGGTTTGGTAGCGACATGAGTTCATGGTCTGCTTTTCTGATTCTATAATAAATCAGAGACATTGATGTTACGAGCGCCGTTCACATTTTGGGTCCCCACGTCAACCCTGACATTTATATGTTGTAGAGTTTTTGCTTGATGAGCAATAGCAATGGAAGTCTGTAGAAAAGAATGACGTGATAATGTATTAGCTTGTATAGTTTTAATAAATAATTATTTCTGCATTACCTCTGTCTCCTGACAGAGGGCTGACTGCGCACACAGTCTCCAAAGTACTGACAACTTCCTGGTACAACTCACACTCAATGTCCCATCAACCCCTGCAGCCACTCCCAGAAGTCTCACAGCTGCTCCCCATCTCCCATCAACACCCACAATATTTTGGCAGAGTTCCCTGCGCAGTTTATCGCAAAGTATTTCTCTTTCCAGACGACACTCAGAGGTCACCCTTTGCTCCCTGTTCCTGAACTCTGTTCGCATTCTGTCTGTCTGCTGCCTGCCTCGACTCCTGCCTGTCCCTGACCATCTCTATCTTTGACAATCCCATGCCGGTTCTGACCCACGCCTGCCTGACCATCGCCTGCCTGACCACCGTCTTTGAGAAACACCTTCCCTGCTTCTGTAACAAACACTACATGTGGATCCAAACACCTTAGCCTCCTTGTTACAGAATACTTTTTTTTTTTTTTTTTTTTTTTTTTTTTTTTTTTTTTCTTCTTTTTTCTTTTTTGGCTCATCAGTTTACTTTGGACATGCATCCTTAAAGCAGTTGAGTCAAAGTCCCACATCATCTGAGCCCAACATAATTTTTTTTTTTTTTTTTTTTTTTTAAGTTATCCCCTGTGCATAAGTGAAAGTGAAGGTGATAGTGTAAAGTGCAAAGAGAAGAAACAAGAAGGTGTGTGTGTGTGTGTAGTGTAGTGTGGATGACATCATGTTGTTGTGTTGGATGTAACACCCCAAGATGACCAGGAGCTGAGAGATTCAGAGTTAAGGAACCACAGCAAGCAGTGATGTTGACCTTCCACACCAGCTGGACAGCTGCTCATGATAACAATCACATTTCAAGCTGGATCACCGCTGGTGCCGGTGTGTTGGGTCGGTGCAGTGCAGCAGCCCTCCCCAAGTGTTCGAAATCCCCCCCCTCCTCAGTAACCATATACCCGTCCAGCCCCAACAGGTAACAGGACGCACGGCCGAAGGCCACCCACGTCGCCCATGACGGCAGAGCGAGAAAGCAGCTCAGTAGCCACGGTGGGGCACCGGTCGGCCGGACCGATACATACCAGCAGCACCGAGAGTCAGTAATGGGTGGGGCCGAAGACCCCCCCACCCCAATCATCCTCCCCGCCACTCAGTCCAGGGAGAGGGACACGCCCCATCCCACCCCGGCAACAGGAGGCCGAGCGGAGGAGACAGACCCGCAGGATGGAGTCCAGGGCCGCTCCGCGCCGCCCCCCCCAGCAGCCCAGGCCACCATCCCCCCAAGAGGGAGAGCCCCGAGAGTCCAAGCCGGCAGAAGCCCCCCAGGCCGTCCGCCACACCACCCCCCCAAGCCCACCGGCCCCCAAACCAGCCCAGGCGAGCCCTCGGGTCGAGCCCCAGCAGCCCCCTTCAACCAGATCTGGGCTCTGCCCGGCGGGCGAGACAGGGGAGCGCTGGTCTACCCTTGGCAGCCCCAGATGTCATTGCTGCCCCCCCCCAGGCCAGGTAGCGCCAGATCCTTGGTCCTACACCCTACCCGTGTGTGACAGTGATTTAGGTTTAGGCTGTGTTCCGAGTCCCAGATCGGAACACAGTGAGTGTGTGCTACCAAACCTGTGCATGTAAACTAAGTGCCGATAAGGTGTGCTAAGGTGCATTAAAAGAAGGGCATGAGTTGGGGGTGGTATGGAGAGGCGGCAGCGCACTCCTGCCCCGCCGCCTCTCGACCGTAGGGGGTGGTATGGAGAGGTGGCAGCGCACTTCTGCCCCGTAACCTCTCGTCCCTTATGTGCCCCCAGCCAAGCTCGGCACCTCCGGTCCTGTGTGTGAATGTGGTGAGGTGATAAGTGTCTCTGTGTGGTTGTGCTCATGTCCAGTGGTGTGTATTTAAAAAAGGATTGGCAGGAGCTTAGCCTGGGAAGGGGAAGGGAGGAGTTGTTGGTGCTCCTCCCCCCTGTCCCACCGGTAAGATAAGGGCAGAGCCCCATGCAACCACAGGGGCCATAGCCCAGGGACCCACAGGATAGTCCGAGGGGCAGCAGTCCAGGCAGGGAGCCGCGACGGCCACCAGAAGGTCACCTCAGCCGGTCCCAGCCCCCAGTCCCCCCAAAAAGAGCGACAGCGACCCGAAGGACCAGGAGGCCAGCACAGCCCGGCCCCAAAGCCAACCCCAGGCCAGGCCCCACCTACCGAGCCCCTACCCCCAGGGCAGACGGGCACCCCCCACCCCCCGACCAACGGCAGAAGAGGAAGGGAGCAGAGGCGGTACCGGCCCACCCCAAACCGACGCCCCGGGGCCAGGTGGCATGCAGCGGCGCACCGCCAGCGCTCCAGCGCCTCCAAGCGCCCCTCAAACTACCAGTCTGGGGATGCAAGGGACCACCACCGATGGCAACCCGCACCCTCAGCAGCTGAGCAGGCACATGGCACCTTCGGGTTAGGGAGGTCATCTAAAGTGATTCCATTACCTGAGGTGATAGACCAGAGGTTTATCAATTTCTCAATTCGAATGTGTCGTGAAGCTGTTCTGAATATAATGGAATGTGTGGAGATTCAGGCCCAGTACTTCATTTTATTTTAAAATGAGCTAGAAAAGGGTTCCACATATCAGTAAAGCTGCTAATTTGCTTTTATTAGTAAATGTTATTTTTTCTAGTGATATATATTCTATTATGAGGTTTATCCAATGACTGGTGTGTAAACAGGTTTTCGATTTCCAGTTAAGGAGAATTACTTTCTTGGCGATAGTTAGAGAAATTAAGACTGAATTTCTATATTTAATTGGGAGATTGTCAAGTTCTTGAGAGTTACCCACTAAACATAGCGACGGAGATAAAGGGACTCTGCAACTCAAAATTGTAGATAGTTTTTCTGTCACTGTTGACCAGAAGCTATAGACAGGAGGGCAGGACCATGTGGCATGATAATAATCATCTGTGTTTCCTAGGGTGCACTGGGGGCAGATATCTGTCTTAACTAGACCCATTTTAAACATTGTCCGTTGTGTGATATGAGCCCTGTGTATTACTTTATACTGAATAAGTTGTAGGTTTGTGTTTTTTGTCATAGAGAATATATTATTGCAGATGTCTGTCCAAAGGTTGGGGTTAAGAGGGGTTGTTAAGTCGTTATTCCATTTGGTTATTGGAAGGGCTAGTTCCGTGTCGCTACTGGATATAAGTTTGTAGATTCTAGATACCAGTTTTTTTGCCTTTGGGATTTTTTTAATTTCTTCAATAAATGGTGAAGGTTCCAATAAGTCACAGTTGATCTCTACTTTGGATTTGATTGCAGATTTTAGTTGTTGATAATGTAGAAACTGTTGTTTTTCAATACCAAATCTCTGAGCTAACAAATCAAATGGTATAAAGTGGCCGTTAGTGAAGAGATGATGGAGATGAGTGATACCTTTCTGTTGCCATGATGGGAAATAAATGGGTTTCTTACATATCAGAAAATCAGGATTGTGCCAGATTGGAGTTAATTGGCATGGTGTTAAAGAAGATTTTGTAATCTTTATTGTCTTCCACCAGGCTTTCAGAGTTGAGTTGATTGTGGGGTTTTCAGAGGGGTTTTGGGGTTGTTACAGAATACTTGACATGGATACCTCCATACCTGACATGGATCCAGCAGTGGGGGTTCCCAGCCCAGCTGGGTTCGCAGCTCTACTACTTGAGCATGGACGCCAGCTTCAATTCAATTTTTTATTTATTTCTATAGTCCAATATCACAGCCATAGCCATCTCATTGGACTGACATCAGTATATTGCAAGAAACAAAAAGTCAAACATGTAAAAGTAAACAATAGCTGTCAGACTAAGCTGAACAAACATCTCTGCCCTTACACCCTCCTTCTTACTAAGCAAACAGACTGCACATTGGACACTCTAAAGCTGCCTTTCAGTCGTGGATTTTCTGAAGGCATGCAGAGAAAGCTAGCGTGTTGGGACAAAGGACTAGACGTGGAGGCCCTCATCCAGCTGGCTATATGGATAGATCACCTGATGCGGTCACGATTAGCCTCACATCACCCAGCTCGGTCCAAGTTGTGGAACCCAAAACATGCACCTGGGTTCAACAAAACTCACTCCAGCTGAACAAGAGAGGCGTCAGCGGGAAAACCTGTGCCTCTATTGTGGCCAGCCTGGACATCTGAGAGCCACCTGTCCCATCCAACCTCCATGCCGTCTCAATGAGCGGGTAAGTGAACCGTCTATGACCTTTGTAGTCCCAGTGACCATTGTGAAGTATGACAACCTAGTCCAAACTCAAGTTATGATAGACTCTGGTGCTGCTGGCAACTTTATTGACTTAACTTTTAACGTCCCATAAACATAGACTGCCTCTTCTTGTCTGTAACGCACACGTAGCCGTTTATGCCCTTGATGGCCGACCACTGGGCTCAGGACAAATCCAATACATAACTAAAGACATCGCGTTCTCCACTCGCCACGAGGTCATCTGGTTCTTCACCATTGAATCTCCTTGCTGCCCAGTCATATTGGGTCTTCCTTGGCTGGAGAGACATAATTCCTCCATCGACTGGTCAGCTCGGTGGCTCTCGTTTCCCTCTTCTCTCTGTATCAAACAGTGCCTCCAGACCTGGAAAAGGGAGACAAGCAGCTCAAGCACCCCAGTTCAAGCCTGCGTGGCGTCCACAAGCCTGGAGAGGACCCTTCCAGAGCCCATAGCTGGGAATGTGCCAACGCAGTACCAGGACCTGGAGGAGGCGTTCATTAAGCAGAACACTAATCAGTTCCTCACAGAACCTATGATTGCACTATCGACTTCCTTGCTGGAGCCACTCCTGCCAGGGGGAGGGCTTTTCATTTGTCTCAACCAGAGACTGAGGCCATGAAGGCACACATTGAGGAGGAACTGCCTAAGGGAATCATCCGACCATCTAAACCCCCGTCTCAGCCGGATTCTTGCCAAGAAGGATGGTGGTCTCAGGCCCTGCATCGACTACCGCAGCCTCAATAACATGACGGTGAAATACTGTTATCCCCTGCCATTAGTCCTAGCAGCTCTGAAACAATTGCTCACGGTCCACTTCTTTACGAAGTTGGACCTGTGCAGCGCGTACAACCTGATCTGGATCCGTGAGCGGGATTAGTGGAAAACGGCCTTTACCACAACCACAGGACACTATGAGTACCTTATTATGCCCTCTATGCCTATGTAACGCACCGTCAGTGTTTCAGGCCTTTGTCAATGATGTCTTTCTGGACCTCCACTACAAATTTGTCATCGTATTTATAGACGACATTGTAATGTATTCAGACACCTATGAAGAGCACGTGTCCCATGTCCGCCAAGTCCTCCAGTGCCTCATCGACCATCGCCTCTATGCCAAGCAAGAGAATTGTGAGTTCCACCAAACCTGTGTCACCTTCCTGGGTTATGTCATAAATGCCCAGGGGCTGGCTATGGACCAGAGAAAGGTGCTTCACTGGCCACAGCCCACAACTGACCGGGAGCCCCAATGTTTCATGGGGTTTGCCAATTTCTACAGGCGCTTCACCGGAGGCTTCAGCACTGTTGTGGCACCTCTGACGCCTTTGCTCAAAGGTGTCCTCAACATCTACGCTGGACACTCGAAGCTACCCAGGCCTTCAATAAACTTAAAGCTCGCTTCTCTCAGGCTCCCATCCTCTGTCACACAGATCCCTTAGCTCAGTTCATCATGGAGGTTGACGTTTCCAGCACCAGAGCCTGGGCTGTACTATCTCAACCCCATGGCCAACCTCGGAAGACCCATCCTTTTGCCTTTTACTCCCGTAAGCTGAGTTCTGCTAAATGCAACTATGACGTGGGGGACCGGGAGCTACTGGCCATGAAGACGGCGTTCAGTGAGTGGAGGCATTGGTTAGAGGGTGCTGCAGAACCATTCATTGTCTGGACTGACCACCGTAACTTGGAGTACATCTGTACTGCCAAGAGGCTCAATCCCCACCAGACATGCTGGTCTTTGTTCTTTTCCCCGGTTCCGATTTCAAATGACCTTCCTGGGTCCAAGAACAGCAAAGCAAACACTCTCTCTCTACTCCACAACACCTCTGTTAACACCCCCTCTGTTCCGGAGACCATTGCCACTCTCGCTTGTTTTGGCCTCTGTTCAGTGGGATGTCATGACGGAGCTAGCTGACCTCAACGCCGAACGTCCACCTCCTCCGTCGTGTCCAGCAGATAGGACATACATACCATTGTCCCATCACCAACAAGTGCTGCACCTGGTCCATGACACACCCGCCGCCGAGCACCCATGTACCTCCGCCACTCAAACTCAAACCTGTGCTGGTGGCCCACTCTACAGGCCCAATTCGTCATCCAGTGTGCCACCTGTCAGAGGACAGCAGGACTTCTAGCAGTTGGTGACTGGTTCCACCATTGCAAGGAGACTTGGGAGGCTGCCCACGCTCAGCAGGCTGTTCGCCGCTCCCAGCAACAAGCAGACAGACATCGCCAAGCAGGGCCCAGCCTGTTTCTGTGTCGGTGGGTCTGGCTGTCGACCAGGGGCCTGTGCTGAGATAGTCTTGTAGGAAGCTAAGCCCCCGCTTCGTGGGTCAGTTCCTGATCGAGTGTCAGGCAAACCCTGCACCGCTCTGCCTTCGGCTGCCTCCTGACTACCATGTCTCTCCCACCTTCCATGTGTCTCTGTTAAAGCCCGCACAAGGTCCGGACAACAATGACAAGCCGCAAGCAGACGACATGCACGGTTCTGGGTCCCCACTGATCATAGAAGGCGAAGAGGTTTAAAGAGTCAAAGAGGTCCTGAGTTCACGGTGTTGGAGGGGGCGTCTCCAGTACCTCCTGGGGAGTGTGTGTGTGTGTGTGTGGGGGGGGGGGGGGGTTGGGGGGTGTTGGTCATGAAGAGCGGACCTGCGGTGAAATTCTCAATCCCTCTCGCCTTACTAATTTTCACTAGCGTCATCCCTCTGCTCCTGCATTCCAGCCCCGTGGCCGCCCACGGCTTCGCCAGTCTCCCAGCGTCCGGGACCACTCCTCTGCTCCCTGTTCCTGACCTCTGTTCGCATTCTTTGCCTTTCTGCTGCCTGCCTTGACTCCTGCCTGTCCCTGACTATCGCCTGCTCCATCCTTTACAAGCCCATGCCGGTTCTCACCCACACCTGCCTGATGACCGCCTTTGAAAAATGCCTTCCCAGCTTTCTATAATAAACACTAAATGTGGATCCAAATGCCTCAGCTTCCTTGTTACAACCGTGTTTTAGCATCAGCCTAGCCCTTGTATTATCCTGGTTTTAATCTCTGTTTTAAAATTGTTTTATTCTTTTTATGCTTTTTTTTCTCCTTGTTTTATTATTACACAATGTTTAATCTATGTTTTCCCTGTGTACAGCACTTTGGGCTTCCTTGGCTGGTGGTGGAAGGTGCTTTATAAATAAATAAATGAAATGAAAGGTGGTGGAAAAACATAACCCAATCAGGCTCACCCCATGTTGGAATTTTGGAAAGACCCAGCACTCAGGGCAAGGACCAGAACCCGCACTATAAAAACACAGACACGCCCCAGGCTCAGATAGATTGTAATTCCCCACTCATGGTCTTGCTGGAGAACTAGGATTCTTCTCTCTGCGTGGAGAGGGCTGCTGGGCACAGGAGGCCCAACCCAAGAGACAAGGCCGCCGCTGCTGAGGGCCTTGTTCCCTCTGCCAGGAATGGGGTAGGAAACAGAAGCTCAGAGGTCCCACCTTCCTTGTGTAATGTGCGTGTGTGTAAGTTGGGGTGTATTTGTTGAGATGTAAAGGGTGTGTCTAAAAAAAGGGGAGTTAAAATTGGGGAGTAGGGCACTGAGAGGACATCTCCAGATTTCTCACAGTGATGTTGAATTACCCTCTCACCAGGTGGCCTAGATGTATAAGGTGCACTTAAAACCAACCAAGGGGGGCAAATCTATGCAGAGGGGGACCACTGCCAAGTAGCTACACTGCAAATCTGCATGGCAAGCTGTATGCATGACATTTTGTAAAAATGGTAAAACAAGAATGTTGTAGAAAAAGAAACGGCTCAAGACTGCGGTCAATTTAAAACATCTTCCAAAGATTAAATGAGATAATTAAACACAGGTTTTTGGTTTTGTTTTTTTAAAATATTGATTATAATGGCTTGTATTGGGGCGGCACTATGGAGTAGCGCCCCTGCGACAGACTGGCGACCAGTCCAGGGTGTCCCCTGCCTTCGCCCATGAGTAGCTGGGTTAGGCTCCGGCAGCCCCGTGACCCCGAAAGGGATCAAGCGGTTCAGAAAATGAATGAATGAACTATGGAGTAGCGATTAGCACTCGCCTTACAGAGAGCGGGCCCTGGTCAAAATCCTAGTTGTGATTTTTCTGTGTGGAGTTTGCATGTTTTCCTTGTGCATGTGTGGGTTTTCTTCGGGTCTCCAGTTTCTTCCCGCAGTCCAAAAACATGCTTCATAGGTTCTTTAGGGATCCCAAAAGTACCCCTTAGGAGTGAATGTGAAAGTGTGTGCTTGTCTCTAAGTGTCCCTGCGATGGACTGGATCCAGGGCAAACACCTGTAATTATTTGTTCTTGGAAAATGTTCTGATTTTATTTGATTTACTTATCCAAGGGGCTAACCCCTTAACACCCCCCCACACACACACACAAAGATTTGTTGATGAATATATGGGGCTGCCTGTAAATAGCAAACAATGAACACAGTTTTTAGCCTTAATTGAACTTTGAAGATAGTTTTATTTTGTTTTAACAAAGTATCATCAGAACAAATACACTTTAATTATACAGTTATAGAAATATTGTGATTAATGTGTAGTGGCATAAGGTTTCTAACTACTCCTTTGAAAGCTTTCACTGAACTCAATTCAAACAAATCCAAATCCAAAGAAGATGACAACGACAGCAGCACGGAGGTGTTGAAGGAGAACCCTTCAGTCTCGCTGGTGACTGCCAAGGTAGATATCGGAGCAACAGCAGTGCTGAAGATCTTGCCTTATTAACAAACCAGGCCTGTGTAACTGCTTTTAACTGCTTTATAGAATTTGCCAAGAATTATTATTTATGCACTTAGCATCTTGGATGTTAAACAATGCAACCTCCTGTCAGGGCATGTCCAGCCCGTAGAACTTCTTGCAGTACATGCAAATTTTCAACTTCAGAACTTCGAGGCATTCTAAGCAATGGAACTTCGATGTTTGGTAAGTAAAGCAACAAAAACAGGTTAAATAAATGAATCATTGTCTAAAGTTTTATGCATGTACATTTTTAGGGCAACGTTTTGGTTTGCCCTTTATTTGCAGCATTTACTTGGCACATGTTGGCATATTTAGCTACGGTGTTATAGTTTGGTAATCATTCAAATCTTCATTATAATACTGTGAAAGTGACCCTTTGATTACTTTGGACTTGGTGGATGAAAACGTGATTTAGAAAAACCTGCTAATAGGAGAAAAGCGACCGTGATTTTGCGTTTAACCACTCGATTATTTTTGTTATTTTAACATCGAAATGTGCAGTGTTCTCTCCAGTCAAAGCTAGGTATTTAGCTATAGATCGTGCATTAGATCGTTGCAGTGCTACTTAACAAAATATGCCACAATTCCAGAAACTTGTTTCAATAATTTTACGCTGTGGTAAAGTTGTTTTTGTTTTGGTTCAGCATGAAACTTGCTTTCATGGCTATTTCCATTCCTTCCAAGTGACTGAAAACATACCTCAAAAGATTTGGGTTATAAAGATTAAGACATTTCAGATGCTTTAATGCTCAGACGTTATATGGGTCTGATTCACTCTTTTGTTGTGTCAGAAAGTTGTATTATCTAAACGTAGCCTTGTATTTTCACGAGTACTGTACTTCATCTTCTATTATCCTAGAAAGCCATTTTCACAGTTCTGAATGTGTGGTAAAATGCCATGTTTATTTTTTTTTTTGTATGTGATGCACTGGCAACTTGTTCTATTGTCAATTTTCATGTTTTTTTGTGAATTTGTTACTTTTTATTACAAAAAATGTTTTATAAAAATGTTTTTTATGGTGTGCATACATCTTGAAATAAAAAAGAAAACAAAATAAGCTCACAGTATTTGTTTTATTGTACATAATAAATATCTTTAGAGTTGAAAGTATTTTTATTTTTTATTTGTATTTTTAATTGTGTTTATTTTTTAACTCTGGTAGGAGTGACTTAAAATTAACTCAACTCTAGAGTTGTATTTTACTCACGGTAGGATTAAAACCCTAACACAAATGTTTGTTAAAATTAACTCTGAAAATTGAGTTAAAAGATCAACTCTGGCAAAAGAGTTACTCTATTATTTTGAGTTATTTTGATGGTCACACATGTACACTCAGATTGAGTTAATTTTAACTTGAATGGAGTTTATTCCAAAGACTAGAATTTGCTGTGTAGTCAGAGTTGAAGCCCAGGAGCAGGAAGGAGTCGGATCCAGGACGTGAAAGGCAAAGTTAAAAATCCCAAGAGAACAGGAACAGAGACTAGAAAAACTGTAAATACACAAGACTGCGACACTGAAAAATGCAAAGATCACTCATAAACCTGAAACTAATTGAGATGAATGAAGAGCTGCTGCCAGAACCAGGTGAGGGCATAGGAGGAGGGGAGGAGGAAACACTGCTGCCCTGACTGCACATAACATCCATGTTCAAAACTATTGCATTCATACGTACCTACGCACGTTTCTATGACCTTCCTGGTCTCTATTTATAAAACATGTGTAAACAATGTACATAAACATGTTAAAAGTTAAACCATCGTTGAATTTTGATCAATCAGTTACTTGAATTAGATTGATGTATTGATGATGTAAAATAATCCAACACCAGAACAATCACAGAGGCATTTCCTCCAAGAAATGCAGCAGAACACCAGAGATTAGTTTAGATGACTGGGATAGAGCATCTGATAAACCAGGTGAAACACAGAAAGCCAAAGAGAATTAAGCAATTCAAGATCCACAATCAAAATTTAAATCTTACAGATATGGATCTTGACTAGTTGACCAAATGATTACCAATGAAATAAAAAAAATGACAAATTAGTCAACAGACCAATTAAAAGCTTGAACAAAAGGCCAAAGACAGCCAGCAACAGGTGAGTGCAGGGCAGAAGAAAAACGTATCACCAAACCGGTACAAATTTAGTACTACAGGAAAGTCCATATTTAATTATGCATGTTTTATTTTAAATGTATTGGTTGAAAACGACACAGGCATCTTGC
Organism: Oryzias woworae; assembly: GCA_016861445.1. Classification (NCBI taxonomy): domain Eukaryota; kingdom Metazoa; phylum Chordata; class Actinopteri; order Beloniformes; family Adrianichthyidae; genus Oryzias; species Oryzias woworae. Next base: position 282,074 of record BOLG01000460.1, read on the forward strand.
AAGATACAAGAGGCATAATTTTAAAAAAGACAAACATTCTGAACCTTTCTTGACATTTGAGCAATAAGTGATATGTCCATAATTTCTCATAATTTTGCTAATATTCAATAGAACGCTGATTGGCTATTGCGTGTGACAGCAAACTCATCCTACAGTTCCTGATCAGTTATAAGTATATCTCCATTGGTATTTTTCCCATTTTCATGTTGTGATAAAGGTTGGAGAGACTCATTGGCATCAGATTGACTTCATTTGTTGACTGAGTCACTGCGGGGCGGCCGTGGTGAAGTGGATAGGGCAGTCGGCCTGTGATTGAAAGTTCAATTCCCGCCTTGCCCGCCAATGTGTCGAAGTGTCCTTGGGTAAGACACTGAACGCCACATTGCCTCTGATGGAGGGTTGGCGCCAGTGTTCGGCAGCTGAGCCATCAGTGTGTGACTGTGTGTGTGAATGGGTCTGTGACTGTAAAGCGCTTTGGGCCTTCAATGAAGGTAGAAAAGTGCTATATAAGTATACGCCATTTACCATTTACTGCAAAACTATAATGCGTTTTGTTTGCTTACCATTTCTTGACCACTTTAGCTGGGCTTTGACGATGTCATGCTAAAATCTACAGTGTTAATCAAGACCCAGCTTTTCTGCAGACTGCCTGGTATGCTTGTTGATGTGTTGCTCTGTTTTCGTAAAGTCTTTTTACAGTGATTGGGTTCCCTGGTTCATTGGCTGAAAAACACCTACAAAGCATTGAATTCCCATTACAGTGTTGGATTGTAGGGATGGTGGTTCAAAGGGTCAATTGCTCCTCCTTTTTATTACCAAATAAAAAGATACATCCCTGTGGCTATAAATTTAAATCATGAATTTGATAGAACATAAAACAGAAGAGCAGAATTTTCTTTACGTCCAGAAATGTATTTTTGAAGGTCATGCAGGCTTTTGTGAGTTTCATCTGGAAAGGTGGCACTTTTCTGCTTTGGACGTCTTGATTTGCGGGCTTTCTTTTGTTTGTTTCATTGATAAGATTTTGGTAGGCAGCCTTTCTGTCCACCCCCTAGAGCCTCTTTTCCTTCTGGGGACGTAACACATACATAGCACTAATTTTAACAGGTCAGTGCCATTGCCTTTACCTGAGGAAACACTGGAGAGTTTTGTTCTGGTTGAGAAGATGCTTGGTTGAGTTTTTTTTTATTTTTTCCCAAGCCAAGACCCCATTCCCGCTTCTCTTTTAAAAACGTGTGATGGATTCTTTGAGTCAGAGCTTTTAAACATCGTAAACTGCTCTCTTCAAATGGGTGTCTTCCCCACTCCCTGTAAGACGGTAGTGGTGAAGCCCCTTCTGAAGAAGAATAACTTGAATCCAAATATTATGGATGAATACAGACCTTTATTTAACTTACCATTTTTAGGCAAAATTATTGAAGTGCCACCTTTGATACAGTAGAGTATCAGATTTTATTAGACAGACTTAGGAGTCTGTTGGCCTGTAGTTGGCCTCTCAGAAACTATTCTTAGCTGGTTCCATTGTTATCACACAGATCGATATTTTTATGTTAGTTTGGATTCATGCTCTTCAAGAATCCATCAAATAAGTTGTGGGGTTTCCCCAAGGGTCAATCTTCGGTCCAATACTCTAATTTATACATGTTGCCTCTTGGGGATGTCATCAGGAGACATGGCGTTGACTTTCACAGCTACGCTGATAATACACAGCTTTACATCCCTGTCTCCTGATGACCTTTCACCTGCAAACACTCTTTTTTTATTATATTTTAGACAATAAATTATGGATGGCAGAAAATTTTCTACAGCTCAATCAGGACAAACCAGAAGTTTTAATTATTGGTTCTGAAGAAAAGAGAGATTCTACCTATTCTCAGAAATTTTAAATTCTCTCAATATGTGAGAAACCTGGACATATTTTTTTGACTCTGAGCTGAATTTTAGAGCAATGTTGTTGAAGACTGGATATCATCTTAAAAATTTTCTGCTGTTGCATGCTTTTATTTTTAGTCGGTTAGATTATTGTAATGCTGTTACGGCTGGTAGTCAAAAGTGGAAACCGAAGAGCAGGAAGAACTCGAATCCGGGGTGTGAGTGGCAAAGAAGTTTAATAACAAAAGAGAAAACTAGACCAGAGACTTGAAAACCTGGAAGACTGCAGGAAACACCCAAGACTCTGCGACACTGAAAAACACAAAGAGCACACCTTTGGCTCCCTGTGCGTTTCAGGATTAATTTTAAAGTTCTTTTAAAGGTTTATAAATGTTTTGTATGGTCTTAAACCTTCTCATGTAGGTGACATGCTTTTAAGATATCAACCCTCACGGACCCTGAAGTGCTCCAGCACCGGCCTCCTAGTTGTTCCTAAGGTGAGGATCATACCTCATGAAGAGGCCTCGTTCCACCAATTATGGTCCACGTCTGCAGAACAGCCTGCCGCAGCGCCTCTGGGCCGAAGGGACTTTAGAGGTTTTTAAGACGAAGCTCAGGACCCACCTTTTTAATCTGGCTTTTTTGAGTTTTGCAATTATTTAATTTGATCTTTTATTTTCTTTTTATTTATTTATTTTAACTTTTACTTGAATCATTTTATAGTTAATTTTATACACAAATATTCCTTTGATATATTAACTATGTTTTTATTATGATGTTAACATTAGTGAAGTGTATGTTTCATTTATTTATTTATGTATTAACTTCAGTGCTTCCTCACAGGGATCCTCTGTTCTGGGGTCCTGTGGTGGGCTGTTGCTGTGGCGCCCATTCATATTTGGCCGGCTGGAGTACTGCTCTGTAGAGTGTGCTTTGCACTGCCCTGTGCTTGGTGGGCAGTGCTGCGATGACCGTTATGGTCAAGCTAGTCCCTGCAATAAATGGATCCCTGTAATACCATGTTTGCACAGGAGCACTGAGCCAGACTGTTTCCTTAGAGCTGCAGTTCTCAGTCTCTGTTCAGTTTTACTGTTTAAGGCTTAAATTGGAGAACTGGGTGGATGGAGGGGGAATTGCTTATTTTTTGTAATTTTTTCTGTTTTCTTTGTGTATTTGTTTTTAAAACACTCTGTGTTTTTAATAGGTATTTTATTTGCTTTTATGTGAAGCACTTTGTGTTTCAGCAGAATGAAAGGCGCTACACAAATAAATAAAGTTTGAGTTTGAGTAAGAAAAAGCATCAGTCAATTGTCTAAAATTTCATGTAAACCTAATAAATGATAATCAATCAATTGCAAAATCTTTTATTAGCTTTTACATAAAATCAGTTCATGAATTAGCGAATATGTTTACAAATCAACAGATATATCAGAATGAGAGTAAACTCAAAAATAATGGCTTTTTTCAAATTAAATAGGTCTCACAGGAGAAAGTCAAGAAAGTAATCACAAACATGAGCAATTCCATGTCAAAAGACTTTCAGAATCTTTATCCTGCCTTTGGTAAAAAAAAACAAACAAAAACATCTAATTAACTTATTAAGACGTGTTACCTATTTACTGAATCTCTCAACACGGACAAACACATTCCCTCAGAGATTGAGAACTGCTGTTATTACACATATCCACAAGTCAGGCCAAAAAGACCTTGCAAACAACTACATGCCTGTAGCCATCTTGCCTGTCATCTCAAAAGTGTTGGAGAAAATTGTTGCAGAGCAATTACTAAAACACCTGGAGTTAAAACGATGACACCATCCTTAGCAGTTTGGATTCAGACAAAAGTACACAAAAGTCCAAAGAAATAGGTACTTGCTACCTGCTGAACAAGGCGAAAACCTCACTTGACAAAGGCCACATGTTGGTACAGTATTCTTCGATCTAAAAAGGGCCTTTGATACAGTGAACCAGTGTGTTGATGCAGTAATTAGAACATTTCAAAATGAAATATCTGGCACTGTTATGGTTTCAGTCCTGCCTGGAGGAAGGCAGCAGTGTGTAAAGGTTGGAGGAGTTAAATCTAATCTGTCTTAATGACATGGGCATGCCACAAGGGTCAGTACTTGGTCCTCTATTATTTACAATGTACATTCATGACCTACAGTAGTGTTGTTAGGACATTATTTGTCAGCTGTATGCTGATGACACAGTTCTTTTTGTATGCCAAAACCTCCACTTTAGCAGAGCTTGACACAGGCCTTACTTAATATTTCAAAGTTGCTAGAACTCTCACCTAAATTTAAATGTCCAAAAAACTGTTTCAATGTGTTTTTCTATAACAACAAAACCCTCTTATTGTAACTTTAAGGTACATTTAAACAATGAAATAATCACAGAAGTCAGTGAAACTAAATATTTGGGTATTGTTCTTGAAGTTCTTTAAGTTTCAAACTCAAGTGAAAAACATGTAAAAAAGTTTAATCTAAATTGAACTGCTTCCGTTTCTTTAGAAAGGAGTTACCTTTATAAGCGGCGCTGCTGTAGATGCATCCAATGATGTCTCTCTCCACTCTAAAACTAGTTATATCGTTGTACAATCAGTCTTTCAAAGTTCTGGACAAGATACCCACGAGGTAGCTTCACTGCAACACAATGTAGAAGCACACGCTTTTTACTTTAGAAAATGTTATTTTAACATTATGAAATTCATTTTTCATTATAGAACTTCATAGAAGCAATAACATTTCTGTTGCTACCATACTTTTCTTTTTGCCTAAAGTGGGTTTGATGGACCAGGCAGGTTTGACCACTAAACAGCTGAAACATGAGGTCAAAACAGATACAAGCACCTTTAAATTTACTGAGGTGTCAAAAAGAAATGAAGTTTTCTGTTACGGAAGAAAAACAATTTTGTGTCCTTGCAAATTAACCTCAGTGTATTTAAGTGTCTGGTTTTCAGCTCCTCATGATCATCTGCTTTGCATCATTTTGGTTCTGTATGGTTTTGTCATGTTTCAGTTTATTTCTTAAATGTTTTACTTTTCTGCCACATCACCTGGTCTACTGCATCTTGCGTCCTACACCACCACTATGGTTGGTGATGATTCTCTATGATTTTCATGACTCCATAACTTGATGATATCCAGCTAAATTGCTGTTTTAAGCCCCCTGAGACACACAAGCTGGACTCTCTGATAAACTGCCTGATTCAGATTAAACACTGGCTCTGTAAAAACTCTCTGCAGCTAAACTCAGAGAAAACAGAAACTCTAGTCATTGCCCCTGAGGACGCCATACCAGGGATTAAGCAGCATTTGGTTCTCTTGGTCAGGCTGTCAAACCCAGCCTTAGAAACTTGGGAATCATTTTTGACAAAGACATGTCACTGGAGCAGCACTTTAAACAGCTGCTAAAGAACTGTTTCTTCCAGTTGAGGAACATTTCCAAACTCAGGAAAATGGTATTATATGAATATCTACAACTTATTATTCATGCTTTTGTTTCTACATGGCTAGACTTCTGTAATAGTCTGTTTTCCTGTCTGGATAAGAAGGAGCTGTCTCGTCTGCAGTTGATCCAGAACTTTGCTGCGAGGATCCTCACCTGCACTAAGAGAAGAGCTCACATCTCCCTTATCCTCAAAGCCCTGGAGTGGCCAAAAGGGTGACAAATGAGGTCAACAGAGGCCATTACAAATCAAAGTCTCAAAAATACTTGTGTAGATAGAGGATCAAGATTTCAATTAAAAAATGTTACTTTTGTTATTTTTGCTATGTTTAAAGAAGCTTGTGTTGATAAATTCTTAATCTTTGTCAAAAATTATTCTAATATTGACTCAAAAATTGGGAGTAAGTTGGAGGGGGACAAGCTTTTTTGCTGCTGCCCTCCCTTTGGTCCCCGTAGCTCTACTCTTGGTATACTTTAAGGTCAACATATGATAGTGTCATTAGTACATCACAAGTTCGTGCAACCTACATTAGTCTAATGACTATTTCACTAAACTCTTACACACAAATGACAATTGTACCTTTCAATGAGCCTCAGGGGAAATGCAAGACACCTGCACGTCCCAAAATATGTATTAAACCGGCCACTCCTCAATAAATCCCTTTACGGGCCCTGACAACCACACAGTCCGCATAGGGGTCAACCCCCATAAGGGTGCACAAATCGCAGATATTTCAGAAAGGCTTTGCTGCTCGGTGAAACTTCACTGCTATGTTCTCAGCAGGTCCAGTTGCCCCAAGTCACGAATGTAAACACAACACAAAAATGTATAGATAATGGAACACACAAGCTCCGCCTTTTTGATGAAAATGTTCCATGGACAAATATAGTTCCAATTCAGTGACATACTGAAGACAGCAGGCTGTTTCCCTTTCATGGATCTGGGCTGATTCAGTGGACCAGATGAGAGTTGAGTTTGTATGAAAAGAAAGAGTTAGATTCCACTCAGAGCAAGGAAGCCCCTGAGATTTAGGGGTGAGAATTCACTGCACGCATCGTTTGCTTCTTTAATTTAAGGATCCTAACAGGAAGACTGTTGCTTTATGGCTCAACGGTTCCATCCCTCATTATAAAAGGCCTGCTTGTCTCAGTCCAAAGGCTCAGTCCTATTACAGTGCTTCCACTCTTGTAGCACAGGTTATTATAAAACATTGCAACTTACTCACAACAAGAGTTTGGTAGGAGAGAGGTTTCCACTTTTATCTTCTCAAAAGTTGGACAGGGAGTGGGTTCTTTGTGTGGTTTTGTGTAGAGGAGTGCTGCCTTGATGTTAGCCTGACAGCGCGTGGGAGATGTGAGGTACCCCTCTGCTGCAGAAACCATTAAAAACTGTCATCCAGCAAGCAGCTCAGTCTATCATCCTAAATCATTTCAAGCTTTTCCCCTCGGTCTCAATTTCTGCATGCACTTTTAAAGAGCATGCCTCCGGCTCCACATTCAAGTGTAGTGAGAGTGCCATATTTGATCATACATTACCGGTTGCGCTCACTTGCCCTGTGCCTGATTCCTCCTGCTTTTCAATCACTTTGCTCTGGGATCTGTTCCAGCATCAAAGAGATAATGCAACCAGATAATGCATCCAGACAGTCTATTACCCTGATAGCCAGCACAAGGATGTCTGTGTGATTTCCGACCAGCGTGAGGCTTTTATATCTTTCCATTTGTACTGTAGTTTCACACCAAAGCAGTAAGTGAAAAGACGGATTACATATGTCCAAAAAAGTACCTGCAAACCACTAGTTTTGCTTTAAAGGCTAAAATATCTTCTAATGTTTGTTACTGCTTGTTTTCATCACCCTCTGAGCACAGTGATGTAACTGCAGTTGCACCCCTCCTGTGTTCAGTCCAGCTGAGAGCCTTCAGTCCTGCTCATTTTTTGCAGTGCTCATGACATATTTTTGTGTAAATGTCCATTTTTTTCAGGCAAACTTATCTTACTGTCACTCCCACTCTATCACCATGATGCACTGTTCCTTCCACAAGCTAAAAGCCTAATGTCAGATGTCATTCTGAGACATTTAAGTCAATGAAATGTAGGTCTGCTCATGCTGCACTTTATTACTGAGACGTCTTGATAATGCAGTTGAAACAGGCTTTTACTTTCAGATTATTTTTCTTTCTATTATTATTTTCATTTATTGTAAAAAAATAAAAAAATTGTGTCAGAAGTGGATAAAGAGAACCAGAAACGTAATGATAGGCATCTAAGTCATTTATTGAAGAATAAGAAACATAAAAAAAAAAAAGCTCAGACCTGACAAATGTGACAAAACAGATTATCTCACAATGAATAACCTTGGATAATTGTACTGAGGGAACTAATTACTTTAAACAAAAACAGTTGGAGTACTCAGCAAAATATGTTGAACATCAGGCTGGGTCAATACGAAAAGAGAGCAAGACTTTATTTTACATAACTTTACACAATTTAACCAAAAAAACAAAAAAAACCTCAATGTCTACCCATATGCAGTCACCAAATTTATAGTTTTGGTGATTCTGGCCTTTTCAGGACAGCGTGACTACTTTTTGGATTGAAATACGCCTAATTGACCTCCTAAAATGAAGACATAAATATTTGCTGAGAAAATCTGAGAGCTGTGTTGTTCAATAAACGGTTAAAAGCAGCATTTCAGTGAAAGTCATCTTAACTTTTGTCCATGTCAGCTTGTATTTGTTGGGAGTTGTCTTTTCCTTAATGGAGGGACTTCATTTCAACATGTGTACTGTGTTCCTTTGTTTATTGCAGGGTTACATTCTAAATAACCCATGAAAGGTGAAATCTGTGAAGTAGGAATACAGATGTTTTAAGGTACTAAAACTCCTCACTATACACTTTATACATATTTTTCAGACAGAGATGAACATTTTACTATTTTCTCTCTTGTTTAAACCTCCATAGAAAAATAGGTCCAGGATTATCGAATGAAAACAAAGATCTGATCTCGATCGTAGATTTATGTCAATTTTGGCCTTACAGATACCGTACAGGAGACGTGGCACAGAGAAGATTGATTTACAATGGTCTACAACCATTTCATAACACAATGTGCTAAAAAAGCATGCAGAATCAGCAAAACAGTGAGACTGTGAAATATGAGCATAGCGAGGAAACACTGTACACCTATTCAAAACTGGTAGAAACAATGTAATTGTCAGGGTTGACGTGCGGACACAAATGCAGATGGCAAATTTAAATGAAAAGTCTTTCATTTATTCAAATAAGTTCTCAAAAAACCAGAACATAAACTCTTGAAGGTACAAAAACCACCCGACAACCAGTGCAGGGGAGACGAAGACTTATAACCAGGAGGAGAGGATGAGGATAAGTGCAAACAGGTGTGCCAAGTGAGGAGGGAGGGAACACACACTAGGAGGGCAGTCTCAAGAGACCTGAAAGAACAGTAGTGAAACACAGGAAGTACAACCAACAACAAAATAAAACAGGAAGTGACACCAAACACAACAACAACCAATGTCCTGGGTCCATAACCCCACAGTAATAGAAAAAAAAAAAAACGCAGATATTTAAAGTAAACAAAAGAGTTGATGTGACTTCAAAGAACTTGGAGATTTAAGTCTTCTTGAGTAGGAGCTTCATTGAATAGTCAAATTTGTAAACTGTAGGTTGCTTTCCATGCTGGTTGACCAGTTTCACACAATCAAAAAGCAGCAACAACAAACAGCAATAAGAATTTTCACTTATTTTTATCTAAGGCCACTTGGTAAATTGGCGATTTTTTTTTTCTTGAAAGATTCGTTATGGAATGGTAGCTAACATTAAAGTAATATGTTTTATCAAGGCCGGAGGTGTGGTGTTGAGGAAGTTTCAACCTGACAGAAATGCAGACAAAGAAACAAACTTCCTAAAAGAGAGAAAACTCAGAGAAAGGAAAGCCCCATACTAAAGAGGTAAAAAGACAGAAGAGGAAGATTGCCTTTTTTTTATGTCAAACATTCCTGAAAAGTTGGCTAACTTCCATCTGTTAGCCAAATGCTGCCTGGCTATTTCAGTAACCAGCACACAATTTTCTTTAGCTGGGAAGGAAATTTCAAAAAAGCAGAGAACCCTTCACCTTTCAGCATGTGGACACTAAATATCTAACAACCAAGATTAAGTTATATTATAGTTATATAGCATGTATATATATATATATAGATAGATATATATCTATATATATACATAACAATGGTGGGCTATTGACATTATCCAGTAGATGTCCTTGGGCTAGACCTTTAACGCTACAGCCTACCTCAGGACATATGAGAGATAACAAACTGCATGTCATGCCGACTCAGACGTTGCCTGCGTCAGGTGCTGGAGAACTAGAGCACCTTGATGAAAAGAGCAGGCCACTGAAACAAGACGGAAATGAACTAGATGTGAAACAAAGTTCTGTTGGAATACTAATGCTCAAGTAATCCTGCTCAGAGAAGTTACATGCATAGAATGTGGAGTGAATGGATGCTTCTCTACCCACAACAAGGCTAACTGCCAAACTAGTAGCTTAATGTTCTAACATCCACAAATGGCAACTGCTATCACAACTAAAGATTGATGAAATACAACACAATTGTAAAAGCAAGGGAGAACCACAACTTCAGGTCAGAGAAGAGGCCATACCACACTCCCAACCAGAACTTGGGAACACAGCCCCAATAACCACCATTAAGCTGAGCAAGGCAGCAACGGACCTGAAAGGCAAGATCATGTCTAGAAAGAACACCAGGCAACCCCGACGCCAACTACAGTTGGGTAAAGTACCACCTGAAAGTCTCTTAGAAATTCTGCATGAAGCATTGAGGTCAATTCACAACAATCACAGAAACCAATAAACTGGTTTACACTTTAACAGCATAGGTCATCTGGTGATCTATGGCAAGAAAAAATCTCCATGGAGAAATTCTTTACTTGAAAAAACTGAAAAAGAATATATCGGAAATTTGAACACAAAGGGACCAGAAACTTGGGTGTAGTGATAGACACAGACCTACATTTAAATAAAGACATTAATATAGTGACAAAATCAGCCTACCATCATCTAAAAATAGTTCAAGATTTAAAGATCTGATGTCCAAGCAGGACCTGGAAAAACTAGTTCATGCCCATACCTGAAGCACTGGAAACTGACAAACAGGCCTTGAGCAGCCGCCTAAAGAGGTACACAAGAGACAATGAAGCCAGACGGATAAACAGGGTGTACGCAACCTGCAAAAGCATTTGCTCAGTGCCTGGGTCAAAACAGCAGAGCAGACCTACCAGGGCTGGAAACTGAACAGTATTGGAAAAGTATATGGGAGAAAGAGACAGCACATAACAGCAACCCTTAATGGCTGGTCTCTCTGAGAAAAGAACACAGCAACCTCCCCGAACAGAATGGAGTAACCATCACAGTGGCAGACATCCAAGAAAGAGCTTCAGGTATGAAAAACTGGACAGCACTGAGCCCTGACATGATACATGCATACTGGCTTAAGAAACTCACTGCACTCCATGAGTGCCTGGCAGCACAAATGAACCAGCTGCTGAGAGATGGGACTCACCCTGAATGGCTAACAGAAGGGTGGACGATCCTGATCCAGAAGGATCTCTCAAGGGGTGCAGTCCCATCCAACTACCTGCCAATGACTTGTCTCTCCACAACATGGAAGCATCACTGCGTCCAAAATACATCGGCACATAGATCAATCCATTAGCAACGCACAGAAGGGCGTTGGTAGAGGTTTCAGAAAAGCCAAACACCAATTCCTGGTTGACAGAACAATCGCTCAAGGCTGCAGGTCACGACACACTAACCTGTGCACAGCCTGGATTGATTACAAGAAACCCTATGACTCAATGCCACACACCTGGATCACTGAATGCTTGGAGCTGTACATCAACAGGACTCTAAGAGCCTTCATAGAAAACTCAATGACGCTGTTGAAAACCACCCTTGAAACCAATGGCAAGCCACTTGCACAAGTGTCCATCAGATGTGGCATATACCAAGGATATGCTCTGTTCCCTCTGCTGTTCTGCATATGTCTAAACCCACCTCAGCCAAATAATTAACAAGACTGGCTATAGATACCGACTCAGGAATGGGGCAACCATCAGTCACCTCCTCTACGTGGATGACGTCAAGCTATACGCTAAGAGCGAGCGCAACATTGACTACCTGATCCACACCACCAGGATCTTCAAGGAAAGCTGCAACAGCTAAATGCCTCCAACGAGTAAGGCAAGTCCTGAGAAGCCAGCTCAATGGCAAGAACAAGACCTGGGCAATAAACAGTTACGTACTGCCAGTCATCAGATACCCTGCATAAATAATCAGATAGCCAAAGGAAGAGATACAGACCACGGATGTTAAGACATAAAAGCTCCTCACCATACCTGGAGGGTTCCATCCCAAATCCAGCACCCTGAGACTGTATGCTAGCCACAAGGAAGGAGGCCGAGGACTAGTAAGTGTGGAAGCCACTATCCTGGATGAAACATCCAAGATGCATGAATACATCAAGCTCAAGGTCCCAACTGACAGTGTGCTCATGGAATCTCTCAGGCAATGGACAGCAGAGGATGTTGGAGGACAGATTGCCATGGGAGGACAAACTCCTGCAACCCCGAACAATAACTTCAGTGCTCGATATCAAGAAGTCATGCCAATGACTAGAAAGGGCTGGTCTACAGGACAGCACAGAAGCGCTCATCCTGGCAGCACAGGAACTAACTGTAAGCACCAGAGTGATGGCAGCTCAGATCTACCACACCAGATAAAACCCAAGGTGTAGGATGTGCAAAGAGGCGCCTGAAACACTCCAGCACATAACTGCAGGGTGTAAGATGCTGATCGGGAAAGCATACATGGTGCGCCACAACCAAGTGGCTGGAATAGTATACAGGAACATGTGTGCAGAATATGGACTGGAAACCCCAAAGTCAAAATGGGAAACACCTCAGAAAGTAGAGAATGAGAGAGCAAAGATCCTGCGGAACTCAATTTCCAACTTCCATTTCCGCCTTGTTCGCACCTCTATCCCTGCTTGGGAGACCTTCGAGTCTTCTGATTCTCTGTATTGCAGCACCTCCCTGGTACGTCTCACGTTGAACTCCTCACTCAAACTACTTATAGAGAGTTTTAATTTGTTGACTGCTGACTGTACTTGCAGTGCTGCTCAGACTCCGAGGTAGGTATAGCCATTTACGCAGGAACCTGCTGAATCTCCTTTTGAACCCCCTCTATGGTGGAGATTGGAACCTCAAATATCAAAAGGGGCCATAGAATCAGTGGGAGGATTCTCTGCTGGTAAATACAGGCCTTGAACTTGCCATGAAGCCCAGACTTGTCTACTGTGGCTAGCCAGACTTCGAGTTCCAAGTTCGTGGCAAAGATCGCTGCTGCATCTTTCAAGCTGAAGTCAAAAAGTTTTCTCAGACGCCTGACAGGTCTCTTAGGGATGGTTGGTATGTGAGTTGAGCCAAGTGTGAAGCAGAACTTGTCAGGAATATTTCCTTTCTTCAACAAAAAAGATCTGGACTTTGCCGGCTTTAAGCTCTTGAAAGTGTTGTTAGTTTAACAAAAAAGAAAAGTGTGAAAATGTTCTGGCTGAGAAAAGTGTAAAGTGTGTGGTGAGGAGTTAAACATCTGTAATCTGAATACAGGATTTCATCTTCATGAGTTTTGTTTAGAATGTAAGTCCCACGATAAATGAGGGAACACTTTACTGAGATGTAGAGCGGTGAACGAGCTCCGCCCCTCCCAAAGTTAAGTGTGCCACCTACACCCCAAGACTCTCATCTTACAGCCTGTAGCTCAGTCACCAGTAGTTTTTATTTGGTCCATGTTTTAGAAATTGACTTTTATCATTTTTGCATGATTGTGTGTTTTCCTTTTAAATCTATTTGTGGATTTGTTTTTATTGCATGTTTACTGGTGGCTTGGAGTACAGGACTGCAGGTTCACTGGAAGGACTGTAGGCTGGAAGTGCAAAGTAAAGGGGACTGGACTCAACGGCTCTGGATGGACAATACGATCTACTTCCCTTCTGTCTCTTGACATTTTTTTTTAAACAAACTTTTGTATTTTTATTTATTCATTTTTTTGTTGTGTTTTTAGACAACTGGTTTTATCCAGCATTTGTTTTAAATTGTTATTAAACCCTTTTAAAGAAAAAAAGTGAAGGCTTGTGCTGCTTTTGGAGTGACTGGTAAACTCTCCAGCGGATCCCTAATTTGGTAATTTTGGGGGCCTTACCCTCTCCTCTCTGACAGCACCTTCTGGCAGTGTGGTTCTTTTTTGCTGCCTGTTGGATGGGATATTACTTTCCAGTACCCCTTCAAATGACACCAAGAAGGCCAGATACTCCAAACTGCTATTTGGCCCATAATCCAAAATCACAGTCAGAGACCTGTCCCCCACCCGAAGACGAAAGGGAGACGACCTTCTCATGCACCATTTGATCTCCAACGGTTGGCAGCTGAGCTGGGGGCTCATGAGTAAGCTCACACCACCCCGTCTCTAACAATGAACAACTCAAGAATTGTAGAGTTCAACCCCTCTCAACTATGTGTGGTGAGCCCAAGCATAGGGATTGGACAAAATAATTGGACACTTGTTAAATTTGGAGAAACTTTATTTAACCCCCTTTAGCCTTCAATGCAGCTTCAATACGTCTTGAAATGGAATCATAAAGCTTCTTGACTTCTTCCATCAGAATTTTTAGCCACTCTTCCATCAAAACCTGCTCCAGCTCCTCCAAACGGGAGGGTAGTGATTCCTGACTTTCCGCTCGACTGTACACCTCAAATGCTCAATGATATTGAGATCCAGAGATTTAGGGGGCCATTCTATGTGTTCCAGCTCAGTTTCATGCTCATCATACCACTTTTAATGATATGGACAGTGTGCATCGGAGCATTAACAAGTGTAGTGTTCCAATTATTCTGTCCAACCCCTGTATATTAGCCAGTACCTCTCAACCTCCTGCACAAGCTCAGGCTCTTTTCCTGTGAGAGAATTGATGTTCCATGACCAGGTTTCGGGCCACCAAAGCACCTGCCTTTGACTGCCACTCAAACCACATTGCACCAGCCCCTTCAAATTTCTCCTGCGGGTGGTGGGCCTACAGTAGAGTGATCCCACGATGTTTCTTTGGCTGGACCTGACCTAGACCCGTGGGAAACAGTCCTCGTCACCATGTGCTCACCTGCGAGCCCAAACCCTAGTCCTGGTTCCAGGGTGTGGCCCCTGTGACGCCAATCCGGGCGACATTACTGAATCTGTCATAAGACTTTTCATAAAGGTTTCTGCACAGGTGTAAGAGGTGTTCGTTACAGCTGGATGCCGGTCTCTATGGTGTCTGGGCTCCTTTAAGACCCAACTCCAGTCGTGCAGACATTGGATGTCTGTGGTTTTTGTATTGTATAGTGATGGCCACACTAAACTTTGTGTGGTGGCATTCGGCAAAGAATATTCTGGTGAGGAATCTGTAAGCATAGCGGAAGCAGGTGGGTGATATTGGAAAGATGGCTGCAGAAAACGGCAAACTATTTCCTGGTGAAGGTGCAAAGGAAGCAATCACCAAATTAGAAAAACTGGCTTGAACACTGTTCATTGAAGATGCTTCAAAAAGAAAACAATTGTTTACAGCTAGTGCTAGTCAGAACACAATGACATGTTCTCATAATTTCAATGAATCCTGAAACATTTATCTGGCTTTGTTTGCACTTCTGGAACAGATGCTCGTTTCTATTAAATTAAACGATGGGCTGGCTGCAACATTTTCAGAATAAATGCTGGGGCAACTAAAGGCAGATACACGAAATGAACATCCATCTTTACAGAAATCCAGATGTTTGTTTTTGTGGAAGAAACACAGGCACACTTCCGAGGAAAACTACAAGTTGACGTCACTAATTGGGCGGCACCCACAAGGAGTGAAAGGCAGAGCCTCAGAGATCGCCTTGTCTTACTTATGGGTAGAAAAACTGCTCTCTGACTCTTTCTCACTGATTGTGTTTTTGTTTTTACACCCAAACCACCACCACCACCACCCCCGCTCAATACACACGTGGACACAATTGCTGGTACCCCTCAGTTAAAGGAAAAACCCACAATTCTCACTGAAATCACTTGAAACTTACAAAAGTAACAATAAATAAAAATGTATTGAAAATTAAATAATCAAAATCAGCCATCACTTTTGAATTGCTGATTAACATAATTATTTAAAAAAACAAACTAATGAAACAGGCCTGGACAAAAATGATGGTACCCATAAATTAATATTTTGTTGCACAACCTTTTGAGGCAATCACTGCAATGAAGCGATTTCTGTATTTGTCAATGAGCGTTCTGCAGCTGTCAACAGGTATTTTGGCCCACTCCTCATGAGCAAACTGCTCCAGTTGTCTCAGGTTTGATGGGTGTCTTCTCCAAATGGCATGTTTCAGCTCCTTCCACAGATGTTCAATGGGATTCAGATCTGGGCTCATGGAAGGCCACTTTAGAATAGTCCAACGCTTTTCTCTCAGCCATTCTTGGGTGTTTTTGGCTGTGTGTTCTGGATCGTTGTCCTGTTGGAAGACCCATGACCTGCGACTGAGACCAAGCTTTCTGACACAAGGCAGCACATTTCTCTCCAGAATGCCTTGATAGTCTACAGATTTCATTGTACCTTGCACACATTTAAGACACCCTGTGCCAGATGCAGCAAAGCAGCCCCAAAACATGACTGAGCCTCCTCCATGTTTCACCGTAGGGACAGTGTTCTTTTCTTCGTATGCTTGGTTTTTGAGTCTATGAACATAGAGTTGATGTGCCTTACCAAAAAGCTCCAGTTTGGTCTCATCTGTCCAAAGGACATTCTCCCAGAAGCTTTGGGGCTTGTCAACATGCCTTTTTGCAAATTCCAGTCTGGCTTTTTTAGGATTGTTTTTCAGCAGTGGTGTCCTCCTTGTTCGTCTCCCATGAAGTCCACTTTGGCTCAAACAACGACGAATGGTGCGATCTGACACTGATGTACCTTGGCCTTGGAGTTCACCTTTAATTTCTTTGGAGGTTGTTCTGGGCTCTTTGGATACAATTCCAACGATCCGTCTCTTCAATTTGTCATCAATTTTCCTCTTGCGGCCACGTCCAGAGAGGTTGGCTACTGTCCCGTGGTTCTTGAACTTCTGAATAATATGAGCCACTGTTGTCACAGGAAGTTCAAGCTGTTTAGAGATGGTCTTATAGCCTTTACCTTTAAGATGTTTATCTATAATTTGTTTTCAGATGTCCTGGGACAATTCTCTCCTTCGCTTTCTGTTGTCCATGTTCAGTGTGGTACACACCTTTTCACCAAACAGCAGAGTGACTACTTGTCTCGCTTTAAATAGGCAGACTGACTGATTATGAGTTTGGTAACACCTGTGATGTCAATTAAAGGACACACCTGAGTTAATCATGTCAGTCTGGTCAAATAGTTTTCAATCTTTTATAGAGGTACCATCATTTTTGTCCAGGCCTGTTTCATTAGTTTGTTTTTTTAAATAATTATGTTAATCAGCAATTCAAAAGTGATGGCTGATTTTGATTATTTAATTTTCAATACATTTTTATTTATTGTTACTTTTGTAAGTTTCAAGTGATTTCAGTGAGAATTGTGGGTTTTTCCTTCTTTAACCGAGGGGTACCAACAATTTTGTCCACATGTGTAATTGGCCTACTACCTTGATCTGTGTGTAAATCTCTGTCTGTCTGTTTTTTTGTGTGTTGCATTTGTGTGCTTATTTTCATCTCTACAGTCTGTTTAGATACAAAAATATATTTGCGTTTGTCAATCACGATATTTTATAGTGAAATATTGGTTATATTTTGAAAATTGACCAGATTTTCTCATGTGCTTTAGTGAAACTTACCACCAGAATTGATGCAGGTCTCTCATGGCTTGCGCAAAAAATAGACCAGCCGCCGAAACGATCGCTGCACAGTGCGAGTCAGCTGCTGAATACTGTGGCGCTTTGCATCTAATGTGAACTACGCCATAGGTGAACAAGGGCTTTGAACGGAAGCTGCCTCCATTCTACGCCGATTCACAGCACTTCGGTGTCCGGTGTGAACCAGACATTATAGTTCTTTCTTAAATTTGAAGGGAACACTATTATTCTCTTATTATGTACACCTGAATAGAATTTTCAGTCTGTCTGTAAGGCTTTAGGTACAGTAACATATGACACACAAGTGTTCCAAGTCTAAGGAGTTTTATTGAAAAAAATGGTAGGAGGGGACATATGGACCAAGCCAGAAAATTAAGGGAACTGAACCAAATCAGACCTAATATAACCTGACGTTAAAGCCTCACTTCGTTGTGTTTTTTTTGTTTTTAGCATGTTCTTGTGGCAAAAAAAATCTGAAATATGACTCTAAACTGTATGGCTGGACAGCTCCAATATTGCTCGCCATTTCTGTTGCAACGGTAATGTCAGCTTGTGAGAGGCTGCAAGCTAGCAGTAGAGCAGATACATAGATGGATGATGGGAAATGGGGGCCACCTTGCTCCACACCAACAGCCTTGCACAAAGTTCAAAGTTGATTTCAAATGAACTACTGCCACTTTGCAGAAACTATGTCCAAGAAAACAGCTTTTTTTTTCATTTTGTCTAAAAGACAACAGAATCATAATTGAAAACTACTAGGAACGCTTCTACAATAAATAAAAGATGATCGGAATGTGTCTTTAACACAAAACAAGGCAAGAAAAGTCTACCTAAGGTTCCAAGAATGTTGATCAAACATCCCATAGGTGGCCTTGATCAACTAACATGGTCTAAATAACAAAACTAAATGACATGGAATGTACAAAGAACCCTGTTTTCACTGTCCACAAACCTAAAGGACACAAGGTCACAAAGTGAGACTTCTCAGTTTCTATTCGTGAGCTTTACAGGGATCCAGGTGGGCAGGCTATAAAGGCTGATTTGTTAGCTTTCCAGGTGAGAAAAGAAAACATGCAGATGAGAAAGGCACAAAAAATGAGAGATCCAGAGAAAGAAATGTGCATCTAACACTAGGGAAAAAAACTGAAATCGATTCCTTGGATCATTAGTGTTCCAACCCTTGTGTTTCTTACCTTAGGAGAGTTAGCTGATAGAAGAGGCTAACGCTTGTCAACCTCAACCATAACAAGTCACAGAAGATGGTGGCTTTTACTGAGTTTGGTTATTTCTTCACCACAGCACTGCAGTTGGAATAACATATGATATGTTAACTATCAACAGCTAAGGTACAGAATAAAACTAAACTCACAAGTCAAATCGACCTGTTCATATAATACATTCACTTGACTCACTGGTATCATAACGACTGCTATTGCTAGAGGACAGATGCTTGAAGTCAACATTAGACCTACAGTTTGGTTGATTCTTTTTTTCCTTCTACATTCTCACATTATCTCCTGGGTTTTTCTGTCCTTCTTTTTTCTTTTTTCTAGAAAGGACCCAAACAAAGCGGCACACTGGAGGCCACCGAATGAAGAAACAAAACAAATTTTGATAACTTACCAATAGAACATGAACAGTAGCACTGCATGACAGGAACGCTGGATAAATAAATCCACAAAATCACAAACTATAAAACAACTGAACCAACTGAAGCGGACCAAAATGGAGTGGAGATAATGATCTGGCAGGAGAAACAGAAGCAGACGGTATATACACCATATGCAGGGGGAGATAATGACAAATGCAGGAACAGCTGGATTCTGCAGTAAAGGAAATAAGAAATAAGCAAAATTCCACAAAATACACAATGATGACAAAAAAAAACCTCACATTAGCATTTTGGTTCATTGTTCATTTTAAACTAATGCAACACATTTTTACGCCTAATTAAGGCTTTCAAACTTTTGTGGCTTTTACCATCAGGACCTTCTGACATTGGGTCACCATCAAAACTCTGAGCTCTTAGATTTCGTGAAAGTCTTGGGAGGATGTGTTTGTTGAATGGCTGATGTCAGCACTCTGCACACACCACTAACGCAGGCTTCAGTTAATTGATGTGTATTAGAGAGCATTGTATGCAGATGTGCCAAAGTCATTAACTGGAAGGCGAGGAATAATCATTTTGTTTCAAGGCCACAGGCCGAATATGGGCCAAAGATGAAGACATGGCTCCCATTTGGATTTACCGGCCAACTGAGCATCATAATGAAGTGTGCAAACCCGGATTAAATACAGATTCCTACCTAAGTCATATTATTGGATTATCATAGATATATTTCAATGTCCCCCGGCCAGCCTTCAAACATGCAAATAGCATTAAGTGAAATCCTAAAAGAGATTTTAAAAAAATCTCCAATCAGTGGGATACATTTTAAAAATGTATTTCGAGTACATCTCCCCATCTGTTCTGCTCAGTTTGTGCTTTGTGTTTCCTCAATATTGGTTTCAAATACCTCTGCATAGCACATTTTATAATAATCAGTATTTTTGTTTTGATGTAGATTTTAAGTTTTTTCTTTAAATTATGTTTCATTTGCTCTTGCAGTATCTAATTGTATTACTATATCTGCATCACAGAATCCCTGTCAGTTACTATAATAAGGTTTACACAGTTGTGTGACACAAGCAGACTTAATTAAAAGAGCCACGGTGATTACATCACAGCATTTTTGACCCTTTTTAATTTGTGCAATTTATTTGATATGAAAAAGGCTTTAAGATCTGTGAAAATTTGTCTTTGTGTTTTATCTTTTTATGCTGCATAAACCAGGGAAAATTGGGTTACAGAGAAATATATGAATGAAAAGGGAGAGGGTTCTGATTCGGTTGCCAAGGAGAGCCTGTGACGTGTCCGCCTAAGAAAGAAAAGCCAGGGGAAAGAGGCTTTACATGCAGCAGGGAAACAATCAAAAACTTTGTTCCTGCTTCATTACTGTAGACCACAAGAGACAAGGCCTTCATGCTGATTTCACTGAAGCCCAGAAAGAAGCTCTAGTGTTTGGTGCATTGTTTCTGCCTATTCTAAGCTGCAAAACCAAGAAAACTTACAATTGTATTTGTGACATTTGAAATTGTATGTCTGCTAAGCTCCATTATTGTTTTTTTAAGATGCTACAACCCAAAAATGTTGGTTGTGCAAGACAATTTATTCTTTCTTTGAAAGTACTGTAGGTTTTATTTTCAAGCTTCATCCCCAGCACTCTTACAAAAGAACCAAGAAAGCATCATTATAAGTCAGTTAATTAAAATTTGGCTGATGTTATTCACACGTACTTACGTTCGACCAGCAAAAAAAATGCTGGAAATTCATGTTGGCCACACGTATTACACACGTGGACAAAATTGTTGGTACCCCTCAGTTAAAGAAGGAAAAACCCACAATTCTCACTGAAATCACTTGAAACTTACAAAAGTAACAATAAATAAAAATTTCTTGAAAATTAAATAATCAAAATCAGCCATCACTTTTGAATTGCTGATTAACATAATTATTTAAAAAAACAAACTAATGAAACAGGCCTGGACAAAAATGATGGTACCTCTATAAAAGATTGAAAACTATTTGACCAGACTGACATGATTAACTCAGGTGTGTCCTTTAATTGACATCACAGGTGTTACCAAACTCATTATCAGTCAGTCTGCCTATTTAAAGGGAGACAAGTAGTCACTCTGCTGTTTGGTGAAAAGGTGTGTACCACACTGAACATGGACAACAGAAAGCGAAGGAGAGAATTGTCCCAGGACATCTGAAAACAAATTATAGATAAACATCTTAAAGGTAAAGGCTATAAGACCATCTCTAAACAGCTTGAACTTCCTGTGACAACAGTGGCTCATATTATTCAGAAGTTCAAGACCCACGGGACAGTAGCCAACCTCTCTGGACGTGGCCGCAAGAGGAACATTGATGACAAATTGAAGAGACGGATCGTTGGAATTGTATCCAAAGAGCCCATAACAACCTCCAAAGAAATTAAAGGTGAACTCCAAGGCCAAGGTACATCAGTGTCAGATCGCACCATTCGTCGTTGTTTGAGCCAAAGTGGACTTCATGGGAGACGACCAAGGAGGACACCACTGCTGAAAAACAATCATAAAAAAGCCAGACTGGAATTTGCAAAAAGGCATGTTGACAAGCCCCAAAGCTTCTGGGAGAATGTCCTTTGGACAGATGAGACCAAACTGGAGCTTTTTGGTAAGGCACATCAACTCTATGTTCATAGACTCAAAAACCAAGCATACGAAGAAAAGAACACTGTCCCTACGGTGAAACATGGAGGAGGCTCAGTCATGTTTTGGGGCTGCTTTGCTGCATCTGGCACAGGGTGTCTTGAATGTGTGCAAGGTACAATGAAATCTGTAGACTATCAAGGCATTCTGGAGAGAAATGTGCTGCCTTGTGTCAGAAAGCTTGGTCTCAGTCGCAGGTCATGGGTCTTCCAACAGGACAACAATCCAAAACACACAGCCAAAAACACCCAAGAATGGCTGAGAGAAAAGCGTTGGACTATTCTAAAGTGGCCTTCCATGAGCCCAGATCTGAATCCCATTGAACATCTGTGGAAGGAGCTGAAACATGCCATTTGGAGAAGACACCCATCAAACCTGAGACAACTGGAGCAGTTTGCTCATGAGGAGTGGGCCAAAATACCTGTTGACAGCTGCAGAACGCTCATTGACAAATACAGAAATCGCTTCATTGCAGTGATTGCCTCAAAAGGTTGTGCAACAAAATATTAAGTTATGGGTACCATCATTTTTGTCCAGGCCTGTTTCATTAGTTTGTTTTTTTAAATAATTATGTTAATCAGCAATTCAAAAGTGATGGCTGATTTTGATTATTTAATTTTCAATACATTTTTATTTATTGTTACTTTTGTAAGTTTCAAGTGATTTCAGTGAGAATTGTGGGTTTTTCCTTCTTTAACTGAGGGGAACCAACAATTTTGTCCACATGTGTATATGCATCCAAGATTTACATTGCTGTTTGGCCACACCTTTTTTTCCAGTGTGTTCAAAGCGTGATTGTGTTGTTGGCTGCATGTATTCAAAATGAAACTTAAAGTTAAAGTCCCTTTAGTTATCAAGCTCCTATGTTCGTGAAATGTGTTCTCCCCATTTGACCCATCCCCTGGAGGAGCATTGAGATGCAGAAACATCAGCACAAAGGAACTATTTGGTGGTTTAATCCTAACCATAACCTTTCTTCTCGGTTCGTGTGGTCATGAGAAAAGTTCAGCACTGGCCGCACGTATTTAGAAAGTTATGTAGTGTGAATAGACACTTTCATAAAATGTATACAAAATAACTTTTTATGTTTCAAAACAAACAAATAAAAAAAAACATACCCATGATTATTTACATATTTATTTTTAAATATCTACTTCCATCATCTTTCGATCTATTTTCAGTGTCCTCAGTGGCCTTTTCAATTATAAATATGCTTTTCTTAAGCTAAAATAATAACAATAATAAATAAAAAAAACATTTTCTGCAAAAACGTTTTTCCAAGAAAACAACAGGTTTTTCGATTTTGGCAAAAATATGCATAATCATAATCAAAAGACCACTGGGAACACAATAGATTAGAAGATAGAGGAGTTAATTGATCAGTAGACAACCACAAAAAAGTTTAAACCAATATTTGGTTTCATAACCAAGGTACATGGTAAAAAATTGGCATCTCTGGTGATCTAAAACATCCTAACCAAAAGAGCACAAGAAAAAAAAAGCTTACCGATCCCTAATAATACATAGGCTGCCAGGTGGATTATAGGACAGAAATGTATATGGAAAGCTTGTGCTCCATGTTTGTGTTTTGGATCAAACTGAGTCACTAACAGGATAGCTCTCTTTTTCTATTTTAATTTTAATTAGGACAGTTTACCTCTATCAATCTATTTTCCTACCAGCTACACATAAGTTTATGTTTTTCCAGCCTTCATAAAGCTTTTGACATGAATAATGTTATGTGGAGGGTCCCTGTCATTGTTGGCATTTGTCTGTTCCCACTAAAAACTAAAATAGCTGCTTAGTGACATCCTGGTTTGTGCGCTGCTCCTCCAATCCCATGCAGCTAGATTTGCTCAGAGATGACAAGATATTATTCAGAACTTGTACCCGTGTATGGGAGGACAGGGCTGAATTTGCTGTCAGTGAGATGGAGAGGGAATTATGCATTGCCACATTTAGAAGACACATTTGTTAGTCAATGGCTATGTTTACATGCACTGGAAAGGGAAGAAATTTAAGGATAGGGTAATGTAGTGATTAAACTTCTTCTCCACATGTGGCACAAATAAAAACATTCCAGTTTATCTTTATGGTCATAGCCTGAACAATCATTTTTTAGCCTAACCCGGCCACTTCCCCAGAGTTTAGATTTTTTTTTAACTGTGATCGCAGCACTATTCACTCATTTGAGACAGTGGTTTATTTTTGCCCATTGCCACATCATTGGTTGTCTCCACCCTTTTTGCCACCTGTTTTGTCACCTTTTAGTTTATGTTTTGCCAAATTTGTATATATGATTTTATTGAGTACATTCTGTTCCAGTCATCATGTTTTGCTCTCTTGTCTTTGGGTCTTCCAACAACCACTACTGCTGACAAATTTTAATTTGTCTTTTTTTTTCTAATTACTGATGCAAAATTTGGAGTTTGTTATTTCGTTGTTCCTGTGACATCAAAACTTTTTTCTCTACATCATTTTCAAAAAGGGCAGATTAATGGCCCTTTTGCTTCTGCCAGTGCTCTGTGTAGAACGCAGCTGTGTTTAATTCAGTTTTTTTTTTTTTTGTGAGTATGTAAATGCCCCTGATCATGAGGGCAGTGTCTAAGCAAAGAGGATGCAGAAGATAGAATTATAAGGAGATACTGTAGATGACTTGCTGTGAAGATCTTTAAAGGGAAAAGCTGAAACGGCAAAGAAGGTGATGTCAAAGTTTTTGGTTTTTCAGAAGTCCTCTTCAACCCCATCCCTTGATTGTGCTGAAAACACTTTTGGTGGTTAGACTGGATTGAATGCGGCCTGTTAATCTGGCCTAACAAACTGAAACAAAAAGAAATTGTATTGTTTACCATTATTGGGATTCTTTTGTCCCCATAGGGCACTACAATTAAACTGACCTTTATTCAAGTGTCTTTTTCTCAAGTCGGACAGTAATTTTTCTGATAATTCCAGTATCGCGAGACGCGACGAGACGAGTGTTATGATTCAACATGGCGGCGTGTAAGTAGTTGAATAAACATTTGGGTCTTATTTCCTTTTACAGCCATATTAAAATAATATAGAAATTAAAATAACAAAACCTCTAAAAAGATTAATAAGTTTTTGACAGTCCTGAGAACTTCATTGATGACTGCTACAACATCTTTGTCATGGGGAAGACAAACACCACCACTCCTTCCTCCAAACGCGGCCGTCCTGAGGACTCTCCCGGGGCCGCCTCTTCTCCAGGCAGCGACATCCTGGAATCAATTGATAAGAAGCTCTCCAGCCTTGATTGCCGTTTAAACCTGCTGGAGATCCTTCACAAGGAGTTCCAGGTCTGTGAGAGTCCCTGGAGTTCAGCCAGCAGCAGGTGCAGGAGCTCGCAGCGAAGAACCAGGCCCTCAGAGAGACCGTCCAGAGCAGCGACACCGCTCGTCTCCCTGAGGAGAACCGCTCCATCAAGGAGAACCTCCAGGATCTTCAGATGAGGAGCACGAGGGACAACCTGGTCATCTCTGGGATTCCAGAAGAGGCGGAAGAAGACCCAGAGGCCACGGTGAAGTCTTTCATGGAGGCCTCCATGTGGCCCTTGAGTCAAAAAGTTTGCCCACCCCTGAGCTAGAGTGTTGAGTAAGGGCACTGTATGACAGCTTCACACTTATGTCATTAGTTCATGCAAATATTAGTCTACAAATACTTCACGACACATTTACCACACACACAACAATTGTATGATCTTTTTTCAAGAGAGCTACGAGGCACACCTGTAAACCCTTTATGATTAACAGGAAGGGTTTGAAAATCCATGTATGTTAAATCACAAGCAACACAATGTTAATAAATAACAAATGAGTAAACCTTAAATAGTATAAAAAAGGTTAGAACAATAAAGTTATGCAAGAAAAATGTTCAAATGCCTATAAATTTACAATGTTGACAATTGTATATGAAATGCATTCACATGCTAAAACATATTTCATATAAAACACCTCGATTCTTCATAAAAGTTTTTAAACGTAGTCTTTAATTTGCTTTACTTTTGCCTTATTTCTTGAGATTGCTGCTAAAATGAAAAATCGTTTCTCACAAGAAAGAAGTGTCAGGATTCAGTCCTCCAGCCCCGCCTCCTCTCATCAGAGGGAACTCTCTCCGGTGTACTAGTTGCCTTCTCTCTCTCTCCCACATCCTCCCAGCTGTTTGAAATCACCTCACCTGGACTCATTTCCGACGCGAAGTTTTGTTTTGCTCTGCAAAAATACCAAGCGCTTACCTATCTTGTCGTCCTCAGGTTCTTACTCCTCGCCTGTTCTGAGTCTTCCAGCCTCGCTCCATGTCCTCGACTTCTGCCTGCCTTTTAACTCTGTCTTTGACTCTGCCCTTGTCTACTTTGCTGTCTTATTAAAACTCTTTTGCTACTGCATTTGGATCCAAACGTTTTTTGTCCGGGTCTCAGACCTCACAAGAGGCCTGTTTTGAACCCGCTTTTCCAGTCTGTCATGTAGGATCTTTTCTCATGTACAGAAATGACACGGGCATCTGCCAAGGCAACCTTATACAAATAAACATGCTCGTCTTCTGAGCAACAAAGCTCAGCAGTGTTGGCATTGCCTTCAGCAGAATCAAAGTTTACGGGAAAAGCTATCACATTTTCAGTGTGCTCAACGTGGAAGCAGAGCGGGTCTTTGCTCACAGTGTGAAACCCCAGTACTTCATCAGTAATCCTCTTAGCAGTTTAATTAAATCTATAGTTACAGCTGCAGTGTCCAAACACAGCTCACAGGCGGGGGGGTGGACGCCTGAGCAGCGGTGGTCCTCCTCTGTGAACCAACCTGCTATCACTAAGCAGAGATTGTCTGCAGCTGCTTGATAACTGGATGATTCCCTTTAGTCTATTTTGATACACTCCTGATCCTACCATTGCTGTTTCAGTAACCCCACCACCCCCCAACACACACATACACCTGCACCCACACGCACACACACACACCTGCACACACACCACACACGCACCACACACAACACCTGCACCCACACACACACACGCACGCACCACACACACACACACACACTCACCCACACACACACACACCGCACCCACGACACACACAACCACACCACACACACACTCACCCAACACACACACTCACCCACACCACACCTGCACCCAACACACACCACACACCTCACACACACACACACACCCACAGCACCCACACAACCTGCACCCACACACACACACACACCTGCACCCACACACACACACACACACACCTGCACCCACAAGCACACACACACACACACACCCACACACACACACACACACACCTGCACCCACACACACACACACACACACCTGCACCCACACACACACACACAAGCTGTCATGTAAGAGAAAAGTCTTTGAGAATCAAAAGTCCCTTCATTGCATGTTTATGTTAAATTGAACTAAAATAAATAACTATACTTTCTACAGAATCATATCATCATCAATGACAAAAATAGTTGTTTTTTCACATTAATATTTGCTTTTGCACAAGAGAAGTAAATTAAAATTCTTTGTGACTCACTGTGTGGAGGAGAAGGATCATTTCTGAGTAAAACAATGTCAGACTTGCATCCCCCGTCTAATTGAAAACCACAAAAGCATAAATCACACATACTCGAGGAAGCAGAAAAGTGTTCAAAGACCCACTCCTATGAAAATGGTGTTTTGGAGTTTTTTAACATGTTCTTGTAGTATTTTTCTGAAACTGAAATGTTTTCTCTTTACCACAGTACATCCATCCATTGACCTAAGTTAGAAATGAGGACTACTGGTTTTTACTGCAGCTTCTTTTTCCTGAAGGTAAAACACTGTTCTTATGTCTGCTCAAAGGGTCTTTTCTGCACTAATAAACTTTCCAAAGACATTTGTCTTTGCCAGGTTGGTGGATTTAGCTGTAAGGATTTAAAAATGTATTTAACACATATGACTGTCGTGAGGAAGAGGCAGAGGCATTTGGATCCATATGCAAGCAGGATGTTTAATAAGGTAAGGGCAAAGACAAAACCGAGGTCAAGGCCAGGCAGGAGTCAGGGACAAAGGAGTTAGACAGGAAAACGAGTAAACAGGCTAAGGACAAAACCACTAGACAGCACAGAAAATAACGCTCGGAATTGTATGCAGGGCAAAACAATACTTCACGATGGTCATGAGTCCAGGTGGGGTTTATGAAGAGTGGAGTTGATGAGATGATGGGGAACAGCTGGAGAGACGTGGGGGAGAGAGAGTATTCAGGAGAGGGTTCCCTCTGATGTTTGGAGTTGGAGCTGGATGCATCATGAATGAGTCATACATGGAGGTGGTGGAGACAATCATATAGTTTTCCAAAATAAAACATAAGTCAGAATTTAATAAAATGTAAATAATGGAATAAATGTATAGTTTTCCCTGTAATCTGGTACCAAGTGATCTGCAGGTTGGGGACCACTGCGCTGCACCACCATGTAAGTCCACTATATACACATAGTATCAAGTATTTCTGAGGATTTTCTAGACTATTTTTTTCTGAGTTAATTGGAGACCAAATCCTTTTATGCAGTTGATGGTCACACTCAATTGTTGCAAACTTGTTGCGTACACACATAGAATATGTACATTTCATTCTCAGGATAACAGGGTGATCCAGATTCTGTGACGGTATTCTCATTTAAACTGAATTAAACTGTTGTATTCTACATTTTATGCAGAAACCTACGATGCTTTTGAAACCACAAAACAATTGATGTTAATGCTAACGTTTGTGCTAAAACAACCAGAGGTTTAATAGCACAACATTTTAATTTAATTAGTTTAACTGTGGATTACATGGTAAAGAAACCATCCAAGATTGTTTCCTGTGGTAACTTCAGAATACAAGTCCACCAGCAACAGAAGCATGCACCATTTAAAAAAAAAAAAAAAAAAAAAAAAAAACGAAGACAATTTACCATTAAAATAATTCAAAACAATAAACTATCAGAAAAGTAAAAAACTATCATCAATGATGAAGAAATTTCATTAAAATAAATAAAAAAAAAACATAAACTCGGCTAAAATAATTTACATACCACAAGTTGAATGGGTAAAAAAGATTACAATGTTTTTGTTTTTCACTAGAAAACTTCCAAATCTAGTGGTTTTTGTTTTAAATATCAGAGTAATTTTTAAGATTTAACCCATAACCTTATATGTTATATATATACACGATTTATACCTGCTGAACAAAGCAATAACCTGTGGTTCAAGAACATTGCTGGTGTCTGGGTGCCTGAAGATCATCTCAAAGCGAATTTCCTTCATGTGAGGATAAGTCAAGACTGCCCTAAATCCTGAGGAAAGAAAGGGTTCAGAGACAAATATCAAAAACGAAAAAGGCTGTATGAAGCCGGCCGCTTTTCCATAACTCATAAAACATTTTTCACATGTCCACTTGGCCCTGCTGAGGAACGACTGTGCTGCAGCAGCCAGACAGTGATAAATAGAGGTGTTCAGGTGAGTCATAGGTAAGCCTGTAACAGCTCAGAGCAGGCTGGGGGTGCAGAACAGCCACTTCCGTCTTTAGTCTGAGCGGGTGGTGGCTCTGAGGTTTCCGTGGAGGATTCTGAGTCATTCTTGCCTGAACTAAGCCAACAGAAAGTCATTTAAAGTACTGGTCTTCAAGAAATAAACTTTTGCTCTGACACAAGAATGAGCTTTGTGTTACGTGGGCAGGGAAGTGTAGAATAGGCTGCAGAAACTAGTTTCTGCTTGAAGATCATTTGAATAAAAAAGTAGAACTTTAGCTTTTGTCAAATTGAATTGTTCTTTTAAATGATATTTTTTCAATTGCATACATTTGAAAGCACCATGTTTTGAAATTTTATATTTTTCACTGACAAGCTAAGCTTTATCTTTCATTTTTGTCAGGTTGTGAGTTTGGCAAATAGAAGATGTCATAACCATTAGAGTCTCTATTGACACTTCAAACTATGATGTCATGGTATATTACCAACAGTAACCTTGGAAACGGTGGTCCCAGCTCTTTTCAGTTCATTGGCCAGCTCCTCCAGTGTCGTTTTGGGCCGATTCCTCAGCTTTCTCAGGATCACTGAGACCCCATGAAGTGAGATCTTGCGTGGAGCCCCAGACCCACCACACTCACTCAGTCACAGGTACAATGAAATTAAAAATGCTTCCTGGTTAGCATGACAGCCAACAATCTTTTGGGCGGTGTTCATGACCCGCTGGAGAGCTTTCCTCTGAGCCACTGAACCAAGTGCATATGCACAGGGGAACGGTAGTGGAGTACTTCAGGCAGAGTGGGACCATGGACTGTGCCACGGATTGGTAGAATACCTTTGTGAAGACTGGAGTCAGCTGGTCTGCACAATGTCTTAGCACTTACCCTGGGACACCACCAGGACCAGCAGCCTTCCTTGGATTGACTGACACTCATCCAGGACCAGGACTGTGCTGCTGTGGGCTGTTGGTGGAACTGGGGTGCCTGAGGTGTTGTGACATTAAAGCGGGCAAAGACGAGGTTTAAGTCCTCTGCCAGTGATGTCACCTCACGCAGCTCTGGGGTTGGTCCTGTAGTTGGTAAGATGTTGTACTCCCTGCCACACCTGTCAGTCTTCATCCTGTAGTCTGCTTTGGCCTGCCTGATGCCTCTCTTCAAGTTGGTTCGGGCTTGGGGATTAGCTTCTTCAATTTTCAAATAATTGTTCAAACAGTGAATCGTTTTTCACCAACTTGCTCTGCAATTGACCCATAACCTTTTCCTTTTCCAGCCTTGTGGAGCTTTACAATTGTGTCTCTAGTGTCTTTGGAGAGCTCTTTTCTCTTGATTGTATGGGGTGGACAGCTGTCTCTATGCAGCTAACCACCTCAAACAGGTGCTTCTAATTTAGAGTAATTGTGAGTGGAGTGGACTTTTTAAATGAGGACTAACAGGCCTTTGAAGGTCAGAATTCTAACTGATTGACAGGTGTTCAAGTACTTACTTACAGCAATGGCATACAAATATATTCTTTAAATCACACAATGTGATTTTTATTTTTTTTAGACTATGTCTCTCAGAGTGACTACACACCGAAGGTGAAAATTTCAGACCCCTCCATGATTTCTAAATGAAAGAACTTGCAAAATCACAGGGTGTTTAAATACCTATTTACCTCACTGTAACTTTGTTGTAGCTGAAAGTAAGTACAGTCCAATTCCTGTACAGTGAATGGATCCATAAGATCTGATCAACAAACTTGAAGTTTGAAATATTCCACCCACCCAAATAGCGTTAAAAATGTAAATGTTCAATATTGCAAGTTATCATGAAAAGAAAGTCAAGCGATAAACATTGGGCAATAAGACAATATACATCTTTGGGTGAAGGCAGGCTACAATCTGGACAGGCCATCAAGTTGCTACTCTATTTCAATTTTTATTTGAACATTTTATGCATCAAACTACACTGCAACAAGGCAGATTATGATTGTTGCAACGAATAGCCATGAAGTGCAGCTTCACAGAGTAGAAAACTAACACAACAAGGGGAAGTGGAATGCTGTGGAAAAAGTAACAACTCTAAACAATTATCCACCAAACACAAACTAACCACCTGGGATTCCTCTCATCAACAAAGAAAAATGGCAAAATTAAAGAAACTGGCCAGAATAAGGTGTGAGAAGCCAACGAGTGACCTCAATGCAGCAGAGATCACTGCCACCAAACAACCCATTAGTGACACAATGTACTGCTATTACTTTTTTGAAGAGCAACAGTGTTTAAAAGACGTTTCTCCACAAAAAAAAAATAATAATAATAAAAAAAGGTGGATGACGCCAGGTACAACAAAATCTTTCATAAGCCCCTCTTTTACTCAACCAGCACATTAAAGGTGGATTGTGGATGGCTGCTCTTATGGCAATGGCCCAAAAGAAACAAAAGGCAACGCTTTGGAGGGATAAGGTCACATCAGTGGAGACAGCTAAAACACTGACAAGTAAGCTTTTAAGCCTTATTGCTACATGGAGCTAGCAGCTTATGTTATTAACCTTATGGCTACATGGAGCTAGCAGCTTATGTTTTTAGCATTATTGCTACATGGAGCTAGCAGCTTATGTTATTAGCCTTATTGCTACATGGAGCTAGCAGCTTATGTTATTAGCCTGATTGCTACTTGGAGCTAGCAGCTTATATTATTAGCCTTATTGCTACATGGAGCTAGCAGCTTATGTTTTTAGCATTATTGCTACATGGAGCTAGCAGCTTATGTTATTAGCCTTATTGCTACATGGAGCTAGCAGCTTATGTTATTAGCCTTATTGCTACATGGAGCTAGCAGCTTATGTTTTTAGCTTTATTGCTACATGGAGCTAGCAGCTTATGTTTTTAGCCTTATTGCTACATGGAGCTAACAGCTTATGTTATTAGCCTGATTGCTACATGGAGCTAGCAGCTAATGTTTTTAGCCTTATTGCTACATGGAGCTCGCAGCTTATGTTTTTAGCCTTATTGCTACATGGAGCTAGCAGCTTATGTTTTTAGCCTTATTGCTACATGGAGCTAGCACCTTATGTTTTTAGCCTTATTGCTACATGGAGCTAGCACCTTATGTTTTTAGCCTTATTGCTACATGGAGCTAGCAGCTTATGTTATTAGCCTTATTGCTAATAAGCATCGTTTGTTAACCTAATTAACAATGCATGGGAGACGCAGATGACGTTTAGAGATCAGGTTTTTTTTTATTTTGAGAAGCTCTACAAAAACAGTGATCATGTCTCCATGTTTGGGTTCATTAAAACATTAAGAGTCTCCTAGTAGCGTGAAGTTTCTCTCTTTCTGCTGTGTCTGATTGACGGTAACTTCTGCTGTGTTTCCGTCTCTCTCTGACTGAGTTCAAATGCTTACTGTTGCACATTTACATAAGAGGGCAAAAATAAAACTAGAATAAAATGAGAGGACCTTTTTTTATTATTGTATCAGTAAAATTAAGAAACCATCCTAAAGTTCAGGAGGCCTGATCAGACTGCTCTCCATCCAGCAGCAGCCCTCTGTCTGGCAGTGAGCTCCTCTCCCGGGATCCGGCATAGTGAGCGTGTTCATTGCAGCTCCATAGATCCTGAGACAGACTCTCTAGAGTGTACACGCCTTCACCCAACAGTAACCGGGACGGGATCAGGAAACCCCGGTGCCCAGAAAGGGATACAGCAGGTTAAGAAAATAAACTGAAGTTCAGGAGAACTAATGATCGATCCACCATATTGGATGCTTTCTCCTCGCTGTCACCGAAAACGTCACGTGCCCGAAGTTGTAAAAGTAAAAAAATTTACATTTTACATTTTCTTTAAAAATTTGAAGCCAACGAAACGCAGGATATGGAGCGCCGGACCACGGAGCCCTCTGGCGTTTGCACCGGAGCTGAACCGCATGAAGTAAGCCCGGGGTGAGAACACAGAACCACAGGGAGACCATTTGTCCTGCAGCAGCCCATTCCACAAGGAATGCTTAACCCTCTGCTGATGGCTTTTATAATCTTTGGTCCAGAGTGTATAAGTCATGAGTTGCACACTGCTTTAAAAATAAATTAACCACAGATTTGTTTAAAGTTGAAAAACACAACAGAGACCGACACCACCCGTCACCTAAAATCTTACTGTTAAGTAACGAGTGCTATGTAATGCCTTGGTTCTATGGGTGGGTTGACCCGTACTGATACTGTAGGTTTTTGGGTTGTCTGGGTGCATGGACACCCACACTCCTAAAGGGAGTGCAGGTGTGTCTTGCCGTTTCCTTGAGGTTCATGCAGCCACCTTAAGGGACATCATAAAAATGGAACGCACTATTTTCGTGAATGTGATAAGTGTATCCCGGAGTATATCTGAGGCTAATGGAAGTTGCATTTGGTTTTCAAGTACGAGTGATGCTTCTGACGGTCCCCTTGCACCACATTACAGTCATCAGTAGGGTGCACATATTGGCTTCTTACTGATCACGTGCAAATGCTGCACGCATGAGGTGTGCAGGTGATACGTAAGTGCCTGTATAGTGCCTATAGGATGCTCATACAAACTACACTCCATATGTCCGACAGTACAGGTTTGCCCATTTTTTATCTGCAGACAACTCGTAAGGGCAGTTGTGACCATGACTTAAAGAAGAATATTTACATTTGTTACACAAAGAAAAGACCATCGTTTATTTGATGCTCTAAACACATTTGTTTTTTAAATTTCTCCTTTTCCATTACAGTTACATGTACACTGGGTTTTCCAGCTCTGCCTTCACATTGGTTTAATGACACACTTGGTGGTGTTTTTAGCGTGTCTGATGATGGTGGACATGTATGAAGACAATTTATCTAAAAATCGCATTTTAGAGATAATTCTTGCCACTGCTGTCAGCTTGGTGTTGTGAGGGGTTGTAAGTTAGCGGAAAAGAGTGTTAATACAGGCATGATGGGAAATGAGCACGGGATTACTCGGCTCCTTCGATTCCACCTACAACTCAGAGGTAAATGTTCTAATGAACTCCTGCTGCTCATGTCCTATAAAATAACACCTTTTATTTAAAAAAAAAAAAAGGATAAAAATGGCATAATATTAATTAAAAGATCATTGGGAACATTTTTAAAATATATCAAAAGATGATTGAGGTGGGAATTAAACTGCATCACTCATTTCAGCAAACGACTGCCCATTGTTCTGAATTGTGTCATTTTATTTGATTGTTTTTATGCCACCAGAGAAACAGTTAAAGCTAATATGACTCATGCTTTAACTGAGTTAGTGTTTCAGACAAAAACAAAATACCCATCCATCTTTTCTCATTTGTTCAAGTTCATTAGTGAGCTGATCACCTGAGACAATTAAAACAGGTGCTAAGCTGAGTAATAGGAGCAAATAAAATTGCCGTTGTGCTATAAATCAGTCTCCATGGATGAAGGTTTTTGCATTTTTTCCCACTTCTGAAAAGATTATTTTATAGAAAAGTCTGTCATACAAAACAATACATTTTTTTGCTGAATGATAGCAATGCTGCTTTACAGACAAGGTGGCTGCTTACTCACAATTTCAGCTGTTCAGGAAGTTGCAGGAGCTCTGTAGACTGTAATCAGTTGCAATAAAGGTACAACAACAAACAGAATCCAGGTGAACATTGACAGGAAGCAAAGCTGACTAGGCAGGGAACACAGAACAAAACCTGGAACAAATTATCTGCAATAAACAAACACAACAAATTCATGAAAACCTCCCAACAGCCTGGAACTGCCTATATAGAGAAATGTAAAGCGGGAGGACATTCAGATGGCATAGTTTTAGAACTACACAGATGAAATGAAATACAATCCCTGAGGCTGTAGAGCTCTGGCACATATAATTGTACGTAACAGAAAGAGATGTTTTTGTGTCTGTTGTCTGTCGTAGCAAAAATACAAGAGTGGAGCATTTTATGTGGCCAGATAACTGCATTTTTAAAAGGCTTCTTTATTTTACGATGCTTTGGTGGTGGATGTTATAATAGAGGCATGGTTCACTGGGTGTTGTCATGTTTATTTTCTCGGGCTTGTATTACCTGCATTGTAGCGTGACACAGAGGATGGCAGTGATAACATGAGGAAGGTCATCTTTATGAGGCATGTGCTCTTACAGCAGGAGTCCACAGCACTTAATGGAAACAAAAATGAACTGTATTATATTAGAGCTGGAGTGGCCCACTGGAGCATTCTGCTGTGATTAAATGTTCTGCTCAAGATGTGGCAGTGTATTCTACAGTTTTACTTTGAACCGTCACTAATCCCCTCTTTAATCAAAGTTTGGGGGGGTTAAGGGGAAAAGACATTATACATGCAGACTTTCCTCTGTGTTTTTTATGTCTTTTATATGAATAAATTATTGCTCAGCGTGTGGTCCTAATTACTCACAGCAGCTGGTATCTGGTTTCAATGATCTGAATCATTTAAACGTTTACAGGGCAAATACCCAATTTTTTAAAAATGTGTCCATAAGAGAAGCTATTTCTGAAAAATGCCACTACCTTTAAAATATCTTCAGGCCACTATCAGTGATAAGGAGTGGTGTGGAGAATTCAATGAATTTAATTTAATATTTGCACTGATGTGTGGAGTTGAAAATAAATGAATAGAACTAGAAACTAAAGTTTGGTTGATTCATTGTGAAAATCAAAGCTGTTATTTGAGACAGAAAAACTTCATCATTTAGGACCAAACTGCTGAGTTTTTATGCATTTATAAAGAAAAAAAGGGGAAACATATGCAGTCTTTCAAACAGAATCACCCTTTGAGCACATGTTAACTCTTTTGTGTACAGGTTCTCACTGGCATAGAATAATGCCAAATTTAACTGAAATTTGATTGCAAAAATATTTAAAGAAACACACAATTTTCTAGGACATGACTCACACTGATATTTTCTTGTGTCACCAAAAAGTAGATAGAATGGAATGTTAATGGTAAATGGTGTAATCTTATATGCTTTACTACCATCCTTGAAGGGACAAAGCACTTGCACAGTCACAGTCCCATTAACCTACACACAGACACATTCACAAACTGATGGCGCCTAAGCCATGGCGCCAACCCATAACCACCAGGAGTAACGAGGGACTTACTAAATGTCAGTGGTGCAGCCGTGGTGCAGTGGTAGATTGGAGATCAGTTGCTCTAAACTTCTACTGGTTCATTTCTTCTATGCCCAACGAAGTTTGGAAGTGTCCTTGAGCAACACAGTGTCAGCGAACAGACTATAATGTGTTATGGTTCACAGCTACAAATCTGATGGAAGATTTTTTTGACCAGATGATATGCAGTAAGAAACAACTGAGAATGAGTGTAGACCTGGTGATGCATTTTTAACATTGTTCTTTAATATAGCACAAACACTTTATTCTGTAGTTAACTGATTACTGCATATATCTGATTCATCTGGGATTCAAACTTAGAGTCCGCATAACCATATAAACCCTTCTGCAGTCAGCTACATTCATTAAAGTGCTAAAGGACTTTTAAGAAAATCAGGTGTTTTTGTTAATTTATGACAGATTAAGATGGTGAATAATCTAAAATGTTGACTCACCAGCATCTGTGTCACACAAGTCCAGAACAGCTTCCCCAAAAATGTGGCAATTCTCTCATTTGTTAGTTAAACCTTCCCCTCACCATCTTTGTTTTTCCTTTAGACCTGTTTAAGTAAGTCATAATTATAATGTCATAAGTTTTAAGTGACCCTGCTAAGCATTTCTACTTGTTTTAAGGCGTGCTGGACCAAACATTGGCCAGCTTTCTTTGATATAATAAAGTAAAGGGAAGTCATGATCTATAAGGTAACTTGAAGTTCATTTCTCATGAGTAAACAGTAAACGGCAGAGCGTAGATTAAAAACTCATGAGAAGAAGCACACTACCTGGTCAGATGAGAAGACAGACTGTCAGTTCTCATTACGGGCTAAAATGTTCGCAGTGCATTCTGTGCATTCTGCCCAGAAGTGTCAGCTCACTGCTGGACGTTTCCAGTTTTTCACAGCTTACCATGTGGCCACACCAGGATAGCTCTCCGATCTGCTGATGCTGTGTGGGCAGCAAATCAGTTAACACTGAATTTGGTGACTGAGTAAAGACAGTCAATGTTAACTGGATTTTATTTCAGTAAAGGGCTGCTTTGCAGGTTGTGATAATTCCAGATTTTCAGATCAAAGATTCAATTTTACCACATCTGTTTTTCATCATTTGAACCTGGTACATTAACAGCAGCTTCTGTCACCTAAAGGTTTGTATTCATTGAACAAAAGGGCAGTTGGCTGTGAATTTGTTGTATTTTTATCTCATGGTTCACGGGGAAACCCTTTCCACCACCTGTTTTTATTGTCCATGAATCAAAATCTTCAACATGTGTGTTTTTAGTGCTAATATTATATGATGAAGGGAAAAACAGCTTAAACAAATCCACTTTTCAGAAGACGTAAATGTCTGATTGTACGGTGTCAGCATGAGAAAAGCCTCTGACACGTCTTCCAGGAAAGGAACCTCCTGATACTGTAGGCTTTCATGCGGTGAAGCAGTTTCTGATTTGCTGCCATAGTAACTAACACCAGCTTGCAGCTCTTTTTTTAGATTGACCCACCACCTTCCCTGCATGCTTTGGAGTTAGATGTACCTCTGTGGGGGGCACTGACTAAGGGGTTTTATCTTTGAAAGCTGCAGGGTACAAAATGTACTAATGGATCCCAACAAAACCCTCTTTTGTGTCAAACCGTAGCGTCTGAGGACTGAAAAGCACTTTGGTGGCCTTTACGCTAATTTGTAATGGGCGATAAACTCTCCCCTCCCTTAGAATTATGCTGGTAAATGCAATATAAATATATAAAGGGCACAGAAATTACAGCAGCTGAATTAAATATTAGTCTTACTGATGCACAAATGGAATGTTTCAATCACACATCCCAAAAAAAAATGTCTTCTGCGCTCCTGAGCATACTTCAGGTGTCCCACTGGCTGTTCAATGAATTGTGCATGTGCTGCTAAAAGCATCTCGTACATGCCGGTGCCTTTACTTTATGTGAGAATGAGAAGAACACCCTCGTCATTTAACATAGAGAGTGTGTCTCATCCCATTGTCTTTTGTAGGTCTTACCCACAGTGTGGAACAACATGAAATGGGTTAGCAAAAGAACAAAACTGACAGATTCCCGCTTTGATTTCTGTTAAAAGAAGCCTCTAACTTGGCAAGTGTGCGTGCATCCTTTGATTTGTTTATGAGTTTCACTTGAGGCCTTTATAGGAAAAACACTCAAGTCTTGATTTGCATGGAAGGCATTTCTTTTCCTTTTTTGCTCTTTTTCTTAATTATTTGGATCAGTGACGGCTTATGAATAATTTAATCTCCTTTTCTACCTCGCCTCCAGGGTCACGTGGAAGGTCCACTTACAAAAAACGTCCCATTATCTCCAGCTGACTGCATTAGCTCTGCCGAGGAGGAGGCCCCTGTGCTGAGAGCCTCCTGACCTTGCTGATGAAGGAGTTCTGGGGCAAAGGAGGTGACATCATCCAGTGAGGAATGAATCCAGTTTTCCTCAGAGGCCAATCTATCAGGAGGCATAAAAAATGCGCACTTAAAAGTAAAAGCTTTGTATTTTATTCATCAATTCTGTGAATCACATTTTTGGAAAGACTTTTGCTTTTTCTAACTGTATCATTTCCTATTCTTCTAGTATGAGATGTCCATAAATGATTGCAAAAGTTACCATAAGATGCCTTGGATAAGCGTTTATGTCTGTAACAGAAGTTATATCGAATTTTTATTTTTTCTCTCTGATAAATTGAATGACAGATTTTTTTGGGTAGTCAAGTAAAGAAAACACTCTTCATGAAAGAACGTTTGTATCTGTTTTTAACACGAGGGGAAAACGAGAATGAAAGAGCTGCAATTTAAGCTTCTCCACTGTTATTCTTTAACTTACCAGAAAACAGAGCAGGATTGCTGCTTTTTGAATTGTGAGGTGGTTCATATAAGTATAGATAAAAAAACAAATTGGGTAACCTGTTTGAGCTCTTTCTTGTTCAGGAAAAACAAAGTCAGTCAGTCTGTGTGAAGGATCAATAATAGAGGAGGCTTAAATAGTCACTATTTGCAAAATGATTGAAGATGTAAAGAAGCAAAGGTTGCTCAGTTGTACTTAGCAAATGATTAAACCATAGATGGTAAATACACTAGATGACTTGACCTATGCCAATATAAAATCCTTTTAAAATGAAATAAGTCAGTTATATCAATACCCTTTGGGTTGATGCACAGTAGATTTGTTTTACTATCAAGTAAAAACAACCATCACAGCAGACAACACCCATGTGATGCAGTAAAAAGTGATCAACCATCATTCCAGTCCAATGTGTGGAAACACTTTGAATTTACAAAGTCATGTGACCATACAGTGTTGCTAGAATGTTCTAATAATGTTCCTTTGGATTATTCTGATGTGGAAAAACAACAGTGGAATGAACTTTATCAAACTCAAATGTGAATGGATTTGACATTCATTCTTGTTTACTTGTTTGTTTGTACACATATTTATTTACACTTGATTATCTTGCAAAAACACAAGAATCTGGAAAACTTCACTGTTCAGTAGCAGGAATTTATCTCTGAGTCTGTCACAAACAGCTTCCACTGGTTCCACATGCAGCAGCATGTGTGCCTGATGTCATTTTCAACATTACTTCTGTCTGTTGCCCAGTGTGAGTATTTACCCAAGAGGGGGAAAAAATAAAACTGGGAGAATCTTTTTATTGTCTTGATGAAAATAAAAACATAAGCCCATGGAGCTAGAGCAATCGCGTGTGCTACAGTGGAACCTGCAGCTCTCCATCTGCCAGGCAGCCACCAGCATGCAAGCATAGCTAGCTACAGTGTCCAGCCTGGGCAGTAGACTTCGCTAGTTTCGCCAGGCACCTGGGCAACAGTGCTTGCTTTTAGCTCTGCCGGAGCAAGTGCAGCTGAGCCCACTAGCACACTAAGCAGTTCACCATACAGCTGGCCAGCATAGTGATCACTCTAGCTCCATGGGATCTGGGATGAGCTGGCGTCCTGTCCAGGGTGTATCCCGACTTCGCCCAATGGTCTCAGCGGGTTTAGAAAATGGATGGACTTTCATGATGAAAAACCTTGCATTGAGCAGCAAAATTGAGCTCTTGTGGACGCACTTCTCCTCATCTAAGGTGGTACCCAAGGTATTCGGTTTCTTGCTGAGCCCATCTACACTTGGAAGGGTTAAGTGTTAAGCCTGCCCCTTGAATGCATTTCAGGACCAAGGAAAGATGTTGAGTGTGCTCTTTCCATGTTTTGCTGAAAACAACCACATCATCAAGGTATGCTGCACTACAGTGGCCACACCCTTGTAATACTCTGTCCATCAACCTTTGGATCGTTGCAGGAGCACCATGCAAACCAAAGGGCATAACCATAAACTGGAATAGCCCTGCAGGTGTTTGGAATGCAGTAAATGGTCGGCTTGTTCTTTCCAGCGGGACTTGCCAATACCCTTTGCACAGATCGAGAGTGGTGATGGTTTTTATCAGCCCCAATCTTCTCCAGCAGGTCATCTATTCTGGGCATTGGATA
Source organism: Oryzias woworae (assembly GCA_016861445.1). Classification (NCBI taxonomy): domain Eukaryota; kingdom Metazoa; phylum Chordata; class Actinopteri; order Beloniformes; family Adrianichthyidae; genus Oryzias; species Oryzias woworae. The sequence continues at coordinate 322,762 of BOLG01000460.1, forward strand.
GGCATCAAACTCAGAGATGGCATCGAGTCTCCTGAAATCAGTGCAGATGCGCAGAGAACCATCTTTCTTGAAGGCGATGACCACGGGGCTGCACCACTCTGATTTGGAAGGCTCGATCACCCCAAGCTTTAACATCTGGTCCACTTCATCTTGAAGTTTGCTCACCAGTTGTTGTGGAACCTGGTAAGGACGTTGGCGAATTTGATGCTTAGTGGTCAGCCTGATGACATGTTCAGTTAAGCAGGTCCTTCCAGGTCTGTCTGCAAACAGTGAAGAAACCTCTTTGAACAGCTCAGTCAGTCCTGCCGCTTGCTCAGGTGGAAGGTGTGCCAGACCAGCTGAACTGTTAGAACTAGTAAGCTCTGTCACATCTTCATCACTGTCTTCTTCTGTGTTTAGTCTTCTCACCAGCATGACTTTTATAGGACATGAACTTGGGTTTTCCTTCCATTCTTTCAGTAGGTTGATGTGGTACGTTTGTTTTGGCTTTTTCTTTTCAGGGTAGTGAACTTCATAAGTGACAGGACCCATCTTTCAGGTGATGACATATGGCCCCTGCCATTTAGTTAGCAACTTGTGAGTTGAGGAAGGAAGAAGCAAGAGGACTTTTTGTCCAGGTTCAAACTCACGGTGACGGGCCTGTTGGTCATACCATGTCTTTTCTTTCTTTTGGGCCTCGCGCAAGTTGACCTCTGCCTCCTCCTGGTACTGCTGTAATCTCTCTCTCATCTCCAACACAAACTGTATCACCCCTTTGCCTGCAGGTGTGGTAGACGGAGCCTCCCGACTCTTCCTGAGCAGATCTAGCGGCCCTTGGACATCCCATCCATACAGGAGTTCAAAAGGGGAAAATCCTGTGGAGGCTTGAGGAACTTCTCTGTAGGCAAAGAGAAGAAATGGCAACCAGCGATTCCAGTCTTTACCTGTGTCATCCACAAACTTCTGGAGCATCCTTTTGAGTGTCTGATTGAACCTTTCCACCAGACCATCTGTTTGTGGGTGATACGAAGTAGTCGGATGGCAGTGATTCCAAGGTGTTTATGGAAGAGCTGTGTCAGCCGGGAAGTGAAGTTGCTCCCCTGGTCGGTCAAGACTTCGTCAGGTATACCCACTCTGGAAAACAGTTGGACTAAAGCTCGGACAACAGTGGAAGCAGTGATAGTACGCAGAGGGAAGGCTTCAGGAAATCTGGTAGCATAATCACATATGACAAGGATATACTAATGGCCACTACTGCTTTTAATGAGTGGGCCAACTATATCCATGGCAATCCTGCGAAAAGGAGTGGAGATTACAGGGAGTGGTTGGAGGAAGCCTCTATCTGACCTTTGAGTTGGACATGTTTTCTGACAGGTGGGACATGCTGCAGAATATTTCTGAATATCTGTGTACATACAAGGCCAGTAGAAACGAGATGCGGCTCTATCTATCAAATAACTATTGATCTTCTTTACTTGTTCTGAAATATGTCCCAATGATTACTCGATTCTAATTTTGTGTTCTAATGATAATCAGTCAGGTTGGTTGGAAAACACTGGTCCTTGAGGCCCAGATTTGGGCACCACTGGTGTAGCAGCTTAACTTCGTCCAGATGAAACTGAGGGACAGATGCCAGTGCGAGACGAGCCAGATGTCAGAGGTCTTCAGAGGTCTACAGCCAAATACAGGAGCACAGACAAGTCACCTGTAATCTGGAATCTTAACACATGAATCTCACTACACCAGACAGAAGCATGAAGAACTAAATAAAGACAAGGTGACACAAGAGGCAGAGACATGTGGATCTATATGCAACCGGTTTAATGATTTAGAGCATGAGCAAGACATGGATGTAGTCAAAATCCAGGCAAAGGTCAAGGCATAGGAGATCAAACCAGGAATGTAAATGCTCATACTGTCTGATGGGCAAAACAAGACTTCATACTGGTGATGAGACTGGAGTGAGTATTTATGCTGGTTGACATAATGATGCTGATAAACAGCTGAGCATGGAAAAGTAAGCACTCTGGTGAAAGCTTCCTCTGGTGGTTGGAAGTTGGAGTTGGTGACTGATCCATTACAAGAGGAGAGGAGAAGTAATAGAAAACAGAACCCCAGTGCATCATAATTTTCCCAGCTTCTAACTTCTAGCAGCCTACTAGCAAGTAATTGATATTGAAATTGAATTCAAAGATGTTAATGGTAAAAGCATGAATATGGCACAAATAGTGGATGGTATTAACAATAACAATAATAGAAAATCTGCAGTTTTAGCAAGTCAATTAAAATAAATATGTTATTAACCTAATCTAAACCCTCTAATCTGAGGGCATGGTTTATCAAACCAACTTTCCTCTGCTTAGGTCTGTGGAGAAATATGTTTTATGGATATAATGAAAACTATTATTATTCTCCCAAACTTCATTACATTAAGTGATGTAGGGAGGCAATAGGTTAGATATTCTCTCATTACTTGCTAACCTGGCTAATATATTTACTGGCTAATATATAATAATCCTGTCCAAAGAGGAATGTTTTAAGTCTAACTTTGAATGTAGAAACTGTGTCAGTCTCTCTTACATGAGCTAGGAGTTTATTCCATAAAACAGGAGCTTGGTGGCTAAAGGCTCTACCTCCAACTGTGCTTTTAGAGATTCTAGGAACCACAAGCAGTCCTGCATTTTGTGAGTGAAGTGTTCTGTTTGGTTGGTAAGGCTCTATGAGATCTTTAATATAGGATGGGGTCATACCATTCAAGGCCTTATAGGTTAGCAGGAGGATTTTGAACTTGATTCTAGATTCAACTGGGAGTCAGTGAAGTGAAGCTAACACAGGAGTAATGTGTTCTCTTCTGTTGGTTCCTGCTAACAATCTAGCTGCTGCATTTTGAACAAGCTGAAGACTTTTTAAAGAACTTTTAGGACACGCTGCTAGCAAAGAGTTACAGTAATCCAGCCTAGATGTAACAAATGCATGGATGAGTTTTTCAGCATCAGATAATATGTTTCTGATCCTAGAAATATTGTGTAGGTGAAAAAATGCAGTTTTACAAGCCTGTGATATGTGAGCCTTAAATGACAAATCCTGGTCAAATAAAACCCCCAGGTTTCTAACTGTGGGATTGGAGGCTATATTTACACCATCCAGGGAGACCATCTGAACAGGTAGAGAATCTCACAGGTATTCAGGACAATAAATAGATAAATAGGAGGGGAGATCCTCTGATCCCTACGTGATGCTCTAGTTACTGGAGTAAGATGCTGTGGTCTATAGTGTAAACTTATCTATGTGCAAGTGATTTCTTGATAATGTTGGTACACCTCAGATCTTTTGATATTTTTGATGACTGCAAAAATATTTTAAAAAGACTCTACATGAACTTCAAATGAACTTTTTTCACAGAAGTTACTTGAAATCAGCAGAAGCTAAGTAACTAAAAAACAAATTTAAAGACAAAAACAACTCCTGAGCATAAACTTGCGCATTACATGAACAAGATGCAAAACCCAAAAAATGACTTATGTTTAATAAATATAAAGCAAATTATTGTGACAAGACAAAACATGAATGATAAATCAACTGAAAAGGTTTTCTGGAAATCCTTCAGGGGACAAATGATTAAAACAGAAGCTGTGATCTTCCAAAGCTTGCGTTTCATTAAAGTAATGAAACACTACCTAAATAGAGACACGGGAATCACAAAAGCAACAACTATAAACAATAATAATAAAAGATAAATACATAAATAATAAAACAACAATAAAAAAATGAAGACTCTTATCTTCACAAAAACAAGGATTTGAGAGTATATGTAGGAACCTGTGGACAAGAGACATGTTTTTTTGGGAAAAATGTGAAAAGACAGAAATCCTTAAGTGTTTTCTTTTGAAAGAAGACATCAGTGTCATTGCCAGTCACAAAACCAACAGCTCTATTTCAGAAAATAAAGCCACCCTGCGGCAATTATTTTTAAGAACAAAAACTTTTCATCTCGACCTGGTGAAGCCGAGAGTTTCTGTCTCGTAGGCTGTTTAATGTTATGAAGCTGGCGTGGTATTAGTTGTTCTTTATATCTCTCCTGTGTGGCCATTAGAGTTGCTGTTCAGTCCTCGCCGTGCAGGAGCTCGGCTCTGCATTAGAGCTGTGATTAATGGCCAAAATGAAACACTGTTAGGACATGAGGATAAATGACTCCTCACACAGCCTGTATTCAATCAAGGAAATCTATTTAACAGTCTCCTTTCTGTGGTCTGTCTGCTTTCCCATCTCTCCCTCTTTCATCTGGCACATTGCCACATCCCCTTTCTGCCTGTTGACTTTTCAACTTTCTTTCAATCTGTACTTAGACTTTAGCGTTTATGTTATTCACTGCTGAGATTCTCCTTCTCAGGCTGCCGACTTGTCAGAGTCAGAAGCTCAGCTCTCGTCCTGCACTAAAGCTGCTTTCACCCACCCTTATTTACTCATTTACACTCGCTTAATTTTTCTCCTGGTATTCATATGTGTATACTAAAGCCTCATTTACCTAAGCCCTGTCATTTTTTTTCCCCTGAAAGTTTGTTATTTCACTTACGAGTTATAAGTTCAGTAAATTATCCACCTTTAGTCAAATATATTTACAGTATTTGGAGAAATTCAGGTATTATGTTCTGTTTTTAGCACTAATTTTCTCTTGTTGGAAAGATTGACATAAAAAGACCAGATGAATAATCTCTGACATCACCCGTTGGCTTTTGTGTGGCAAAAATGAAGCCTGAAATGGACAAAACCACACATAACTCTAATGCATTTCAAAAAGTCCAAAGGGGTGGGACAAAGTGAAGTTTAAACTTTTAATATCTGAATTTATTTCCAAAAATATAAAAAATATTATTTTGTATTTCCTTTCAAGGCAACGCTAAATTGGCTGCACAGTGGTGAGCTCTCTCACTTCACAGCAAGAAAGCTCTGATTCAAATCTTAGCTGGTTTCTTTTTGTGTGGAGGTTGCATGTTCTCCCAGTGCATGTGTGGGCTTTCTCTGAGCACTCTGGTTATTTCCCACAGTCCAAAAACATGCTTCATAGGTTCAAGGGTGAGTCTGAATTGTCCCTATGTGTGAGTGTGTTTATGTGCGTGATTATGTGGCCCTGCGCAAACTGGCAACCAGTCCAGGGTGTAAGGTAGCTGACAATGGCTCCACTAACCCCATGACCCTGATAGGGATACAGTGATTAAAATGGATGGATAGATGGTGCCAAATTTCTGCAGCAGTCTTGGATGACATTGCCTGTTGCAAATGAACGTCATATGACATAAGGGGGTAAAGATTTGTTGGGTCCACCTATTTGGCCATCGAACTTTTTTGGCCAATAAAAAAAATATATATTTCCAAATGTGTGCAAATCTAAGCTGTGGTTAAATAAAAAAAAGTCTGGTTTACTATACATAAGAAAGTTCTATTCAAATAGACTTTACTTTTTAAGTGTAATATATGACTACTTCTCAGTCATTTGAACCTTCCCCCAGAGGTCATTGGAAGAACTGCATCAATCAGGCTCCTAAATACTTCCATTTTATCTCACTCATCTGGAATGGATCTGGTCAGCTGTTGCAGGAACAGAAATCCCTAACATGCAGAACACAGAAAGGTCCCAGCTGGGATTCAAACTAAACCTTTTTCGCTGTGAGGTGCGAGTGCTAAGCTCAACACCACCTCACACCCAGAAACCAAATTAGGAAGACAAATAAGGAGACAAAGACACAAACTTGGACGGAAGGCCACAGTGTAAACAGAGATTTCCAGACGTCCCTTGCCTAGATTCTATTCAAAGTAAAACAGACATATATACTTTATGTGCATAATTGTTTTTTCTTTCTAATGTAACTTCGTGAAAGGTTTTTGGAAATCTTGCAGCCTTGTCTTCAGGTCCAGCGTCAGTCAGCAAGCAAAAGGTGGTTTAGTTTAGAAGCTGTTTCAGTCCTGTTTTTTTTTAACAAAAACTTAAAAGAGATTTTTTGTCCCATAATAAACAAACAAAAAAATCATTTGAGACAAACAAAACAGCAGTAACTAAATGAATGTAAAATATAGGGGAACAGAGGGTGTATTCAGACTGAAAAAGTAAACTGATCTGGATTGAGTCCTGAACCATCTTGCATTTGGTCTGTATTAAAACTTCCTTCAACCAGACAGTTCTATTTAAAACCAAAGCTTAAAAACAGTGCCACATGACTAAAGATCTCCTCAGTCATTTGTCATAAATTACAAGGACAGAGCCAAAAAAAGAGAAACAATAATGGTAGTCCTACATTTTGTAATCCTTGTCAGGAAAGTTTATTAAAACTTTATAATTCGCAGATTAATTTTGTCTGTATGAACACAACACTTTTTCCTGCTACTTTGGTACGGCAGAAGCATGCTGCAAGGTGGTTACTGTGAAGGTGGTGGTTAAGAAGGTTTGCTAATAAGTGTTTATAAGAAAAACAGTACGAGAAGCAATGTGTATCACCTTAGAAGTTGTTTTAAAAGAGCCTGCATTAATTCAAACCAAATTAGAACGAGTGAGTTGTTGTGTCTCACTGTTGCTACGTGTTTGTCCGTAGGTCACTGGTTTTGTCATACCTACTATGTTTACATCCTGTAATGCCCGAATATGGTGGCCGTTTTGGTCCAGTTGTTCCACAAACAACGAAACAAACTGAGACCACCTCAAAAGATGGGTCAGAGAGTGGTTTCTGGTCCCAGACCAGTCTTGGAGGTATTCAGACTGGAAATTTGTTCCGGAAAACAAACTCTGATTCACTTTAAGTGGACCAAATGTGTCTGGTCTGAATTGACCTGAACTGGTACCAAAAAGGAAAAAAAAAAATAGTAACACCTAATTGGTGGTGAATGGTACACAAAAAATGCTGAGTAAATTCAGGACAGGGTAGCGGAGGGAAACTCAACGCTAAATCCAGTAATCTGCAAAGTTCAATAATCCACAAGGTTAAACAGAACAGCCTCATCAGGAAGGCAGAGGAATCCAGAGAGGCAGGCAAACTCAGCAGGAAGACGAATGCGAAGGTCGGAGACACGGATGTTAATCAGGTCCAAGGCAGAAGTACCTGAGGGCAAGGCAGGTACGAGGATCAAAGACGAGAGTGACGGTCGAGACGGGGTGTGACAGGGAATTGGATGAACAAAGAGAAAATTACCACAATCTGGTACTGAGCGTGGTGAGACCGAGTCTTAACTAGCAGAGCGCCCAGGTGCTTAGCATCTGCTAATTGCGGAAGGGAGGTGGGCCGGATCCTGACAACACCTACTACACCTGTATTAATGTTGCTTTCTCCTGCTCCTCACTATTGGTGTCCACAAACGTGTGAACATTTTGTTTATCTTTTGTGATACATCTTCGCAGCTGCACACTAGATACAACCACCTGATACTGGGGTTGCATATGCAATATTGTTTCTCAAAAAGTAGAGGCCCAATTTAGAATCATAATCCACATATGACTTCTTTAGATTGATAACTTTACTACACTGCTAATGCAAACAGCAAAATTAAAAAAAAAGTAAAAAAAAAAAAAGAAAATCTTCAACAACCCCAAAAGAGTGAGAAGAAAGTATGTATGTGTATAGTATATGTTTGTGGACAATAAACAGGATCGAGCAGATACAACAAAATCAAATAACTAATAAAAAAAGAAACAAACAAAGCACTTTAATGCAAGCTAGCTGCATTCAGACTCTACCCCACCTGCTGTTGCTCTCTCAACCATTCACACACACTACACACACCTTAAGGGAGCAGGTAAACAGTCTGATGGCCTAAGGGACAAAAGGTTTTACGAGTCTGTTGGTGAAATACTCAGCAACAGCAGTCTGGCACTGAAAGACAGCATTTACAACTTTTCTATTTCAAAAAAACTTATACTTAAAGTTGGTGTGGAATTTACAGACCCATTCCAATAAAAAATGTGTTTTTACATGTTCTTTTGGAATTTTTCTGATGATGGAGGACTAATTTAAACACAATTCAGCTTCAAATTGCATTTCTGAGTATTTCTTGGTTCAAATTGTAGCCACTCAGGACCAGACGAAAAACAAGAATCTTATTTTTGCAGTAGAAATACGAATGGACCACATGCTCCCTGCTCCAAGATCACAGCAGTGGGGAGGGGAAGGTGCGCCATACCAACAGCCCCTCCCTCAACTCAGAGAATTAGAATGAACTGTAGAAACTATGTTATAGCAAACGACATAGGTTTTTTGATTTTGCCTGAAAGTGGCCTATTTATGATTCGAAGACCACTGGGAAAAAAAATGATCAGAGTGACACTTTGTCACTTTTTTGGTTTGGGATGCATTGGCCATTTTCTTTTTCTTTTTTACTGTAATTCCTCTGTCTGCTCTTTCTATTCTGTGAATGTGGATGTCACTAACTTGTATGTCTCGTCCTCGAACTGATGTGTTTTGTCTGTCTCCTTTTTACTATGTTAATTGTGAAGCTCTGTTTGATCCACTCGTAGCTCCGCCCACTTGCCTGTCAATTATGTAAGTGATAATGCCGAACAAAGCGTGCATTATGAGAAATTAGGGCATGATGCAAAAATCTGAACCAACCAGTGTGAAGCGGAAGATGGTTGCTTACTGCTTGTTCTTGTCCAGATGAAGCAAAATTTTATTTCTAAGAAACAAAGTCGGAAGTCTAAATTCTTCAATTCCTCCTCGTGTCTAATTTCCTCTTTTTTTAGATTCCTTTCTTTCTTTCTCTCCTGCTGCATTCATGTCTTCAAAAATATCAAATTAACCAAACAGGTTAAAGGAAACTACAAAATCACTCATCTTTTCTACTGTCTTGCTAAAATGTGGAATGAAGTAAGACAGCCTATGTGTATTTTATTTGTTTAAAACATCTTAATAATTGGAATACCAACTGCTGTCTAGCGCAGTGATATAGAACAGTTGGGCTATGTGACCGGAACTTCTTTTTAGGTGTGGTATATCACTGTGGTTAATCCCTCTTTAATCCACACCTAACAGCCAATCAGAATAGAGTATTCACCAGGACCATGGTATTCAAAACAAATCCATCAACGTAAAAAGGATTTGGCTGTAAAGACACGTATTCTTGGTGTAAAAATCAACTTCTTAACTTGGAAGTCATGGAGACATTGGTCCCTTCTGAAACCTGTACTCAGTGGTCTTTTGAAGAACTGCTGTATTAGAATGATTTAGATTAAATTTACACAATTTAGAATGTTATTTTCATCCTTTTACTGTAGCGCCTTGAGACAACCTTCGTTGTGAACTGGTGCCTCGTAAATAAATGGAATTAAAAACATTGCCTAAGGAGTAAACAAAGATGCTGTTGCTGTTATAAACCAGAACTTTTTTCCACAGACTCAGAATCAACCACTGACCCTGCAGAGGTTCTTTTTGTTTAACCACCCTTACAGAAAACAAATTTGTAAAACATGTGCATTCAATTAAGAATAATCAGTTCCACATTCCTTAGAAAATACATCGTCATTCTTTTCTGTGCAGTAAGATCATATTTTCTTACTGCTGCACCCATACGTTTTTTGTAAGTTTCCGATACTTCCACCTCTGTTTGAGGACAGGATCAGTAGGGATTGCTGCAGAGGAGCTGCCTCCAAAATGAAGGAGAAAAGTTTCTGTGTCCTCCAGGTGAAGAAAATCACTTCTGTCTCTGCACATACAGAGCAGGTTGGTGAGAAGCAGCCAGCCCCATCTAGAGCGTTAACAAGCCTCTCACCATGCTGCAAGAAATTTGTACCTGTCAACACCATCTAACAACTTTCAGAGAAATGTAAGAAACACCAGCCTCACTGAAGCTTAGAAAAGAGATATCCATAAAAACGTGTTTTCAAAGTTCTCTGCTTCACTTTAGTTCATCCCACTGTTTCAAATCAAATGAGGATGTTCCAGTTTGATATTCATTATAATCCCATCTGAGACAGAAATCACGGCTGCAATGTGTAAACATAAATGATGTTCTGATTTAAACATCAAAAGTCAGACAGCTGCACTCATTTGCATGGCGCTCAACTGAATACTAAATATGCAGAGGATTTCCAGCTATATCATATGCCTTTGATATAATAAAGTTATATTTTTATTGCATGTTTGCCAAAAAAAAAGTGTTATTGTCATGGTGAAAAAAGAACTAGAATGCAGTAGAAACCTGAAACAGTTGCAAATTTTTGGTTGAAAAAAATTTTTCACTGGATTTTTGAGCTACTAAAGGCACAGATATCCAGGCGACAGCTTTTATAATTAGTAAATTTGCAATGGACATCCCTGCAGAGTAGTAGAGCCGACCCTGGGCTGCATGGCGCACTAAGCAAAAAAGTATTTTTGCCCTGTCCCTGAGGGCTTATTTTCCTGCTTTTTCATCGTTAGAGTTTGAAAGAAGCGCTAAAGGCGGCAACACCCCCAACCCCCACCCCTCAGCTTAGACAGTGGCAGCTGCACCAGGAAAAGTGATTGATTACATCAAACTTTTGAGTTATTTTATATATTTTTTCATTACTTTTTTATTTTTAAACTAAATGAGTGGTGTGTCCAACTGTCATAAATTTTTAAAAAAAGTAGACTTATCACTGTCATTTGGCGCCCCCTCCAGCAGATGGCGCCCCAGGCAGCCGCCTAGGTTGTTTATGCCCAGGGCCGGCCCTGCTGCAGAGTCTGACCCTAAGATAGCGTCTTTTTTCCGATTTCTACTGAATGTCTATAGATACTATTATACTGGTCTAAGACCTCTACATTGTGGATGTCTTTTCAACTTCAAGTATAAACTTCATTTAGACATTATGTTCTTGTTGTCTGGCATCTCAGTCAGCATCTAGCAAAGATATAGATCCCTGGGCAGCTGACACTCAAGGTTCTGCAGCTTACAGGTGGAGAGAACCGCCAGAGGGGTGAGTACATACACACTCGTACACCACTGTTTGGATTATAGTAAATCACGATGATTTTTTTCTATAAAGCCAAGAATATGCTTAAGCCTTTAACACCAGAGCTTTAGTTCCAATACTGATATTTTTTCAACAAGTGAAACTTTTCAACCATTCACACAATTAATGTAGTTCCAGGGGAAGCAGAAACAAGCAGCCTTGCCCTGATAAGCGACACCGTACAGTAGAGAAGTGATTTAGCAATTGACGAAAATCAGCCGATTCTGTCAAAAATTTAGTTGATATTTGATCTGTGGACAATGTTATTAGAGCCCACAGCAGCAGTCCCTGACTGCCAGGACCATGTTGTTTTTGCAGTTGGAAAACTTTCTGTGCCTTTGAGTCCAAATTTGACCTCCGCCACAAAAGTCATCAAAATTTGCACACACCTAGAGAATATTGAAAACAAATTTTCGGTAGAATAAACCCCACCCAAGACGATGACATCACTTCAAGCAAAACCGTAAAGAAAAAAATGAAATGGCGGAAAATCATTTACAGAGCCAAAAAGAAATGTTTTCTAAATACACAAACAAAACCAAAAACACATGTGTCAGGGATGTCCAGAAGAACTTTTGAAATAATAACGAGATGGACACACGACCCACGGCTTGGCGGCCATTATTAAGCAAAGTGTGAAATTTGGTGATTTTCCCGCTTTTCCAAAATATAGGAAAACAACACTTTTGTTTTTTTCCGATTTTCACGAAACTTCACAAGCATCCCGCCAGCCAAAGTCTACAACCACAGAAGTTTCATTGACCTTTGACCTCAGAAATAGGCCGCCATCTTCATCCATCCATCCATTTTCTTACGCTTATCCGAGTGAGGGCAGCAGACTAAGTAAAGATGCCCAGACTTCCCTCTCCTTACTATTCCCTCCAGCTCATCTGGGGGCACCCGAGGCGTTTTCAGGCCAGCCAAGAGATGTAGTCTCTACAGTGTGTCCTGGGTCTTCCCCAGGCCCTCCACCCAGTGGGACATGCCTGGAACACCTCTCCAGGAAGGCATCCAGGAGGCATCTGAACCAGATGTCGGAGCCATTTCAACCGGCTCCTCTGAATATGGAGAAGTGGCTCTACGGAAGGCATTTCAGTGGAAGCTCAGGCAATTCTTGTTATCCGTTTTCTCCATTTTTGTTTTAATACATAAATCAGTAAACAAAAAAACAGTTAGTTTTTTTTCATTTTTTATTTTAAATTGAAAAAGAAATGAACAAATGATAAACAGATTAGATAGATACCTAATTTTTATAATAATAAACAATGACCCCAAGTAAACAACTGTTCTGACTCAAAATTTACATCCACTACTCCACCCATCCAGAACTCAAACCTAGTCTGACTAATTAGGTGGGGTGCAAGGGCGGGACCCACCTAACATTAGTAAATGATAAGGTTGTTGCATTTGTTCTAAGTTAAAGAAAAGCTTCTTGCACGTTTATAGCTGCAATTAGAGGCGTATTGTTAATTATTTTCTAAGCCTTTTGGTATGAATGTTTGTTGTAAATGTGGTCAATACAATAATCTCAGAACATGGATCATGTTGGTGGAATGGTTAGATTCGCCCGCTCATGACACGGAGTGGGCTATGGAACTCAAAATGTATAAAAAAAAAGAAATGTTTTCCTCAGGTGGAAACAGTCTCTGCTGCAGCCAGTAGACTATTGGTTAAGGTTGTTACTTTGGTCAGAGTTATTTTTGGCTGTTGTTTTTTTGTTTCAGTAGTGTGTGAGAGGATTTTCAGTAGTGTGTGAGAGGATTTTCAGTAGTGTGTGAGAGGATTTTCACTTGTATGTGAGAGAGGATTTTCACTTGTGTGTGTGAGAGGATTTTCAGTAAAGTATGTGAGAGGATTTTTGGTAAAGTATGTGAGAGGATTTTTAGTAGAGTGTGTGAGAGGATTTTTGGTAAAGTATGTGAGAGGATTTTTAGTAGAGTGTGTGAGAGGATTTTTGGTAAAGTATGTGAGAGGATTTTTAGTAGAGTGTGTGAGAGGATTTTCAGTAAAGTATGTGAGAGGATTTTTAGTAGAGTGTGTGAGAGGATTTTCACTTGTGTGTGTGAGAGGACTTTCACTTGTGTGTGTGAGAGGACTTTCAGTAGAGTGTGTGAGAGGATTTTCAGTAGAGTGTGCAAGAGGACTTTCAGTAGAGTGTGTGAGAGGATTTTTAGTAGAGTGTGTGAGAGGATTTTCACTTTGTGTGTGAGAGAGGATTTTCAGCAGAGTGTGTGTGAGCACATTTCACATGTGTTAATAAGTGAACACATTTTCACTTGTATTTATACAGGCTTTTCACCTGTGTGTGTGAGATTCCACCTGTGTTTATGAACGCTAATTCAAAATGATTTCCCCAATGGCACCTCATATCTGTGCGCGCTCAGTTAGGAATGTGCGGTGCAGTTATAAGATACGCTCACTCAGTTATCAAATACGCGCCCTTCAATTAATGGCAGAGATGTGACGCTATATTTCAATGGGGAGTCCCCTGTTTAGTCACTGTTTTTGAAATGTATCTCCTCCTACAATGTTTCAGCTAGAAACACAATTTAAAATGTAGTGAAAGGAATGGACTTTACAGGTATTACTTTTCTTTAGGATATGTCTTGTAGTCTTGGAATTACAGCTGTTTGAAATTAGGCAATTTTGGACTTTTTGCCTGATTTTAGGAGCCACTATAGTGGATGATGTCATCGCCTAGGAGTGGGAAGACTGGGTTTTTTTAAGAAAAAAAAGATAAATTGCTGAAACTCCAACACTGTTTTTTTTAGCAAAACGTAGGAAAATCCCTCTAGATGCATAAAATCTAACTCTCAAAGATGTCCCACAGCCCCTAGACTGACACTAAGTACCCCCATTTCTCCTATACCTGCCAATGTTAAGTTGTCCAGCTGGTTTGAACACTGTTTTTAACTTGTGATTATGAGAACATGCTTGAACCTACATGAAATGGAATGAAACTTTCACACATTATGGCCCAAAGCCTTGTGATTCTTACAAGGGTTCAACTTTTCTGATAAGTGAAAGACTTTTGAAGATATGAACATTTGTTTGGAGGTAGTGACCTCCATTGAAATACATTGAAGCCTCAGCTCAGTGGTTCTGCTCTGTCTCATTAGGCAGAGGAGCTGCACCTGTGCGGCCAATGTTTGTAAACATCTGCCTGTCAGACCCTTTGATGTCTTCCTGACTCATTCTAACAGTGACAATGGAAGAATCTCATTGATTTATTCACATTTACACACATTTATCATTCCAACAAGCTTCTTAGGTACATTTTTGCCTTTCTTTTAACATTTTAGACTTAACTACATGTTATGCAGTAAATTGACCATTTTCCCATAATTTTAAATGGCTTCACGACTTTTTCATACCTTTACAACGGATGCAGGAATGCATTATGCGAGTTAAAATGTAATTTTGTTTGTCTGTTGAACCTTAAGTTAGTGGTCTACTTCCGGAAATGACATTGCTATGCTTTTTCAGAGTTTGTCTGCATGTTCAGAACTGCATGACCACATATGTTGCTGCATAGGGTGGATTGCACTCTTCCACATAATCTCTCTGATCTTAAAGCTGCTTCAGAGAAGATGTGGTTCATGTGATCTTTTTGCCTTTGGGAATAAGAGTTTGATGCTCTGACTGCTCATTCCTGAAAAGAAAAACTGTTCTTGGGCAAGGCACTTTAAGGACTCATCCTGCACACTTGTCTAAAGTAAATGATTGAATTTAAAGCTAACTTGGCTTTTAGCTAACATTTCAGCAATATGCTAGCTGTTTTAGCTAATTAAGCATCTACCAAGGTTTTTCAAGCTAATTTGGCTTTCAGCTAAAATGTCAGCTATATGCTAGCTGTTTTACCTATTTTGGAATCTACCAAGGTTTTTCAAGCTAATTTGGCTTTAGCTATGTAGGCTATAATTTGCTGAATATGCCTAAATGGGTGTTCAAGAATCGAGGTCTGGAACGATTTTGCGGTTTTCCATTACAAGATTTATTCCTAACATTTAGGTGCTAATGACAGAGCTCTGGGTCTTCAAAATGTCCCTATCTGCCACCGTCTAAATTGACGTTACAACACCAGACACGACGAAGAAGATGCCCTCTGACCCTTGACCCATCAATTTAAAAACAATGATTATGCATATGCAAACGGTAGGCTGGGTCTTCATCTCCGATTGGTCCTTCGCACCTCCTTCCTCACTTGTAGTTTCTTGTGGACTCTGCCCCCAGATTAACTGTTTTTTTTTCCACTAGTCTGTGAATCCCATCCTCCACATTAGCTGGTTTAATGACCCAACATTCCTGTTGACACTTCTGCTGGCATGCACCTCCAACTGTAATTCTCACCAAAGAGCACCATGGTCCTATAAAATAATTCCAACTCTTTGGAAAATCTAAATTACACAGTATGCTATGCAAACTACCAATTCATTCAAACTTTTAATCACTAAGCATTTCAAAAAAATAAAGCAAATCAGATTATGTTAAGTTTTATTGAACTGGCAAATGCTTCTCTTCTTCAGATAGCATTTTAGTAATTAGCTAGCTGTTTTAGCTAATTTTGGCATCTACCAATTTGGCTTTTTGCTAACATTTCAGCAATAATCTAGCAGTCTTAGCTAATTTGGCATCTACCAAGGTTTTTTAAGCTAATGTGGCTTTACATAGCATTTTCGTAATTAGCTAGCTGTTTTAGCTAATTTGGCATCTACCGAGGTATTTTAAGCTAATTTGGCTTTTTGCTAACATTTCAGCAATAATCTAGCAGTTTTAGCTAATTTGGCATCTACCAAGGTTTTTCGAGCTAATTTGGTGTTTAGCTAACATTTTAGTAATTAGCTAGCTGTTTTAGCTAATTTGGCATCTACCAATGTTTTTTAAGCTAATGTGGCTTTACCTAACATTTTAGTAATTAGCTAGCAGTTTTACCTAATTTGGCATCTACCAATGTTTTTCAAGTTAATTTGGCTTTACCTAACATTTTAGTAATTAGCTAGCCGTGTTAGCTAATTTGGCATCTACCAATGTTTTTCAAGCTAATTTGGTTTTTAGCTAACATTTCAGCAATATGCTAACAGTGTGCTGAGTAATTTAATAAACTTCAGCATTATAATAAAACATTTTTTATTTTAAAACATTTCAGCCTTTTCTGCTAAAAGTTATGCAATTTTGCTTATAAAAGCAACAACCTTCTGCAATTCTGCAATCAAACATATTTCCGCAGGAAATACACATTTTCTAGTTATTCATTGTCTTTGTTTCTGCCACCACGCCAGGTCTCCTGCAGTTTGGGTCCCTCTTCACTATTTCCTGACACTAGCAACAGGGTCAGGTCATCTGCTGCAATCATCATGTTACAGCAACATGACTAAATGATGTTACACCAACATAAGTGCATTCAGGTCTCCAGACACAAATGTTTAATGTTATTTTAAGATTTTTGATTTAGATGGAAATACTTTCCAAATGTTATTATGTTCACCCAACAAGTTCTTTGAGTATATATATTCCAATAAACCATTTATTGTATGTTTTATACCTCTGTTATTAGTTTTAATTTAATGCTCCAAATGTAGAATTCACATGATATCAATAAGGGGTGAATATGATGATGTTAAACTGATATTAAAGTTTGATTAAAGTCAGTTTGTTTTGAACAATCAACTTGTTTTTCATATCAATTTGATGTTGATTTGACGTCATTTCACTATCAATTGCCCACTGGGTTTGCATTGTCATGTAACACTTTAGATTTGTAATGTATTGCATAGCCAAAATGAAGCTGTTTTTTTTTTTTTTTTTTTTTTTTTTTTTTGTTGCTTAAGTTGATTACATAATCAGACCAAGAATTACGGTATGTTGAAGAGTGCATGTTATTTAGATGTCATCAGCAACATCTCTAGTGTTAAAGGGTTTATTTATTAATTGAGAAGAACAAAAATATATTATAAACAAGCAAAATGTTATTTGATTTGTGTGTAAAAAGTAATGTTTTATTATAACATGAATGCAAAATTGTATTAATTTAGTAAACATTTGTGCAAATTCTGATAAAGTGAGGTTGAATGCCCAAATTATCAAACTAATGTACATGTCCGGTATATATCATGCCCTCCATGCAGAGAAAGTGATTAAAAGCAAAAAGGGGAAGAAAGAGATTTTCTTCCAAGACAATGAGGAAGAAACCATATACTATCAACATTCAAGAGGAAGAGGTCAAGGCAGAGGTTTTGGGACAAGGCCAGAATACTCCAGGGCCTGTTGGTCGTGCGGAAAAGAGGGCCATATGGCAAGAGATGCAGAAGCAATCCCTCTAAAAACGATCACTACTAATACTAACAAAATAAATAACAAAATATTACAAGAAATGCAACAGCAAGCACCTAAGCAGGAAATAGACCAATGGGAAAAGAAAGGAGCAAATCAGACGGAATCTATATATGACCAGAAAACAAACCAATCCTACCAAAAAATCTATATAAATGGGCAGCCATATTGAGCCATGGTAAATCACATGTCTCAACAGGAGGGATGGTAGGATTAATAAACCAAATATAAAAAATTTTTAGATCATGTCTAATATGTGCAAAACATAACGCTCAAGGCAACTTACGACCAAAAAGAGGACAGTTTCCTAAACCTGATTATCCATTTCAGCATATACATATGGATTTCATAGAGTTAAAACCCAAGTGAAGGAAAAAAGTTCTGTCTAGTAATAGTAGATTAATTCTCAAAGTGGATAGAACTTTTCCCTACTAAACATCCAGATGCGCTAACAGTAGCTAAAGCATTATGCAAAGATATAATTCCACGATATGGAATCCCCGAAAAAATATACAGTGATAATGGTTCACATTTTGTAAATCAAATAATGACAAAAATAGGTCAAGCTTTCCATATAAAGCTAAAACATCATTGTGCCTATCACCCACAAAGTGCTGGGCTGGTAGAGAGAATGAACGGAACAATAAAAAACAGACTGAGAAAATGTATGGAAGAAACTAAAAGACCATGGACGCAATGCTTAGAACTATTAAAACTATACATAAACATCACAAGTTCTAATGGCTTAACACCGTATGAAACCATTTTTGGAAGGCCTTACAGACTGCCTTATTTTCAAAATAACTGGGAAACTGATGAGGAAAATACTTTAGCAGACTATATGAGAAAAATGCTAGAACAACAGCAGAAAACAAAAGAAACACCTAATGATGATAAACTCTCTGTATCTCCACAGGAGAACCAATTAGTTGTGCCAGGAGATTGGGTCCTGATTAAGAGCATAAAGAAGAAACATTGGCACTCCCCTAAGTGGGAAGGGCCATACCAGGTACTGTTAACCACAGGAATTGCTGTAAAAATTACAGAACGGAGCACCTGGGTACACTTGACACACTGTAAAAAGGTAATAGAACACCAGTAAAAATAGAATGCAACTGCAGCATTAAAACTACTCAAATTACCTCCAGAGGAAGTCCGACTACAAAGGGGGTTGTAATTATAGTTTACAGCCGTCTCAAACCCGGTGAAGATTGTCCACAACTCTGGTAAAGGTAAATAGGAGGAGTTTTATTCTGCAGGCAAAATGACAGCTTTCACAAGATGGAAAATAATGACAGTAGGCATACTGGTAACAATAGTTGTAATTGGATTAATATTAATAGAACTGGTCCTGGTAACAAAATAGGGAAACTAAATAGCACTCAATGTCACTATGTCCAAATGGTAAACATCACTTTCAGACCCAAGTCCCGAAGCGACATCTGGTGGTGGTGTGGAGATGATAAATTGTTTGACAGGTTACCTTACAATACAACATGACTTTGTGCTTCAGTGACTTTGATTTTACCTGTGTCAATTACTCCCCTATCTGCATCTGAGTTATTAACTACAGTGGAAAGTGTCCTCCCTGATACCTGGAAGAGCAGAGCAAAACGATCAGTGACGGGGTGGAGCACGGAAGATCTTACTTATATAGACAGCATTGGGGTACCAAGAGGAGTTCCTGATGAGTACAAATTAGTAAATCAAATAGCAGCAGGATTTGAATCATCTATTTGTTGGTGGTGCACTATAAACAAAAATGTGGACAGAATCAATTACATCCATTACAACATGCAAAGATTAGGTAATAAAACAGAAGAAGGGTTCTCAGCTATCCATGAACAACTGTCAGCCACCTCACTGATGGCTTTCCAAAATAGAATTGCTGTGGACATGCTCCTTGCAGAGAAAGGGGGGGTTTGCTCTATATTTGGTGATCTATGCTGCACATTTATTCCGAACAACACCTCAGCTGATGGAAGTCTTACCAAAGCATTGGAAGGCCTCAGATCACTTAACAGCAAAATGAAAGACCATGCTGGAGCTGACACAACTATGTGGGACG
Organism: Oryzias woworae; assembly: GCA_016861445.1. NCBI lineage: Eukaryota > Metazoa > Chordata > Actinopteri > Beloniformes > Adrianichthyidae > Oryzias > Oryzias woworae. The sequence continues at coordinate 342,087 of BOLG01000460.1, forward strand.
GTTTTGGGAACATTTTTGGCAAATACAGACAATTAGCATTTTCAGTTCTGATGTCCATTGCTGTCTTTTCAGCCATTCTCACCTTGTGTGGATATTGTTGTATTCCCTGCATTAGAGTTTTGTGCACCAGAATAATTACTACTGCCATACAACCTGTGAAAACTGAAATGTATGCTCTTCTCTCTCCAAATGGCAAACCACAAGAAGATGAGGAGGTGGAGGAGGAGAGTGATGAGACTTCATTAAACCTTCCAGATTTGTTCTCTTATCCTGGAAATTACGACGGATAACCTCTGAGTGTACCTTTTGTGTTATGAAATGACTTCTTGACTGAAAATCCCAATGGAAGTGGTCAATTAAGGATAAAAATATAGCACAAATAGAATAAACAGGAGGGAAATGTTGGAGAAATTGTACATAAATTTATTCTATTCCTTACTATATTTTGTAAGTATGCTTGTGTTTTCTGTGTTTTTGCCTTTGTCTGTGCATGTGTCTGCAGGAGGACTTGATGATTCACTGAGCAGAAGTGCAGAGGTACTACATCCAGCTGTGACGTGTGAGGACCGAAGGCTTAGCGTGATAAACATGTCGTGGTGATTAAAAAAGGAACATGCAGATAGTTTCAACTGCAACATTTAATCGCACCCTTTCTCTTAACAGTTGAGATCTTGTGTAACTAGGGCATTCCTAACTGAATAAAAGCTCGGAGACCGGAGACTATTTTCAGAGTGGGTTTGGAGATTGTAACTGGAAAGCAGTCTCCGACCATTCTCCTTGCAAGTAAAATTAACTAATTTCTCTGTGTCTTCTTTGTGCAGATTGTGTGATACAAATGTTGGTTGTTTAAACCTAACAGTTTTCAACTAGGAAAGGCAAGTTTTTTTTGTACAGAACGATTCATGTACCAAGACAATTCAAAGTGCTTTACATAAAACATGAAAGAACAATCAAAAGAAATATCAAAGGTGTTATTAAAATAACATTTAAAGAAAGTTAAAAAGAAGTGAATTTAAAACAAGCATAGATATACAGTGCGAATGTAAATTTTTGAATCCAAATGAATCAAATGCAGCTGAGAATAGGTGGGTCTTTAACCTGGATTTAAATACACTGAGTGTTTCATTTTAATTTCTTTCATTCAATTTTAAAGCACCTTCCACTGCCAGCCAAGAAGGCCCAAACAGAAAAACAGAATACATTATGTAGTCAAACAAAAGAGATAAACTAAATACAGAGATTAAAACCAACTGATTAAAATAAGATAAAAATAAAGGTAGGTAGGCAAATACGACAGCACTGTAATGGAGGAACAGTTTGGCTTTAAAACTCTCCAAGATTGTAACCTCTCTGATAGATGGTGGTAATTGATTCCACAGCAGATCTAAGGCTTTCTGGAAGTCTGTGGAGATCTGTGGACCATAGAAGTTGAATGCAGATTCTCCATCACTCTAAAAACTGATTAAAAACTGGATCCAGATGAGCGGAGAGGTCTGGCTGGTATATACACTGGGTCAGGAGGTCAGTCATGTACTTTGGTGATAAACCATTCAAAGCTTTTTAAACCAGAAGCATAGCCTTAAAGTCTATTCTCTGGCAGACAGGCAGCCGGTGTAAAGACCTCAGAACTGGACTGATGTGGTCTACTTTTTTTGTTACTGTGAGAACCAAAACAGAACCTTTTACTACCATAAAATATGTTTGAAACATTTGATAAAATGTCTAAAAATTGAACAAAAAAAGAAAAAAAAAGTTTGGCAGTTACTGTGCAATGCTTGATTATGATAGATTTCACATTTTAAAGATTTCTCTCAGCTCTTGCTGTTTAGTATTCTTATTTTAAAAGTGCTCTCAATTCAGCTTCAGGGTGATGTCAACTGTGAGATTTTTCATTTTTGTAGAGTGCTAAAGAAAATTAAGTCTTTCTCTTTTATTGCTCAGCAAATAAGGAGATGAACTGGGGATTCTTCACCACACAAAAGAGGATTTAACTAATCTCTTGATGATTTTTTCCAGCAAGGACAAGTTTCTGAACTCTAACATTTCTGCCAATAAAAGTGTTTGCAGTGCTTGGCTCAACAAAATAATAACTGTCAGGTTTTACAGTAGTTTTTGTAAAACAACAAGAATACGTGATCAGAGGTGGGATTTAAGCTTAAGCCCTCATCCATCAGTTTAGAGGATTTATTTTCTTTGTGTAGTCTTCAGGTATAACCCTCCTCCCATAATGAGTGAAAGTTGTACTTGGACGCTTCTTTGTTTTTCTGTCAGCCCCGTGCTTAACAACATATGTATGTGTGCATTTATGTAAAAGGGTGAGTTTTTAGAAATGCAAAAACATAACCACTAAGTGTTGTTAGAGAACTGGTCTGAGTGAGTGTGATGTCACCTAAAGAAAATGACTTACTTCCAGTTCCAACGAAATACATTTGATTCAATCGCCTTTTTTTACGATATGGACACTGCCACATTGGAGCCAGTCAATGTCTGAATCAGTGTGAGTGATCATTTCTATGGCAACCACTAGTCAGAAGTGAGCTTGTCCACACCCCTTCCACTTCTTTTTCTCTTTTCTTAGTGTTTTGTTGTAAAAAGTTACAGAAATTGAAGATGTTTCTGCTTCCTATGTACTACTATCTCAAAGATTTGACCTGCAGTAAATCCAGTTTGTCAAAAATGCTCTCGTGTTTTCCATAAATCCACTGTAATAGAGAGGACGACAAATTCAGAGGAGCTTAACCTAAAAACCTAGAACTTATATTCATACAAACTTTGCCATGTGCCTCTTAAATTAAATTCAACATTAATAAACACAACCAGAATTAACCCATAAAGTGCTTTGGATAATAAGGTGCACTGTCGCATTTTGAGAAAAATTGAGGCTTTTAAATGCACCTAATGGTGCGGGAAATATGGTACATTTCTTTCCTCTAAGGATTCAAGTAAATGTTTTTGACAAAAAAACTCAAAATGAGGCAAGCATGAAAATACAACCCCATGAAAGTGAAAAAAAATGGACTTTTAAATCAGATTAGTTTCAAAATGATTATATTTGTTAGGTGATAAATGTTTGCTTTTTGTTAGGTCGCATGGCACTGGCAATCATCAGAGAGCTTAGCTGAGAATTCAGATGTTGAGGTTTAAAGATCTAGCTATAGTTATAGATCACATTAAGAAAATGTTCAGGTTCTGAAAAAAAACAAGTCAGATAATCGCAAATCTTTTAATAAGTATTTTTAGTATCAACTTTTTATTCAACAAGCGTAGAAGCTTACTTTGACACACAAAGAAATAGAAATTACTCATAATCATTAACTGTATAACTATTTCTAACTGTAAGAAATTATTCTGTTCTCTTTAGTTGATTTGATGACGCTGTTCAAACATGGCAGCAGGGGTGTGAAATTAAATAATCAACTAACCACATTTTTCTTTGAAAAAAAAAAATATTTTAAATCAATCAATCAACAATTAAAATACTTGCTCATTTAGTCAGTCTATTTTTGGATCAAACCTTCAAATTATTATGGTGTTTTATTTGGCAGCCAAAACGAACTTTGTCTCTGTAAAGCCCACTACATCAAAAACCTGTGACATTTTTTTTCTACTTATGCCTTTCATTTTTCCAGTCTCTAATTTAATTTTAAACATTGTGTAACTGTATATTGTCAGTCGGTCGTCCAGTTTCCTCTCCGACCAGAAGAGGGAGCCATCGTCAGAGTACTGACAGCTTCTGTACACTATCTCCCATCTGCCACCTACCAGCTGCTCCTCATCAAGTCATTGGCCTAGTCTCACCCTCTCCTCTGTGTGTAGTCTTAAACTGGTTTTCCCCTCGTTCATACTGAGCGTTACATGTTCCCTTTTGCCTGGATTTTGATCTTTGCCTGGCTTTACACCTCCCACCTTGCTCCTTGTATTTTTGACCCTTGCCTGTCCTGGACCACGCCTCATCTTATCCTCCTGTGCTGTTTCATTAAACCCTGTTTGCACATGGATCCACATGTTTCAGCCTCGTCCTTACATACATAAAGAGTTAATTATCAAAAATTTTTTCATTACTTAAATATGGAAAGTAGTTCTTTCAAGAAATCAGTACCAACAGATAAATGATTCTCAGCATTAAACTTTAAAAGTACTGGCTGATTTTGATTATTTAATTTTCAATCAATTTTTATTTATTGTTACTTTTGTAAGTTTCAAGTGATTTCAGTGAGAATTGTGGGTTTTTTCTTCTTTAACTGAGGGGTACCAACAATTTTGTCCACGTGTGTATACCCTTATGGCAGAGCACCTTTTGATATACATAAAACAGTTTAGTCCACAAAAGTAAAAATACTAGGGACATTTTATGGTAGGCTCAGTTTATTATTAACGGCAAAATATGGAACATTAAAAAAAAAAAAAAAAAAACATAACTTCAAATGTGTTCTTGTAAAGTTTGGTGTCTTGTCACTGGTGTTATACATTTTTTGGCAAAATAAAAGCTTGGGTTTTGTGTGCTTCCTCATACCACTACAAAAAGTTTTTCCCTCTTTTTTTTCAAACTGATTAAAAATCAGCCTCATAATACAGAACCACTAATGTGCAAAGTTCAATTATTTGTACAAAGTATTTGAATAATAGGAAATAAACAAAAACCTTTAAAACAATCAATTATGGTCCAATGAGAAAAAACGATTTTAAAATAAAAATACAATATAATGGATTTACTTGAGTATTTTATATTTAATTAACATCATTTTTTGTAATTATAGAAATTATAATGACTTTACATTATTTTAATAGTTTGATCATTTTAATGCAGCTATTCCATGTTTAAACTTGTCTTGGTGGAGATGCAGGGAAGCAGAATGAAGTAAGGGGTTTTCAAAGAATTGCTGTTTCCTTCCTTTTGCTCAAAGTAACCATAAATCCTAGAGGTAAAGAGGACTCTCAAAATGTTCGCTCAATTTAAATGTTCAGTACATCAAATTGGAGCACAGACGTCTATCATAGTTTTTGATATTTCTTTGACATTTTTTGAGAATGAGGCTTCAAATCTGTTTCACTTCATTGGAATTGCTCTGTGTGGGAGAAGAAATACCTCAGCTTCAAGAGTGCTATGTGAAACTGAGCAGCGTCAGGCTGGACAATAGCAGCAGTGAAGATGTGGCAGGAGAGAACAGACAGAAACCTCCCTTGCAGCGCCACCACAAAACTGCACCACTTTAAAAAATAACAATCTTGACAAAATTAATTGGCCCTTTTTCTTCCCCCTCATACATATGGCTCGATCCCACTGGCATCAGCACTTGCAGCTGAAGAGTCAGAGGAGGGGGCGGTGGGAGGAAAAAGAGAATTAAGCCAAGAGCTGCGAGAGGAGGTCTGAAAAACAAGGACGGATAAAGGAAGAAGGCAGCCAGAATTTAAAGACACTAAGATGAGGTGGAGCAGGTCAATGTGGATGCCTAAGCTTCTCCTTTGCCTGCCGTCCTTTAGAACGTGTCCTTCATTCTCAAAAACAGAGATATAAACTTGATGGGAGCATTCATCTATCAGACAATGGTCCACCCAACAGAAAGGTCGTCCACACGAATGACCATAGTGAGGCAACTTAAGCAAATATGCGTTCAGACCGATTTTCCCTGAGAATTGGGGACTTGGGTTATAAAAGCCTCAGTGTTTGCTTCCACAGACACAGGGAAAATATAAAATGGTGGAGAAGAAGGGAAAGGAGTGTCAATCTCAATCACACTAGATCCTACAGGCCAAGACTCCGAACGCAACAGCGGCTTATTAATATTCCTGTCTCACTGCGTGCTTTTGTGGAGGCTGAGATGGGATTGCAGTGATAACTGAAGTGGATGGCGGTGGATGCAATCCTCTGAATTACCTGCTACCTGACCAGCAAGCTAAGCTTCCCATAAAGCTTCCTGGAAGTGAATGTATGCCTATAATTGGTTTGTTTCCATTCGTCTTCCACGCCGGCCTCCTCTCTTGTTTAACCTCTCATGAACATTGCCGGCACACTCCTCATTTGTTGTTATAATTGCTGTTTATTAAAGAACAGGAAACAACAGGAGAGTGACAAAACGTTCAGCAGAGCTGGAATTGAGATGCTCCTATTCTTTTTCCTTGAAGCAATTGGTAAAGGTTGTAGCATCAATTTTCCTCCTGCCCATACTTGGGGTTGTCAGAAAAATAAATACATTATTGTTCTTTTAGGTAAACCTCTAAAAATGTCCAGGAAGATTTCTTTCAAATATGTTTCTGCTCCAAACAAATCTGACAGCTGAACATCACTCTGTGTGCAGCACAATTACAGAACATTCTCTAATAAAAGGCATTTTCCTGCTGTCACCAGTAAACCAGTAATATAAATCGAAATAGGCACTTTCTTGTGAAGGTACTCGGTCCTTCATCTTATCCTCTTATCCGGAGGTCAGGTTCCAGATTATTTATTTATTTAAACTACTCCGGCATGAAGTCTTATTCATTAGAAAAAAACTGGCTAAAGATGTGCGAAAACAATTAAGCTAACAATTAACTTAATTTCAGTAAGACATGCTTACTTAATTTTTTTCCCTGAAATTTTCTTGGCTAAAAGTTAGTTGAAATACAATGCAAGATACACATGGTGTTCTTCTTTCTGCTCTGATTAACTATAGTTCCATTGATTATCAATTTGGTAATTCAGCACTTTAAAAGCACAACTTTTTATTGTTTTGAAATTTCAAAAAAAAAATCAACATTTAACATTAATATTTTTTAAATTCTAAACAAAAACTGTGCTCATATTTTCCAAACAATATCAAGCAGTTGCATAAACTAATAAGCCTATAGCCACAAAAATGTGTGCATTAAAGGTGAATATGTCCATTATCATGGGAATAATCTGTATATTAGTTGTTTTTACTTTTTTTTTTTTAGATATCCCTTGTCTTAGTTTTTAACGTATCCGAAGTTATCTGACTGATTTGTCAAACAAAATCTGGATGTGCCCTGAAACTGGTTAAATAAAAAACATTGAAACTTCAAAAACACAAATCTGTCATTAGTAGAAACTTTACTTTCATGGGTTTTGGGACTAGCCCCATTGTTCTTTAAATAAATAAATATGCAATGATTCATTACAAAAAATGACCTTACAGCAGTGGTATTTTTTCAGTTGAATAAAACTCCACTGAGATTTACCTTTAAAGTGAGATTAATTGGGATACTAAAGTTGACATTTGTTATTTTCTTGTAAAAATTGAAAGCTCCTGAATATGTTTTTCAAGAGACAATTTTTTAAAAACAAACAAAAATAAACTGTTTCCAGGTTACGATAATTCATGATCAACAATGTGGGTAAATTAAAGAGAAATCATAAAATCTTTCCTCACTAATGAAATGCTTCAGCAACAAAAAGAAAATAAACTTTTAAATGACCTGCTAAATGCCGGTGATGAGTAAAAGTATTTACTGCTAAAGCTGGACTTTGTCTGTAGATGACGTGTAAAGGAAATGGTCAAAGCTATATTATATAAAAACATTTCCACATTTTTATAAAGAAAGTAAAAGGATATTTAGCGCTTCAAAAACTACAATAACATCAAAAACAAAAAATGAACACCTCATACACACAGGTTGAAACTCGCACCGTCTGCCAGAGATGTGGGAGAGAGGAGGACACGATCACCCATGCTGTGGAGCTGCCAAAATCTTCAGAGCTTCTGGATGGAAATTCATCACACAAATCGTTGGGGCAGATAATACCAGTGTCTTAGGTGCTTTTTATTTTGGGCGACCCCCTCAAATGATGCCACATCATTAATGTTAAATAAATGTATCATTTCCCAGTGGAAATCCCACTTTGCCTTTTTTACATGGACTCCAAATAATACAGTTTTGAAAATAATACACAAAATATTCAACATTTTTAACCTCGTGTACTGTATGAATATTTTTTTGAAGGAAGTTTGACTTCAGTTGACATTGCACATTGCCACCTAAATTGGCTGAAGTTTCAATGATGTTTTGAATGTTTTAAGCATTTTCCCATTATTTTTAATAATCGAAAATACATTTTCTTTTTTTTTGGAATCAAATTAGGAGTCTCCTTTTGATGTAGTTTTAGGGATTCTCAGTGGTCTTTTAATTATTATGCCATTTTTCACCCAAAAAAACAAACAAACTGAGTTTTTTAAGACAATTTCTGCAGAGCAGGATGACTGGTGCAGAGTAAGTCTACCCTCACTTCTCATCAACCATCTGTTTGGATGCTTTCCCGCTAGCTTACAGCCCCTCACAACCCCACCCAACATTTGCAGTGTGATAGAAGTGGCGAGCTATATTTAAGCTATCCAGTGGAACAGTTTTGAGCCAGACGCTGCCCAGATGAGGAGACAAAGACGTTAATGGATCTTGTTGTTTACAAGTGGATGTATTGAAATAGAGCAAAACCGGGTCGCATGCGACCTGCTTAGCGTAGTTTCTATATCACAAATACCATCTTCGTTAAGCAGCATTTTGTGTCTACTCCTAATTTACAACAATCTGATTGAAGAAGCTTGGCCACTATTAGAAACTAGCGTCTAAAGTAATGAACATCTATTTTTGGAGACCAGCATCAATTAGAAACCGCCCATTATTGGAAGATACACAGTATTCTGTATTTGTCATGAAAATTACATCTGATTTTTTTTAGAAAAAGACATCAGAATGTAGGAAAAATTATCCTTTTTTTTCACAAACACTTCCAGAGCATATTCTGACATAAATCTGGCATCAGGGTCTGTGCTCACTCTATTTTCTGCTGAGGCTAAACCAAGGAACTGTTAAGAGAGAGACGCGTCGTTCCCTTACCTCTACAACCTTTATTCTTCTGCATCTCATCTGTCTTGAGCAACCCTCTGCTTTCCTGTCAGTTGTCCAACTCTCCAAGTTTAACCTCCAGATAATGGTGTCTTATGTGAGCTCAGAGGGGCGATTATCTGCCAGAAAGAGAAAGCTTAGTTTCTGAAAGAGACACCTACATTGATGCAGCTGACGTAAGGTCAAGACACAACACAGAGACGCTGCATCCATGTTCACCTAAATGGAAGCAGAGAGAGAGGTGCAATCTGTGGCCTCATCACTGTCTTCTATGACGCCTCCTTATACACACGTGGACAAAATTGTTGGTACCCCTCAGTTAAAGAAGGAAAAACCCACAATTCTCACTGAAATCACTTGAAACTTACAAAAGTAACAATAAATAAAAATGTATTGAAAATTAAATAATCAAAATCAGCCATCACTTTTGAATTGCTGATTAACATAATTATTAAAAAAAAAAAAAAACTAATGAAACAGGCCTGGACAAAAATGATGGTACCTCTATAAAAGATTGAAAACTATTTGACCAGACTGACATGATGAACTCAGGTGTGTCCTTTAATTGACATCACAGGTGTTACCAAACTCATAATCAGTCAGTCTGCCTATTTAAAGGGAGACAAGTAGTCACTCTGCTGTTTGGTGAAAAGGTGTGTACCACACTGAACATGGACAACAGAAAGCGAAGGAGAGAATTGTCCCAGGACATCCGAAAACAAATTATAGATAAACATCTTAAAGGTAAAGGCTATAAGACCATCTCTAAACAGCTTGAACTTCCTGTGACAACAGTGGCTCATATTATTCAGAAGTTCAAGACCCACGGGACAGTAGCCAACCTCTCTGGACGTGGCCGCAAGAGGAAAATTTATGACAAATTGAAGAGACGGATCGTTGGAATTGTATCCAAAGAGTCCAGAACAACCTCCAAAGAAATTGAAGGTGAACTCCAAGGCCAAGGTACATCAGTGTCAGATCGCACCATTCGTCGTTGTTTGAGCCAAAGTGGACTTCATGGGAGACGACCAAGGAGGACACCACTGCTGAAAAACAATCCTAAAAAAGCCAGACTGGAATTTGCAAAAATGCATGTTGACAAGCCCCAAAGCTTCTGGGAGAATGTCCTTTGGACAGATGAGACCAAACTGGAGCTTTTTGGTAAGGCACATCAACTCTATGTTCATAGACTCAAAAACCAAGCATACAAAGAAAAGAACACTGTCCCTACGGTGAAACATGGAGGAGGCTCAGTCATGTTTTGGGGCTGCTTTGCTGCATCTGGCACAGGGTGTCTTGAATGTGTGCAAGGTACAATGAAATCTGTAGACTATCAAGGCATTCTGGAGAGAAATGTGCTGCCTTGTGTCAGAAAGCTTGGTCTCAGTCGCAGGTCATGGGTCTTCCAACAGGACAACGATCCAAAACACACAGCCAAAAACACCCAAGAATGGCTGAGAGAAAAGCGTTGGACTATTCTAAAGTGGCCTTCCATGAGCCCAGATCTGAATCCCATTGAACATCTGTGGAAGGAGCTGAAACATGCCATTTGGAGAAGACACCCATCAAACCTGAGACAACTGGAGCAGTTTGCTCATGAGGAGTGGGCCAAAATACCTGTTGACAGCTGCAGAACGCTCATTGACAAATACAGAAATCGCTTCATTGCAGTGATTGCCTCAAAAGGTTGTGCAACAAAATATTAAGTTATGGGTACCATCATTTTTGTCCAGGCCTGTTTCATTAGTTTGTTTTTTTTAAATAATTATGTTAATCAGCAATTCAAAAGTGATGGCTGATTTTGATTAAGTCTTGAAGTATATTAATCAAGAAATGCGGTGTGTGTGTGTGTGTTTTGAAACAGAAGACTCTTTGTGCTTACTGTGTTTTTTCCAGCGCTTAGCGGACACTCCTTCGAATTCTTTCTCACTCCTTAAATTCCTCTCCTATGTCTTCATGCCATGAATTGTGTGAATCACCTTGACCTTGTGTTGAATAAATGCAGCAGCAGACAGAGAGTTCGGGCGGAGATCGCTAAGAACAGCACTTTGTTCGTATCTCTCCCTGCTATAGCTGGAAAGAAAGAAACTTGCTCTCTTCATTTGTGTGAACCCTGGTTCTTATGGATTTTTATTAGTTCAAAGACTGTGTTTTAAACCCAACAGTGACACTGGGAAAACAAGCGCTATTTGGAACCATCACACTTTTATTGATAGTAAAACATAACAAAAAAGTGTAGAGTCTGCAGGAATTCCTTATAGAATCCACAATCAACCTTAACAGACACCTGAAAGAATCTTCTCAAAACAGGGCAGATCACTGCAGACAGAGAAACCACATCAGCTCCTCAAAGCTGAGACACTGAGTATTTCTAAATGCCAACCTTTAGAGTGAATAAAAGTCTTTTATTGGTCTTTCACATTTTCATTTTTATTTTGTGTTGTGGCTGTCAGGGTTTATGTGGGGGCACAAAATGCAGACGGCACTCGTAACAGCAAAAGTCTCTGATTTATTTTAGTCAGAATCCAGAAAGCAAAACATATACTCATGCTGCTACCAAAACCACCCGACAACCAGTGCAAGGGAGACGAGGACTTATAACCAGAAGGAGATCATGAGGTAAGTATCAACATGTGTGCCACATTAGGGAGAGAGAGAACACACACTAGGAGGGTAGTGTCAAGAGACCTGAAATGAGCAGTCATGTGAAAACACAGGAATGTCAGAAATGTCATAATGTCAGAAAGCAGTGATTGGTCCGAATCAATCTGAGTCTAGATTTCTATGGGTCACTATGGTTCTCAGATACAGTCAATGGTTGTGTCCAGCTGCAGCCATCTCATATTTCAGATTTTTTTCAATGAATTTTGCCTGGCTGATGCCATCCTATGTCCACTGTGTCTTGAAAAATACCACAATGCCAGGAAATGCTGCGTCTCCGCTTTTGGAGAACCTGATTTGTTTATATCCTGGCTGTTATGTGATTGAAAGTTTATTTTAGATAATATTTATATTTCCATTCTTTTTTTAAAGCAATGTAACTACACTCATTGCTGCAGAGCTGCAGATCATCCCGTTGGCCAGCCAAGAGTTGATGCTAGTTAAGAATCAATTTCGAAAGCTCAGCCTTGTGGTCTGAGCAGCCCAAAAAAAAAAAACGTGCTAAAATAGGCATATGTATGCACTTGATAAACAATCTCTAACGTCATCCCCTATATTCTGTACAGACAACCCTGAAGTGGGACTGGCGAATGTATCAACTGTTGCCCAGCCAAACTCAACGACATTTTAAAAAATCCCCCACGAATACACTCAAATTCAAGCTCTAATAAAACCGAAACAGCTGTTTTCCTAAATCCAAAAACACAATTGCCATTAAAAATTAAGTAAATTAAAGCCGCGAGCGGCATTGGATGGCCCGCAGGCACTACCCACCGTCACCCTTTACTCTACCTGCCCACACTCTCGCCACCGGCCTTAATGCATCACCGCCGCTCGCCTCTACACACCAATGTTACCCTCACCACCCTACTTTTCCGACCTTACTTGCTAAGTATTCACAACACACCCCTGAGCTTCCTTTCACTTTTCTGTAAGGTTAATCTGAGCTGTCTGCGAGAAATAGATGTAAAAAGCACTTTTTCAAAATGGCAGCTTTTCTCTTGGTTTTACCTCCATAGCAACCATTTTATGTTTTGGTCACCTTGTGACGCTGAACAGACGGATGTCAGTTTCAGAAGAATCAGCAAAAGTAATCTTTTGAATTTCCTTATCAACCAAGGTGTTTGTTTGCAATGCCCACATTCCTAATGTGTTCATATCCTGTCTTCAAATAAAAGTTCGTCAAGCACACGTCATTTAAGTTACACAAATAGTAACAGTACCAAATTGTTCCAAATGACTTTCCAATGATGCACTAGAAGTTAAGAGACATTTTGAGAGGAGATCATACTGTTACACTTTTAGTTAGGAGATTTTTAGACAAACATCAGTAGACTTTTTTTTCCACAGATGACAAAGATTCAATGAAACAAAAATGTTGACTTGCAGAAGTTGGTAAAAATTCAATAAAAGACCTTACAGGACAACATTACAGATTTTTCAAACAGTGCTATCATAACATTGAGACCTCCAGCCAGGCTCAGAGCATCTTACTGTAAAAATTCTGTGTAGTGATGTTCTATGTCGAAGCTTCAAAGCATGTGCTGAGTAGTGGAGGAGGAGCTTCCGCAAAGTGTGTATCGAGGCTTGCTTCATCAAGGGGAGGAGCTGAAAATGAAGAGGTCTGAAGGTCCGCTGCCTGACTGTACCACGTGACTGATTCATGCAGTGGCTCAGATTGTGGTTTGACAGCTGCATGAATCCTTCAGGCTCCATTCATTTGTTTGATGGAGAGTTACGGTCAGTGAGAGTTTGGACAGAGGTAGAGATAGTTTGGAGAGTGTGTGGAGATTTAGAGAAGTTATCATCATTGAATTAAACAAATAATGTGTCGTTCAAACACACAGGCCTGATCTCAGTGTTCTAAAAGCAGGATCAATGTCCAAACCAGAACCACCCTCACATGGGGATGAGAACTGAAACTATGGGCCAAGTTGGTACCGATGATTTGTTTCAGACGTGTCAATCAATTGTTTTTTTCTTCAGTTTTCTGTACAAATCTAGCCAATCATTTCACCTTTCCAGTGGTTGTGGGTGGGCTAATATGAATGTCTGTGGTCATGAGGGTGGGCGGAGCTTCAGTCCAAAAGGGAGAAGCAAAAGAAAGTGAGGATGAAACATGTTTACTTCAGCTTGTATAAACACAGAGCTGCAGGGACTGTCAGAAAGAATGAGATCAAACATATTCAGCACATTCATGTGCTCTCCTTCACCATGTTACACTGCTTTGTCATATTTATAGGCTTTTGGAAAAGCTGGCTCTTTATTTTATTTTTCATCTTGGAAGCAGCTGTTCCACCTTTAGAGACCAGAACAGTTTTTGTCAGTTATCAAACTTCATCTATCTTCATCAATAGCACTTTTCATACTTGATGTCAAATAAAGATGCTCAATTACACCAAGAAAAATACTATATAATAACTAAATTAGTTTATAAATAGGATCACACCCCAACCCACAGAAACCCCACCTTTAAAGAACCGGTTCAGAACCAGCACCCATAGAATCTAAATCTGTCCTACTCTCACCTCACTTTAAAATGTCATTTTCATCATCTTCTAATTTTCCTTTGAGGCTGAGCAATAAAGATGTATGGTTTATTTATTTGTGTCAATACATAAGTAAACATAAAGAAAGCATACAGCAATGTACATGTTTTGTAAACTTATTTATTTTGCTGAAATGTTTTTTTCTGGGCTTCTTTTCAAAATACCGCTTCTAATAATAAGACATTATTCTTTTTGTGTCCACTAGATGTCCTCCTAGAGCTGAAGCTTCATCAAGCATTGCACTGAAGTGAACTAATTGGATGAAAGACTTTAATGCTTCATGAAGCTTCATCCGCCCATCACTAATTCCATGGTTGTATGTTGCTCTTGGTCATGTTTTTGGTTTCTGTTTTTCAGTCACAGCAGTTTCAGTTTCAAGATCAACAGCTGTCTTTAGTTCAATTAACTGTCCTCAGCTTTTCAAGTGTCTGGATTTCAGGTCATCTGCTCTGCTCTGTTCTGCGCCCTTTTATGTTCCCCATGGTTTTGTCCTGTTTAAGTTTATTTATGAAATTTTTTAGTTTCTATCACCAAGTCTGGTCTCCTGTATTTTGGGTCCTCCACCACCACCAGATCCTGACACTTTCAGGGCTAAAAGATTGATCATATTTTGTCTGTCCTGTATTATTGTGTATTCTTTTAACACATAGGAATATTTCTGTGCTAAAGTGTCTTAACAGATGCCTGCCATATTCAGCCACAAATTGGTAATTTTATTTGATCAAATCTTCATTTTCTGTGAAATGTTTGTGGCTGGTTTAAACAGACTTTATAATAAGGTTTTTCCCTTTAAGGTCAAAGTGGATGCGACCAACTGGTCACTAATTTTAGCCCACCTGAGTTTTAAGACTTAAAATAAACAGCGCCATCTAGTGCTGATGCTTGCATGCGCTGCATGAAGCTTCAAAGACATCAGAAGCAGACAGAGCAGACTGCCTGGCTCATCATCGGCAGCATCTTGTGTCTCCTCTCTCTGCCTTCTGATCTGGTTGGCTGCCAGAAGAGCAGATGCACACGAGCACTGCAGAAATTTAGCAGCAGACAGGCTTATAACACCCAATGACTAGAATCAATGGCTTTCTGGGACTGCAGCCAGAAACACTTGTTACCTCTCTGTACGTTTGCACTCACAACTTGTGACACTACTGTTAACAGACGAGTTCTGTAAATGGGGTATACTTATACAGCGATTTTCTACCTTCATTGAAGGCCCAGTCACAGACCCATTCACACACTGATGATGACTCTGCAGCTGAACACTGGTGACAACCTTCTATTAGAGGCAATGTGGGGTTCAGTGTTTTGCCCAAGGACACTTCGACACATGGGCAGGCAAGGCGGGAATTGAACCTGCAATCCTTCAATCACAGATTCCACTGCACAATGGCTGCCCCCTATGTACCAGGTTAGGCGGCATTTGCTTATTAGTCGACAGGATTGCTCGCATTACACTTCAGCTTCATGTAAATCCCTCCTTTCTGTCCATCCTCTCATGGATTAACAACCTCAGAGGATTCGTCACAAGCTTTTTTTTTTTTGTGCAACTTTTTCCGCATTCAGTCCAAGCTCCCACTGCAGAGACGGCTGCTGGAAGAAATTCCTCCAACACTCAGATTGCAGAGGAATTTTTTTGCTGCTTGTGAGGATAATGATATGGCCTTTGTGGCAGAGAGGGCGCTGCAAAGGTGGAGCCACAGCCGAGAAAACATGTCGGTTGTTTATTAGTGCCTGCGGGTGCAGCAAATCTGAGGAAGAAGAGATTCTGGCTGAAAGATGAAAAAAAAAGAGGAAACAAGACTAGAAAAAGCTAACCTGATATGAGAATGCACTTAAGGGAGGATCTGATATCCAAGCATATAATCTAATAGAACTTGTGTCTTACATATTATTTACAGCAAATACAAAACCTGAGAGCTATAGTGAAAGACACAGTGCACATTATCCAGAAATCCATCTGCCTACAATTGTTTCCCCAACTTACATCCTTATGTCACTACTTTTGAGTTTCTGGGGCAACTTCATTTTTTATTATGTGTAAGCTCATGTCTAAAAGAATTCATTCAAATGAAGAGGAAAACTGCTCAATAAAAAGCAAGCAAGAATTCACTATAAAAGCTGGAAAAATGTAAAGGAAGTTGTTTTTAGAGTTGTTCTTGAATGACAGGTGTTTATAATAAAATGTTTTTATATAATTCTAATTTTTGATTTCAAAAGCAAAGCATAAAATTAAATGTGTATTGGAAATGAATGAAACTTGAGTCATTTACAAATCCCACTTGTGAGATTCACCATTAAAAGTGCTTTCTTGTCCCTGTGCTGAAGCTCCTTTTTCCTGGCTTTTCTCTGTCCTACGTCTGTAGGACTTCCACACAAACTACACTCTGATTGTCTAATTTCCTCATTTCTAACAGTCAGGCTGCAAGCACAGGGACTACGTTACAGCACTAACGGGCTCCTTGTGCAGTCCATACGGGTTTGGAGGGTTAAAAAGAAGAAAAATCCATATGACACACCTGCATGTCACCTACTTCACTCTCACTAACCTTTATGTCCGTAGAACTGTTAATTATGACCTATGACTTGCAACATACTTGTAGCAAAAAGTGCATGAACATTTTCACTCTAAGGTCTCAGCAAGCAGGTTACAACCTTGATATGTCCTGCTGGCCACCTGTGTGCCCTGTACAGATTTGCCTATTTTTCACATGTGGACAGCCCGTATCCACTGGAAAGTACAGTTCAATTCAATTCAATTTTATTTATATAGCCCAATATCACAACCATAGCTGTGACTGACATGAGTATATTGCAAGAAACAACAAAAAGAATGAAACATGTAAAACAATAGCTGGTTGTTAAACAGACCAAGCTGAACAAACAACTTTGGCCTTACACCCTCCTTCTCGGTGAGGAAAAACTCATGAAAAACCCCCTTTTTTTTTTTTCTTTTTTGTGTGTGTGTGGGGGGGGACTAAGAAACCTCAGGGTTTCCCACATGAAGGAAAGATCCTTAACCCCGGACGGACAGGTGATGTACTGAATTAAGTAGGCTCACTTTTCTTGAACAGTTCTAGCACAAGTACATGGTTGAATAACAAGTGTATGTCTAATATACAAACACGTCTAGAAAAACAGCTACAAATTGAGAAAACAGCTAAATCTTTAAATAAACAACTACATGTTTGAATACTGTAGCAGATGGGTTTCATCCAGATGGAGTTATGGAACAGCTGAAGTTGCTGGAAGAGCCAGAGGCGAGGTCACAACCAAGGACAGGAGCACAGACGATCCACCTGGAATCAGAAATCGCTCCCGCTCCACTGTAGGGGAGTGGAAAAGAGGGACAACTGCACCAAACAGTGGCATGATACACAAAATAAAATAAAGTTATAGGACATTGGCAGATGACAAGTGATGCAATGAAGAATGCAGGTGGGGGGAGTGGGGATGGGAGAAGGATGCAGACCCGGGTTAGGGTAGGGGTGAGAGGAAGAGGAGGAGGGTGTAGGAGGCGGACGAAGAGTAAGTAGGAGCGAGTAGAACCAGTGTGGTAAACTTCATTGCAGTAGGGGAGGTATAGAGTAAGTTAAATAATCTCTGATTGCTAGCTAGCCTGGCAATAATCCTGAACAGGAAGCCTGTTTTAAGTCTAACTTTGAATGTAGGAACTGTGTCAGTCTCTCTTCCATGAGCTGGGAGTTTATTCCATAAAACAGGAGCTTGGTGGCTAAAGGCTCTACCTCCAACTGTGCTTTTAGAGATTCTAGGAACCACAAGCAGTCCTGCATTTAGTGAGTGAAGTGTTCTGTTTGGTTGGTAAGGCTCTATGAGATCTTTAATATAGGATGGGGTCATACCATTCAAGGCCTTATAGGTTAGCGGGAGGATTTTGAACTGGATTCTAGATTCAACTGGGAGCCAGTGAAGTGAAGCTAACACAGGAGTAATGCGTTCTCTTCTGCTGGTTCCTGCTAACAATCTAGCTGCTGCATTTTGAACAAGCTATAGACTTTTTCAAGAACTTTTAGGACACGCTACTAGCTAAGAGTTACAGAAATCCAGCCTAGACGTAACAAATGCATGGATGAGTTTTTCAGCATCGCTTCTAGACAATATATTTCTGATCCTAGAAATATTGCGTGGATGAAAAAATGCAGTTTTACAAGCCTGAGCTTTAAGTGATAAATCCTGGTCAAATAAAACCCCCAGGTTTCTAACTGTGGGATTGGAGGCTATATTTACACCATCCAGGGAGACCATCTGAACAGGTAGGGCATCTCTGAGGTATTTTGGGCCTAGTATAATGACCTCCGTTTTTTCTGGGTTTAGGAGGAGGTCATTAACTGCCATCCAAATCTTGATGTCACTAATGCAGGCATTAAGTTTTTCTAAGCGGTCATTCTGGTCGGGTTTAATGGATAAATACAACTGTGTATCATCTGCATAACAGTGAACATTAATCCAGTGTTTCCTGATTATATTCCCTAGAGGCAGCATGTAAAGCATAAACAGGATGGGTCCTAGGACTGAGCCCTGTGGGACTCCGTGGCTAACTCGACTATAATGGGAGGAATGTCCATTTACATGCACAAACTGGTACCTATCAGATAAATAGGATTTAAACCATTGAAGGGCAGATCCTCTGATCCCTATGTCATGCTCTAGTCTCTGGAGTAAGATGCTGTGGTCTATAGTGTCAAAGGCTGCGCTAAGATCTAACAGGACCAGAATAGAGATTAGTCCCTTTTCTGTGGCCAGTAACAAGTCATTAGTGACTCTAACTAGTACAGTTTCAGTGCTATGGTGAGGTCTGAACCCTGACTGGAAATCTTCAAAGAGGCTATTGTCCTGTAGGTGGCAGTATAGCTGTTTAACTACAACTCTTTCTAAGATCTTTGAGATAAAGATCTTAAAGACCAATTTGATATTGGTCTATAGTTGGCCAGATATTGGTCTATAGTTGGCCAGAATGCCAGGATCTAAACTGGGCTTTTTCAGAAGAGGTTTAAAAACTGCATATTTAAAAGACTGTGGCACATAACCAGTTTCTATGGAAGTATTTATAATATGTAAAATGGATTCATTAATTGAGGGTAAGGTTTCTTTAAAAAGCTTAGTGGGGATTGGGTCTAAAAGACAAGTTGAGGTTTTGGAGGATGTAATAAGTGATGTTAATTCTGCTAGATCTACAGCAGTGAATCAGTCTAATGTTACAGAGGTTTCTATAGATGCCTTTGTTTCTACTGTTTTAGCCTGCTCTGGGCTGATAGTAGGGATAACTTTGTTCAGCTTTTGTCTAATATTTAGGATTTTACAATCAAAGAATGAAAGAAATTCCTCAGATCTGAGAGTAGCAGGAATATGTGGTTCCACTGAGCTGTGACTGCTGATCAGTATGGCTATATTACTAAAAATAAATCTTGGATTATTTCCATTCTGTGATATTAAAGCTGAATAGTATTGGGTTCTGGCTTTACGCAGAGATTTTTTATAGTTTAAAAGGCTATATTTCCAGTTATTCAGGGACTGCTCTGAGCCGAATCTGCGCCATTCTCTTTCTAACTTACAGGTTACTTGTTTAAGGGAACGTGTGTCAGTGTTAAACCACAGTGATACTCGGTTTTGTCTAAATAGTTTTGGTTTCAAAGGAGCAACAACATCAAGTGTTCTCCTGAAGGCCTCCATGGAGTCATCAACAAACTGATCATTTTTATTGGGACTGAAACAATGGAAGCAGCTGTCAGAGTGTTTGCTCAGCATGTTACTAAATATTGGTTGGACTGTAAGTTTAAATTCAGATACAGAACGGTCAGTCAATGTCAGTTGTAACAATAAGGGTGGCAGTAGCTCAGGTGGTTAAGCTGGTCGTCCAATGATTGAAGTGATTGGCAGTTCAATCCCCATTCCCTCCAGGCAATCATTGTTGTATCCTTTCACAAGGCACTTAACCCTCCTTGCCTCCAGTGTGAAGCTCCACTGGTGTGTGAATGCATAGGAATATACCGGTGATGGTCAGAGGGGCCAGTTGGTGCGTACTGACAACCACGCCTGTTAGTCTGTCCCAGAGCAGCTGTGGCTTCATTAGTAGCTTACCATCCCCAAGTATGAATGAATAATAGATATACATTGTAAGCACTTTGAGCCTCCAGAAAAGCGCAGAAAAATCCAATCCATGATCATTATAAGGCAATACATATGGTTCTGTATGATTCAGGAGAAGGTGAAAGGACCAGGAAAGGTCCCAATGATCAGACTCTGTGCAAGGATCAGGACGACCAGATACAAGGGTGAAAAAGAAGTATTATACTATATAAAAAAGTAATAACAAAAAGAGTCTAGCAGCTGTCAGTCCACTCCATACTGGATACCAGAAGCACGTACCCAAACCCAGTCTGTTTTAAAAAAGGGCAGAAAAACACACCAATAATAAAAACAAAGAGTGGAATAGTTTAAAATAACACATGCACTAAAATCTGTTAAATTGGGTTCAGGAAATGTCTCCGGTGGTACAGTTTCACTAAACGAGAGGAAGAGAAGGCACTCATCTGTGAGAGGGGTGGGTGGTGACCCCTCTGCCACTCTCTCCTCTCCTGTTTATGGGCAGCCGCTAGCTAGACCCAACTCTGCTCGGTAGCAGACCCCTGGAACTTGCCACGCTCCCCATGGGCCGGTGCTGTTTTCTCCTGCCATGGGCCATTCCAGTCGTGAGCCACAAGAGGCAGCCTCCGCAGCATAGCTCTGGCTCTGCGGCTGTCCTCCGCGGTGTAGCTCTGGCCTTTTGGGTGTCCTCCGTAGCATAGCTCTGGTTGTGTGGGGTGTGTGTGTGTGTCTTACCAGGGCTTGCCTTTTGAACTAAAGGGCCTTCAGCTCCCCCTAATCCACGCCTGTGTGTCTTTATCCAATAAGTTGGAGCGTTAACGAGCCAGCGGACTTCACAGAGCCACAAAAAATATCTGCAAGGAAAATTCACCTGTGACAAAATCAGTGTAGAATATTATGGATCTGATCATCTTGTACCACAGCTACAACTTTCTGTATGAAGGCCATGTCAAATAACAGTCTCTTTAATCTGTTATCTGCAGCCACCGCATTTTTCTTTCAAAATAATTGACTGAACCAGCTTCATAGATAAAAATGAATGCAAAACAACCAGAAACTTTTTTTCCTCAGTGAATTCATTAAACTTGTTTCTCTTTAATGAGCATAAGCAGTGACTTGATTTAGTACGTTAAATTACACTAACACCGAAGGGCGGAGCTACAGCAACTCTCCCCCCCTTCCAGTCAATATTTATTGTTGACAAACATTATGAAATCGCCAATGCAATCTTTTTTATGCATCGAGGTCTCTTAGTGAATGTGAGAGGAAGTACTCTATTATTGAGCAAGAGGCGCTCGCCTGTGTTTGTGCTGCTGAACGCTGGCGCACATACTAAACACTTCACTCTGCGCACTGACCACAGCCCACTCACTACGCTGCTGTCTACTAAGGGTTGGGTCAGCTCGCCTCATGTGTTTCAACTACACTTCAGAGTATAAACCTGGTCGTGAGAATGTTGTTGCGGACTGTTTGTCTCGTTTACCTGTCTCTTCTCCTCCACTAAATGAGTTAGAGGAGGACATGGTAGCACTAGTGGCTAGTGTGGACTTTGCTGCTGTCACCAAAGACCAGCTGAGCCAGGCCTGTCTGGACTGTCCTGTGTTGCAACAGTTTCTACTTTAGTTTATCTTCATGATGGCTGGCCACGTAATGCCAAGGACTTGACCCAGCTCTTTTACCTAATTACCGCATCCAAGCAGAGCTGGCTGAAATAGACGGTTACCTGATTCGTGGATCTCATAGTCTTGTCATTCCCACAGCTCTGCAATCTCGGCTCATACAGCTGGCTCACGATACGCACCAAGGTATTGTCAGAACCAAACAACGAGAGAAACAAACAACAGAGAGCTCTATTAGTGGCCTGGTATGGATGTTGACGTGGAAGCTGCTGTTAAGTCATGCACAACCTGCTCCCAGCATGATAAAACTGCTACAACTAGAGCTGCCCCCTTACAACCGGTTCCCCTTCCCAGGACAACATGGGAAAGGTTAGCTATAGATGTCATGGGACCCTTTCACTCCGCTTCACCTGACTGTCGTTATGCCATCACGCTGATAGATTACTACAGTAAGTGGCCTGAAGTCGCGTTTCTTGCGAATGTGACAACTGTGAGTGTCATTTCGTTTTTGACAGCTGTGTTCAGCCGTGAGGGGAATCCTTTTGTATTAGTGACTGATAATGGTTTTTGTTTTGTTTCTGCTGAGGTTGAGGTCTTCTTAGCTGCTCGGGACATTACGCACTGCCGCAGCTCCAACTACTACCGTCAAAGTAACAGAGAAATAGAAAGATGGAACAGGGTGTTTGTGAACTGCTTACAAACCGCAGACATTCAAGGTCAGCCGTGGCTGCCCTACGTTGCTGACTCTCCTTGCTCATCGTTCCACCCCTCATGCAATGACGTCAGTCTCCCCAGCTGAACGGCTGCATGGCCGCCCTTTTCCCAGCAAGCTCAACATAAAAGACCTGGCTCCTCCAAACAGTACACAGACCGGCGCCGTGCTGCACAGATTGTCCACTTTCCATATGGTTCATATGTGTGGATTAAGAAGCCTGGTTTTTAAAGAAGGGCTGCTCAAAGTTTATGCAGCCGCTTCAAGTTTTAGCACAGAAAGGACCCTCAACCTTCAAACTCTCAGATGGCAAGGTGTGGAATGCCATTCACCTGTCCCCGGTCTCCGCTGCCATCGCTGCAAAGACTCATGACAGTTCTGTACAGCCTGAGGAGTTGTACTTGTCATCTTCTGCTCCTTTACCTTCTCCTCCGAGGTGCTGGTGTGGTCGCAGGTAGATTCTGCCTCCTATGTGGCTCAGTGATTACGTGACTTAAGCTTTGTTTTTCAGGGGGACGATAGGTTATGTTGAACAGTTATAAAAGTTTATGTTGTTCCTGACTTTAACAATGTTTTGTTCATAACATTTGGTATTATCAAGGTTATAGATACAAGCACAGTCTGGCCAGAAGTTATCATTTAAAAGATAGATTTAATGGAGATTGAATATTGTAGAATTTACTGTTCAGAAGTCAACTAGAACTGACCATTTTCATTTATATTTTATTTTCGTCACTGATCCTATTCGAAAAGTTGGAAGTCAAATGTTTCCTTTTTTTGGAATTTCTGTGTATTGGGTTAAAAAAAGGGGGATATGTGGTGTTGTTACACTATTTACCCACCAGGTGGAGATACTGATCAGATGACTTGTAGCCTGCAGAAGAAGAATAAAGTGGGATCTTGTTAACTGAACTGGTGCCCGTGCTTTTTTACAACTCTACAGACACAGCATATATATATATATATATATATATATATATATATATATATATATAGCAGAACAAGAAGAGCAGGCGGAAATGTTTGTGCAACCACTTTCGCGCCGCCAAGTTGACTCACCACACACGTCTTGTCGATTCTCGCGATACTCATAGCATCTCACGCCCCTGTAGTGCTACTCTGCTGTTCTCATTTGCCACCTTCTTTCCAAAGTCTTCTGCCCCTCTCTCACCCCCCACCCCCCTAAATGTTCTAGCTCTGCTACTGCCACCACCACACCTGAATATACACCTGGAAACACCTGTCGGCAGAAAGTAGATTCGCTTTGGATAAGCAGGATGCACCATAGACTGGAACCCCTTTTTGTTGATGCTTTGGCCCAAAATTGCTTGTGAAAAATTCTCCACAATGTCTTTTTTACAACCATTAACAGTGTGTCAAGAATGGATGTATTTCTCACATTTTCAAGGTAAACAGAGCCTCCCTCTGTAGTTCTTTAGGTCTGTGTCGCTCATGTAGACAATAAATAAATCCCTAGCTTTCTTTACACCCTCACACAACCACGTGGTCTGCCTGTATTCTTAAAATATTTCCAATCCTATGCGTCCCTAACAGGTTATATCTCTCTGAGTTATCTCTGAGACAGAAGCCACATAGCTGACTTCTCCCCTGTTTTTAGTCTGACAGATTTCCACCGTTCTTCAAATGTGCCGATCAACACAAACTACCACTGCAGAAACTCAAAATCTTCAATGTCAGCCATGACACCTAAACCAAGGCAAGCAATTACTCAGTGCGTTGTCCTAGCTGAGTCTCTTATCTGTTAAGAATAAATCTGAACAGTCATTAGAGCAGATCAATTATCTAAACTTCACAACCGAGCTATTTAAGGGAAAGCTAATTACATTATATCAGATCTCACTGACCCCCCCCCCAAAAAAAAAAAAATAAATCAATGATCTCACCAATTAACATCCTAATTACAGTTACATCATTTGCAGGGTTCCTTCCAATCAATTCGTATCAATTCGTTTGCAATAAATATTGTCTTAATTGTTTTCAATTAATTGCTGTTTGTGTTTTCATGTTTGGTTCAAACCATGCGGGGATTCTGATCGTCCTCCCCCAAAGCCCACTCTGTAAGAGAGTCGTTGTCTGAGAGAAAGAGCAGAAAAAGAAATGATGGAGATTGACAGAGAGAAGAATGGATGCCGGTGGTGGAATTTGCAATAGGGAAGATGGCAAAGAGTTGAGATTCCCAGTTATATTTTATGGCAGTTACACTTTGCAGATTTTTATCTCATCGGCAGAGAGGCATGTGAGGCTTGCTTAATCTGGCTTCTAACTGATTATCTATTTGTCAACATTTCTTGCAATTTTCCCCTTTCTAAAGCCCCAGGGAGGTCTGGGAATATTGACTTCCACTCCTACAGTATGAAAAGACAAATTGAGTGGAGAGACTCCTTTACTGTCAGGTTCAACTCTGTTCCTCCCAGTGAAGGAAGGAGCTCTAAATCAGCTGATTATTTAAAGATCAACCTTACTCACATCAATGGTGTGTCATTTTCCAAGGATCACTTGTGTAACAAGGGGGGGAATAACAAGCGATTAAAGAGACTTACAAGCAACAGCCTAGCCAACAGTAGCTTGAACTGAAGCTGCAGTATCCAATCACCACTCATGTATGGTTTTCAATTCATTGGTTAGTTACTAAATCATTATTTATTTGTCCAAAACCAGAAAATGTATGTAGCCGATTTCAAAAAAACGGCCAACCAAGCTAAATGGCTCAATGTGATTTCAAAACGATCAGCAATCAGTGACAGGAGCCAGTGTCCACAAATGGATTACTAATAGAGATCGGTAATGAGTAGTGATCAGGGGAGAGGAGGCGGAGCTCTGGACACACACGGATGAAGAGATTCGAATGCAGCCAGCACAGTGCACAAAGAAAATAAGCACCATAAATCACATCCCTGCCCTGCATGTATAGAGTTATTACATTTTTCCGCTGACTGACTTTCTACCATTGATGAGGCACTTAAGGAAAAGGGACAAAAACAAGGATGGCCAATTAATGTATTATTTTGAAAAATCACAAAATAAACTATTTTAATTTCCAAACCATCATAAATGGATTAAAACAGTTAGCAAGAGTAAAAGACTTAAGCACTTGGCAGTTTGAACAAATAAATTGGTGTAATTTTGTTTTTTTGAGAATCAATTACTGTGATCAATGCCTATTCATGCTTTGCACGTCTCCTATCAGAAAAGACAGTATAAAGTATTGCCTGCTAATGATTATTCTTCATTAGCATATTGTTTGTCGCATCAGTCACAGTCAGGTACATTCTGTCTTTTGGCATCACTCTTGGCTAAGCAGAGCTTCGGATCTCTCAAATTTTGGGGGATATTAAAATTTACACTCCAATCATCTTTTGATCTATAGTCAGTGTTCCTATTTATCTTTGAATTATGGTTGTTGTTTTTAGCCAAAACAAAGAAAAAAACTTGTGTAGTTTTCTAGGTGATAGTTTTCTACAGAACTGCAGGAGTTTTTTTAGGAATTTACCTCTGAGTTATGGACTGTTGGGGCAGAACTACCCCGCACCCTCACCTCTCGTCACCCATAACTGAGAGCTCTCTGTTTGCATGTCCTCTCGCTATCTTACAGCCCCTCACACATAACTGACAATATCTCTGCAACAGAAATAGTGAGCAATTTTGGAGCTATCCAGCTGTACAGTTTTAATCCAGATTCCTGCTCAGACGAGAAAAACAAAGATATACATGAATCTATATTTCTACATCACAAATTACCTCTTTCAAACATAATTTTTGTTCCTGCTCCTTATTCAAACATCTGCTCCTGATTCAAATAAAGAAATACTTAGACTCACAGTTTTAAGCTTAATTTTCTTGACCTCCATCATTAGAAAAGACTACAAAGTACATGTTGAAAACATCCATCCATCCATCCATTTTCTTCCGCTCATCCGAGACAAGGTCGCTGGGGCAGCAGTCTAAGCAAATATGCCCAGGCTTCCCTCTCCCCGGCCGCTTCCTCCAGTTCCTCTGGGGGCAACCCAGGCCAGTCAAGAGACATAGTCTCTCCAGCATGTCCTGGGTCTTCCCCAGGGCCTCTCCAGGGAAGCGTCCAGGATGCATCTAAATGAGCTCTAAATGAGCGCCCAGCCACCCTCAGAGGAAGCTCATTTCAACCGCAACTGGGACCTTGTTCTTTCAGTCATGACCCAGAGCTCATGACAAAGGTGAGTTTTGGAGTGCAGAGAGCAGAGAAGAAGTCCTGTGGTTCCCAAACCAGACACCCTCTGTCCCCTGGCTACACCTAGGAATTCTGTCCATAAAGACTATGAACAGAACTGGGGATAAAGGTCAGCCCTGCCCGAGTCCAACATACACTGGAAACAGGTCTGACTTACTGCCAGCTATGCGAACCAAGCTCTTGCTCTGGTCATACAGAGACCGTACAGCCCTGAGTAAGGCTCCCCGGTCTAACTTTGGGTCGCAGCTGACGAGCTGTCACTGCGGTGTTCCTTCCCCGGAACAGAAACCATAAGAGAGACGAGCCCGGAGGTTTCGACTTAGTCATTATATTTTATTATTATTTCCTTATCAAGTCTCCTATACAAAACCAAAGTCCGGCTTACAGCAGAAGTCAGCGTTCAGCCACATATCTGCTCATTTTATCAACAAAACTCACTCTACTGTCTCTTTAATGTCCATAAGTTGTTCCCCAGGATCCTTGCCATCGATGGAGTGATGGAGTACATCGCAGAGCAGCCGAATGAAAGCCTCATATGAATGGAAAGACAGGAAACCATAAGATAAGATTGCTGCTAACTACTCCAATGCATCTCCAGACAGCAGGAGCATAAGGAGACCTTAGCTTCCTCAGTGGGATACAGATGGGCCTGTTGGTGGAGGAATAACTGGCACTGCATAAGGAAGCTGTTGCAATGTTAGGCTGTCCCAGTGAATTTGTCTGGTAGCAAGAGACGTGGGCCAGTTACGGGACTGGATGACATGTTAGTATCCCCAAACCTTGTGGAAATAGCTGAAAGCAGAGCAGACTAAGACTACACAGCAGGTGCTGGATTAGCCACAGGGTTAGCTAGGAGCTGTACCATGATGGTAATAGTAGTGGCGGTCAGTGATCCAGCAGCATTGCTGAAAATCCCACTGGATTCAAAGGCGAGGACACGCCTCTTGCTGAATTCAAGTCATAAACAAATTCTGGCAGGAGAAATGTATCTATGCACAACACCGGCAAGGCAGGTAGACAGCAGAATGGCAGCAGCAGAGAGACAGGGATTCCTCTGCCACCTGCTCTGACGTTTTTTGTTTTTTTTTTGTATCATTTTCTTGTTAATATCTCTTGTTTGCCACCACTTCCGGATCCGTTTTATTATTTTTACGCTCCACTGATGTCACCTGGCAAAAAAAAAAAAAAAGAATGCGGCAGGAACTGGCTGTTTATATCTTTTCTTCCAGCAGAGCTATGGTAACAAGAAAAATTTCCTGCCAGGGAATCAATAACATTCGGAAAAGTTTAATTATATAATGCTCATTCAGTTGAATTGACGTTCCAGGTCTCGATGATTATGCCTGTGAGCCCGTGACGTATTTTTGACAGTGCTTTAGCAAGAGAAATTCGTATTCAAAGCAAGCAAGAGTCGTATTAAAAAAAAAAGACAAATCGTATTCAAAACAGACATGTGAAACGTAAAACTAAAGGTTGTATTCATAATTTTTAATTTCTTTATGAATACGTTTCTTATTGACAGTTTCCTTGCCCCATAAATTATCCCTTCTCCCTTTATCCTCTCAACAATCAAGCAATAGCTGAATTTCCATTACACAGATACACAAAACGTTAGACATTCTGGTGATGTAACAAAAAAAGTAATTTCGCAATTACACTATCTCCATTAAATGATAATTATGCAAATAAATACAAACCAATTAACACGATAAGTTATTCAAAACCACAGGGATGGATGAGAACCAGTATTGTTTTAAGTTGATTTATAAAAAAAAGAGAGCATTTGGGTGATGTCACGGCTTGTTGGGCACGCGTGCAGCATAGCTAGACTTTGGTAATGTAGCTAGACATTGATAATGTCATTAAATGTAAATGAGCCAGACACAGACGCAGAGCATTATGCCCAAATCCACACAAAAATAACGTTTTTCAGAGATTACAGGGAAAAAAAAGAACAGAGATAAAGGAGCATACATTTAAAGTAAAGACATTTTCAATGTGATGTTTTGCCCATTTCAAAAGTTCTTTATGCTGCTAAATAAAGATTGAAATAAATCTTGTCTTTGGAAAAGAGACACTTTTTGCTGAAGAGGGAAAAGCATATTGAGATGAGTTTGGTTGTCGCTGCACTCGCATCCACAAGCTCTAACTATATTGTCTGTTTATTTGTTATGATCACTTTCTTTGATTATTTTAACATAATCAGCTGCTGTGTGTTATGTGAATCACATTTTCAGGCTGTGAGTTTGTTTTATTTGAACTTTAGAGCATCACTACTGAACGTTTTCTTCAATAACACTGGGTCTCATTCATCAAGTGTTCCCACAAAGACTGCACAAACACTTCAGCTCAAATCAATTGTGGTAAGTGGAAGCTCAGCCATGCATTCATCACTGATTGATAATGCTAATTATTGGTCGGTTCACTGATGCAACTGTGTATTTACTACTGCTGATTCAACAACACTTTAGCAGCATAGCATAGCTGTAAAACAACTTAATTCCTTGGAGAATAAGAGGCACAGTCCACAAACAAGCAACACTATATTTAGTTAAAACCACTGAATCGATATGAATTTAAAGTTTTGCAGCCAAATGATTTTTGTAGACACCTTTTAAACCTTTCAATTTTCAATTAAATTATTCATCTTTTGAGATTTCAATATAGATCTGATAAACTCCAGCAAGCATAAAGCAACAGACGATTTTCTCAGCAGAATGTACAGTATGAGTTTCTATCCAACCATAACGAGACCCAGTAGAATCTCTACTCAAAGTGCTACTCTTATTTGCAATATATTTACAAATAATATAGAAAACACTCATATGAGGGCACTCATGATATGCTGCAAACCTGCACATTTACCCATTTGATATGAATGTGAGAACAAAGAAAATAAAAACAGTCTCATTTTATTTGCTGATGACACAAATATATTCTACTCAACAGACAATCAGGAACCTTTCAATGTGGTGAACAAATTCAAATTTAAATAATTTCTAAAACATCTTTCATATAAAAATACACCTCAAAGGGCTTTACATATAAAACTAAATACAGTTCAATAAAACAAAAACACCCTCCCCGTACACCATAAAATAAAAACCACAGATCAATAGAGAATGAAAACCATGAACTCAACTTTATTTATGTAGCACTTTCAAACAGCAGGAAGCTAAAACAAAGTGCTGTACACACACAAGATAAAAAGACAATAAAAAACAAATAAAATAATAAGAGCAATAAAATATAATTTAAAACAGCTGGAGTCTCATGTTGTGTTAAACGCAAGGGCATAAAAGTGAGTCTTTAGATGAGTTTTAAAAGTGGACAGTGATGAGAATTCAAACGCAAAGGTTCAGTCCCCCCTGAGCTTCCGTCTGGACCTCGGTGTCTCTAGAAGGAGCTGATCAGCTGATCTGAGGCACCGGGCCGTCGAATAAGGAGAAAGGAGTTCGGAGAGGTACAGTGGGGCAAGACCATGTAAAGATTTAAAAACAAATAAAAGAATCTTAAAGTTAACCCTAAAATGCACAGGCAGCTAGTGGAGCGATGCTAAAATCGGTGTAATGTGGTCTCGCTTATGTCCTCCAACCAGGAGACGGGCAGCTGCATTTTAAAAAACGTTGGAGACGTGAGAGAGACGTCTGGCTTAGTCCAAGGTACAGAGAGTTGCAGAAATCCAGCCGAGATGTTATGAAGGCATGGATTACTGTCTCAAAATGTGCAGGTGATAAAAATGTTTTCACCTTTAAAGGTTGCCGAAGATTATAGAAGCTGAGCTTCACCAGAGATCTCATCTGGTGATCAAGTTTAAAATGACTGTCCAATTTAAAACCCAAGTTAGAAAAAGTTGACTTTAAAAACCCTGTCAAAAAACCCAGATCAGCTGGGGACGGTCCTCCATGATCATTTGGTCCAAACACCAGTACTTCAGTTTTGTTTTTGTCAAAACACAGGAAACTCATGGCCAACCGATCCTTAATGTCATGCAAACATGATACAAGCGGGTTAATAGAGAAACCAGTCTTCCTTTTCAGCGGCAGATAGATCTGGCTGTCATTAGCATTTAAGTGAAAGGAAACACCATGCCTTCTTAGAATGGACCCCAGTGGAAGCAGATATAAGGAAAATAGAAGTGGCCCTAGAACTGAACCTTGTGGAACTCCAAAAGACACCTGAGCTGTTCTATATTTAAAGCCATCAATATTAACACGCATAGTCCTGTTAAGTAAGATCTACACC
This sequence comes from Oryzias woworae, assembly GCA_016861445.1. Lineage (NCBI taxonomy): Eukaryota > Metazoa > Chordata > Actinopteri > Beloniformes > Adrianichthyidae > Oryzias > Oryzias woworae. The sequence continues at coordinate 373,035 of BOLG01000460.1, forward strand.
AATCGTGTCAGGGTTGGCGTGTGGACACAAACGCAGACGGCAATTTGCAATGAACAGTCTTTCATTTATTTGCTTGAAGAACTAGAATAAACATTCCTAGAAGGAACAGAACCACTCGACAACCCGTGCAAGGGAGACGAGGACTTATAACAGGAAGAGAAGATTAGGTAACTACACAAAGGTTTGCCAAGAAGGAGGGAGGGAACACACACTAGGAGGGAAGTGTCAAGTGACCTAAAAGGCAATAGTGAACACAGGAAACACAACAAAATAAAACAGGAAGTGATAACAAAATAACAACAACTAGTGTCCTGGGTCCAAAACCCCACAGTACCCCCCCCTCAAGGTGCGCCACCTGGCGCAGGGGGGAGCTTGTCCCGGTGCCGCCGATTGAAGTCCCTGATGAGTTCAGGATCCAGAATGCGTGAAGCAGGCTCCCAGGACCTCTCCTCAGGTCCATACCCCTGCCAATCCACCAGATACTGAAGGCCACGACCCCGTCGCCGAACGTCCAACAGGCGACGGACAGTGTAGGCCGGTTGGCCATCAATGATGCGGGGAGGGGGTGGCGGAGAGGATGGCTGCTGCAGAGAACTCGTGACATGTGGCTTTAGCTGAGAGACGTGGAAAACCGGATGGATGTGCAAGGACCTGGGCAAGCACAGCCTGACCGCCACAGGATTGATGACCTTCAGGATCTCGAAAGGTCCGATGAACTTGGGGGACAGCTTCTTGGATTCTGTCCGAAGCTTGACGTGTGAAGTGGACAGCATGACGAACTGGCCTGGTAGATAAGCTGGTGCTGGCGTGCGTCGGCGATCTGCCAGCCTCTTGTTGGTAGCCCCTGAACGCAACAGGGCCGCTCGAGCCTCCCGCCATACACGCCGGCGATACAGATGCTGAACCGATGGAACGGCCACCTCCGTCTCCTGCTCGGGAAACAGGGGGGGCTGGTACCCCAGAGAGCACTCAAACGGGGACATACCAGAGGCAGACGAGATGAGGGAGTTGTGTGCATATTCCACCCATGGCAACAAGTGACTCCAGGAGGTCTGGTGTCGGGAACAGATACACCGGAGAGCAGCCTCCAGGTCCTGGTTAGTCCGTTCCGCCTGACCATTAGTCTGTGGGGTGAAAACCAGAAGACAGGCTGGCAGTAGTCCCGAAAGCCCCACAGAACGCTTTCCAGACCTGAGAGATGAATTGAGGACCACGATCCGACACCATGTCTGTGGGAATGCCATGCAGCATGCAAAAGGAGTCAGTCCTGCGGATACCTGGGTGACAGGTGAGTCGTGTGGCATGAGCCCACTGGAGCACCTGGGACCTGAGTGAGCTGGGGACGAACAGTTTATTAGGAGGACCTCCTCCCAGGTCTGGTTCCTGAGCCTGGGCAGCCTTAATGTCTCTCTCCAGCTGCCAGGAGAGGGCACCCAGCACACAAGAGGGAGGAAGAATACAGGCTGGTTGGCCGTCCTGAACAGCCGATTCCTGTTGACGGGAGAGGGCGTCTGGCTTTACATTCTTGGACCCTGGTCGATATGTCACAACAAAATTGAAACGGTTGAAAAATAAAGACCACCGTGCCTGCCTGGAGTTCAACCGTTTGGCGGTTCGTAGATAGGACAGATTCTTATGATCTGTCCAAACCAAGAATGGCGTTGCTGACCCCTCCAACCAGTGCCTCCACTCCTCGAGAGCTAGCTTGATCGCTAGCAATTCCTTATCTCCCACATCATAGTTGTGCTCCGCCGGAGAAAGCCGGCGGGAGAAGAAAGCGCAAGGGCGCAGTTTACCGTCAGATACCCCTCGCTGAGATAGAACCGCACCCACCCCCGTATCAGAGGCATCCACCTCAACAATAAATTGTCTGGAAGGATCAGGTTGGGCCAGAATAGGTGCAGAGGTGAATTGACGCTTAAGCCTATTAAAGGCTACCTCTGCCGCCTCAGTCCAGACAAAAGGTGAAGAGGATGAGGTGAGAGCCGTGAGTGGCGCGGCCACCGAGCTGTAGCCACGGATGAAGCGACGGAGGAAGTTGGCAAACCCCAGAAACCGCTTGTAATTGTTTCCTGTTAGTAGGGATAGGCCACTCCACCACCGCTTTCACCTTAGCAGGATCGGGTTTCACCTCACCCTCGGCTATGACAAACCCCAAGAAAGAAACAGACGGAGAGTGAAACTCACACTTCTCCGCCTTTACAGTTTATTTTACAGTAGTCGCTGGAGTACCAGACGAACATGCCGCCGATGTTCACTGGCGTCCCTGGAAAAAATCTAAATATCATCCAGGTATACAAACACAAACCGATGAAGAAAGTCTCTTAACACGTCGTTGATCATGGCCTGGAAAACTGCAGGAGCATTACAGAGGCCAAACGGCATGACCAAGTACTCGAAATGTCCCAAAGGGGTGGTGAAGGCGGTCTTCCATTCGTCGAAATTCAGAAAATTGTCACACAAAACAGAGGAAGCTTCTAAAGTTTGCACCTGTGGAGCATTAAGGACAGAGTCTATAGTTTTAAATAGTACTCGTGGGTTGTGCTAGTTAGAAACAATGATGTTCGACAGATACTCTTGTCTTGCTCTATTAACAGTAGTCTGATAAGATTTCCAGCAGTCGTTTAGAATTTGTACTGAGATTTGTAGCTTATCCTTCTTCCACTTGCGTTCAGCTTTCCTGTAAGTTAGGGTACTGAGGACCTAAACTCGTATTGTTGGAGAATGCAGGTTGGCCATAAAGATAAAGTCAGAAGTTAAATTTAGTCATTAGGAGTGAATCTATGTTTGTGTGTAGTTTAGTGGAACATGATCACGGTGAATGTCCCTAAGTCAAAAAACCTAGTAGGTGGTTCGTTTTGCCCCTGCAACAGACTGGCGACCAGTCCAGGGGTGTCCCCTGCCTTCGCCCATGAGTAGCCGGGTTAGGCTCCGGCAGCCCCGTGACCCCGAAAGGGATAAAGCAGTTTGGAAAATGAATTAACGGTTAGTTTTGTAGAATTTTGAGTTTAGGAGAAGTTAATAACTCATCCCTTTGTGTATTAAGTTCAACAATTTATATTTTCATATAATAAATTCTTTATAAAAGCCTGTTTCAACCAGGAGAGCACAAACTGAGATCAACAATCTTTTCCAAGAAGTCCTGGCAAAGAGAACGGGTCAAATCAATACAAAGCATTTAAAACAACGGTCCAATTCAAATACTATTTAAACCTACTATAAGTTACAGATTTCCAATTCAAACTTTGAGCAAAAGTTTCAGGCCACATGTTCAACCCAAATGTTTAGCTAGGCCTTCTGTAAGTTATTTTTGTAAGTTAGTCCAGGTAAGTTAGAGTTCTAAGATGTTAAGGAAATAAAGTTGTGTGAGAATAAAAGAAAAGTTCAGATTAAAAGGGATATCCCAGTGTAAATGGATTAGGAATTAATAAGTCATAATAACAGAAACAAAGTATTTGAAGAAATATTTAAATTATACAAACTGTTCCATGTCATTACACTGTAGTCTTTTGATGCCGAACTACAAAAAGGATCTTGGTTTTCCTTATAGATCTTGTTTAATAGACTGTGGTGTTAGAATTTCCCGGTGTGTTTTATCTGACTATTAATGTAGCATTTGTTTTGAGTCAAAATTCCTGTGATGAGACTTTATTTGGATGAGATTAAATTATGGAATGTGTCCCCTTACAGGCCCGTATAGAATTTTAGGGTGGACTGAATTTATTTAACGTTTGCTTTCCAGTTTCTAATGTGGAGGAATTTGTTGTTCAATTATTCAGGTTTGAGATTTAATTTAAGGAAATGTTTAGTTTTACTTCTACTAACATATATAAAGAACATTTTAATGGGGTTACGGTTACACCAAGGTAACAATGCTGTAATACAATGTACATTATGATGTCACCTTTGAAAAATTGTTGAGTGATAAATTATGGATGTGTGGTGTGCATGATGAGTAATAAGTAGTGTAAATTATTTGATTTGATTGAAAATTGAAGTTACTAACAATATAAATTAACAATGGAACAATTCTAAACTGGGTTTATTCCTGCTTTGCTGAGTTAATGTCGCTATGTCTTCTTTGCTTGTACAGTATAAATGATTCTGGTCGACCATTGCTTGCATTAAGAAGACGCCACTTTAGCATTTAAGATTTTATATGAATGCGGATTTTGTCCTCCTGTACGAGAGTGTGTATAATTACAGAAAAGTGAGTTTATGGTGATGAGGCCCAGAGGTCCATGTGGAGCGACAGCATGAGCTGGTGTAATCAAGAACGGGGGGTGCCGTTTGAACCATGGACCAGGACGGAGAGGGAACCATGAGGATCTGGTCGTTGATGTTTGGATACTTCATCTATCAACGTTCCTGACTAAAGGGTCCAGAAAGAGGTTTGTCCAAGGCACTGTGACGGTGGTTAGCTCTTCGATGGGTCACACACTGTTTGGAGCTCATGCTATGCTAACTGCTCACAGGAAACATGGAGCAGAAAAAGCCTGACAGAAACTCGGAGAGGAGCGAGTCAGACGGAGAAGGAAGTCCCTCTGATTGGGGGGGTGGACACAGAAGCAGAGCAGCCTGGAATTTCAGTGAAGTTCACTAACATCTGCCAAGTCACTGTGGATGATGTACCATCAACTTGATGACTTCTAATTTGAGTTCTAGTTTTGACTGACAACTGTTTTTCTATGACTCAAGACTGAGGTAGGTTGTGTGGATAACAAAGGACGTTGATGAGGATGACTATTAGTATTACCAAGTTTTGGTGTTTGTTTGTTGAATGTTGATTTTCACAGGGATTTCTGGAGTGGAATTATAGATTGACAAACATTGTCACTGTGTAAGTTTGACAAATATTTTCAGGTACAGTTATAGGCCCTAGAGGTGTGCATGTGTCCCTCTTTAGTTATTGATCAGGAGTATGATCAGAGGGGAGCATTAGCTTAGATGCAGATAATTGTCAGGGCTCGCCCAGATACTCCCTCCTCCAACCCACAGAGGGAACACTCACCGGAGTATTGAGTGCCAGTCAGATTACACTGCTTCCGGTCAATGGTTCACCTAGGTGTCTCTCGTTGTGTCATCAAGCACCTTCCTTATAAGCTTCGCTGTGTCATCACATCTTTGTGTAGTCTTGTATTTGCATTCCTGCTGTACAGTCTAAGCGTTCGTTGTTTTCCTGCCTTTGGTTGCTGACCCTTGCCTGTTGTCTCGCCTCCTGCCTTCTCCTGTGATCTGACCTTGCCTGTTGTACAACTTTGACTCTGCCTACTCCTTATGCTTATTAAAAAGTGGTTGCTTATGGATCCACACGCCTTCCTTACAATAATACAAAGTATTGAATTTAACTTACAGTTCAAGTTGAGAAATAGACTTTCAAGTTCATCAGAGAAGTTTGTGCCAAAGGTTTTTTACTCAATGATACAATTTTTGTTATTGCTTTTTTAATTTGTTGTTGTTTGGCGGTGTCGGTTACTGTCATGATCCCTTAAAATTAGTAATTTAAAATAATAGGCACAGATTTTTTTTTTGTTTGTTTGATTTGTGGCTGGTAGTATGCCTACTTTAAGGAAGTTTGATATTCTTAACTCTTAAGTAGAGTAAATTAAGTTAGTGCAATTAAAGGACAGACTCACAGAGACTAGGTACACACGTGGACAAAATTGTTGTTACCCCTCAGTTAAAGAAGGAAAAACCCACAATTCTCACTGAAATCACTTGAAACTTACAAAAGTAACAATAAATAAAATGTATTGAAAATTAAATAATCAAAATCAGCCATCACTTTTGAATTGCTGATTAACATAATTATTAAAAAAAAAAAACTAATTAAACAGGCCTGGAGCCTGATGGATGGTGTGTAGTTATTTTATTTTTTTGTTGTTTTCGGTGGACAGCTATTTTCTGCTGCTCAAAGAGCACCAGTGATATTGCTCTGTTCTGAGAGATGGAAGTGCTTGAACTCATTCTGCAGGTCCAGAACTGCAGAGCTGTCAAAAGAGGAAGGTTGCAAAAACATGACTAAATGGAGTGTGAGACTACATGACTTCTTGAACTGTGTGTATTTTACAAATCGTTTTGAGTTATGAGTTGTCATAATGTTTTGCTTTGTTCTGTTTTAGGTGATGCATCTGTTTAAATATGTAAACTGCGTGGTTACTGTTGGATGGTGCCAGAGTAACAACATAGTTTTTCCCGCATATAATCAACAAATGTGAAAATCAAAGGGTCTATTCGCCGACGGGTTTTCAACATTGTACATATGAGTTACCGATGCATGCCTTGTTTTGCGTCAATGACAGAGAGTTTGAGTTTGAGTTTAATAAGCAGCTGCTGGGGCAGAGGCATAGTGGAATTTTAATGTGCCCAGAAGAGCAGATCAATCATCACCTAAATGGCACATACAGTGACAGCAGGAGAGGGGGAAATCTGCCTCCCTTTACACCACCAGAACCTTCTTTTTAGTTTGACATTACATAGGCGACTTTGGCTGAGGTCAAGAGCATTATTCAAGCAACAGGAACTAGAGCAGCCCCTGGCCCGAGTGGAGTTCCATACAAAGTGTACAAGAAATGTCCGTGAAGGCTGTGCAAAGGCTGTGGAAGCTCATCTGAGTTGTATGGCGCAAGGGGTAACAGTCAGTGGCGACATGCAGAGGGTGTTTGGATTCCTTAAGAGGAAAATGCAAGAGACAGCATGCAGTTTCAAACAATCTCTTTGCTTAGTGTAGAAGGAAAGATCTTTTTCAAGATTCTTGCCAATAGGCTGACAGATTACCTCCAGAGGAATTCCTACATTGACACCACGGTTCAAAAAGGTGGTGTCTGAGGTATGTCAGGCTGCTTAAAACATACAGGAGTGGTCATACAATTGATTTGAGAGGCAAGAGAGAATCGAGGAGATCTGACAGTTCTTTGGCTCGATCTTGCCAATGCCTACAGCTCCATTCCACATAAGTTGGTTGAAACAGAATTAATGTCTCATGTCCCTAAGAGGATCATCAAACTCATCCAAGACTACTATGAGAGTTTTAGTCTGAGAGTCACCTACGGCGCTACAACATCTGCATGGCACCACCAGGAGGAGGGCATCATCACAGGTTGTACAACATAAGTAATTCTGTTTTCTCTGGCTATGAGCATGCTAGTCAAGGCCGCAGAGGTGGAATGTTGGGGCCCTTTGTCTAACTCCGGCACTCGTCAACCACCAATTAGGGCCTATATGGACGATCTGACCATAACATCACCATCAGTAGCAGGTGGCCGGTGGCTCCTCCATGGGCTGGAGAGGTTGATGAAGTGGGCAAAGATGTTATTCAACCCAACCAAATCCAGATCCCTAGTTTTGAAGAAGGGGAAAGTGGAGGACAAATACCGTTTTTATCTAGTAAGGGTCCCAATTCCATCAGTGTTGGAGAAGTCCGTGAAGAGCTTGGGGAAGATCTTTTAAAGCACCCTGACAGACAAGTCAGCAGTGCAGGCAGCCCACAAGGAACTGAAGACTTGGCTAGCAGAAGTAGATAAACTAAGCCTTCCCGGGAAGTTCAAGTCATGGATATACCAGCATGGTATTCTCTCAAGAATCCTATGGCTGCTTATTTGTGAAGTCACAGTTACCATTGTGGAAGGCTTTGAGCAAAATATCAGCCAGTACCTGCGCAGTTGGCTAGGTCTACCAAAGAGCCTGAGCAATATTGCCTTGTATGGGCACACTAATAAGTTACAGCTCCCTATGACTAGCCTCACTGAGGAGTTTAAAGTCACTAGAGCCACGAAGGTGCTGCTCTATAGGGATTCAAACAACGTCAGAGTTTTTTTCTGCACGCATGAAAGTCAGAACAGGGAGGAAATGACAGGCACAAGTTGCAGTCAGCAAAGCTGAAGCACAGCTGGAACATAGTGTCTTAGTAGGTTCCATAGCACATAGACGTGCAGGCTTCGGTAGCCACACAAGGCCTCGTTATGACAAAGCTCAAGGATGGGAAAGAAGCCTGATGGTGGAGAGAGAGGTTTGTGCAGAGGTAGAGGAGGAACGTCAGGACAGTAGCCATAGGGCAACATTTGGACAGAACTATGGAAGTCTGAACCAATTTATCTAAAGTTCTTTATTCAATCTGTGTATGATGAAAGAAATTAAAGGTGAACTCCAAGGCCAAGGTACATCAGTGTCAGATCGCACCATTTGTCGTTGTTTGAGCCAAAGTGGACTTCATGGGAGACGACCAAGGAGGACACCACTGCTGCAAAACAATCATAAAAAAGCCAGACTGGAATTTGCAAAACGGCATGTTGACAAGCCCCAAAGCTTCTGGGAGAATGTCCTTTGGACAGATGAGACCAAACTGGAGCTTTTTGGTAAGGCACATCAACTCTATGTTCATAGACTCAAAAACCAAGCATACAAAGAAAAGAACACTGTCCCTACGGTGAAACATGGAGGAGGCTCAGTCATGTTTTGGGGCTGCTTTGCTGCATCTGGCACAGGGTGTCTTGAATGTGTGCAAGGTACAATGAAATCTGTAGACTATCAAGGCATTCTGGAGAGAAATGTGCTGCCTTGTGTCAGAAAGCTTGGTCTCAGTCGCAGGTCATGGGTCTTCCAACAGGACAACGATCCAAAACACACAGCCAAAAACACCCAAGAATGGCTGAGAGAAAAGCGTTGGACTATTCTAAAGTGGCCTTCCATGAGCCCAGATCTGAATCCCATTGAACATCTGTGGAAGGAGCTGAAACATGCCATTTGGAGAAGACACCCATCAAACCTGAGACAACTGGAGCAGTTTGCTCATGAGGAGTGGGCCAAAATACCTGTTGACAGCTGCAGAACGCTCATTGACAAATACAGAAATCGCTTCATTGCAGTGATTGCCTCAAAAGGTTGTGCAACAAATATCTAACAAATATATAAGTTATGGATACCATCATTTTTGTCCATGCCTGTTTCATTAGGTTTTTTTTTTAATAATTATGTTAATCAGCAATTCAAAAGTGATGGCTGATTTTGATTATTTAATTTCAATAAATCTTTGTATTGTTACTTTTGTAAGTTTCGAGTGATTTCAGTGAGAATTGTGGGTTTTTCCTTCTTTAACTGAGGGGTACCAACAATTTTGTCCACGTGTGTACATAGTGAAAACATCATTGCGACCAGATGTTGTATTAAATTCCAATGCAACAAGACAGGTTGTGCTACTGGAATTGACGGTGCCTTGGGAAGATCAAATAGAATAGATTCATGAGTGGGAGAGGTCAAATATCTTGAACTGGCGGAATAATGCAGAAGGGCTGAATGGAGGGCCTGCTGCGAGCCCATAGAAGTATGCTGTAGAGGATTCTTGGAACAGTCCTTGCATAAAGCGTTCAGACTCCTTGGCATCAGAGGATTGCTTGAAAAAAGAGCCAGTAGAAACATCAGTGAGGCCACTGAAAAAGTCTCTAGATGGCTCTGGATCAAGAGAGGAGATGAGTGGAGTAGCTTGTTGTTTGAACACAAACCAGGGCCTGATCAACCCTGGTAGGGTCACCCAGAGTGGGGTGTCTGAAGATTAAAGACCTGAAACACCTTATGATCCTGGGTTCTTCACTGACGATGTGTTCAAGCTGCGCCAGTTAGGTGTATTTTAACCTAATATTAAATGGCTTATACGTATATAGCGCTTTTCTACCTTCCTTGAAAGCCCAAAGAGCTTTACAGTCACTGTCCTATTCACACATTCACTGATGGCGGCTCTGCTGCGGAACACTGGCACCAACTTTCCATCACAGCCAATTTGGCGTTCAGTGTCTTGCCCAAGGACCCTTCGGCACATGGGTGGTTAAGGCAGGAATTGAACCTGCAATCTTCCGATCAGAGACTGACTGCCCCTTAATATTACTAAAAACTGCACGTTTTAGAAATTAAATTTAGCTAACAGTATAAATACAGGACTTATCTGTTTATGATTGCTTTACAACCTCAATTCATGATACGATGAAATGTTTTTAATAGAATTTGTAGCCAACATTTTTTCTAAACATTATCACAAGAAAAACTGAATATTAAGAAAGTAAAAAGACTCCTATTTCAAGAATAATTATCTTATTTGTTGGATTTTATTTAAGTTTTATCTGATTGGATTTGATTTGATATAATCATTTTGCATACTACATTGGCAGTTTTTTTCTCTTGTCTTTTAAAGAAAATCGGTCAATGGGGTACATTGGGGTACAATGGGGGGCTTATTTCAATGAGATCTGTTTTAACAGTGTACATGCATAAAAACAAATTAATTCAATAGGATGCCTTATCCTTTACTGTAGCTCATTTCTCATCTTAATGTCATCTGACATCAGTAGTAGACATCCCATTTCAAATTATCTACATATGATTAGAAATGGGATGTCTACTACTGATAAAATAAAGAATGAATTTTCAGAAACAGAGCCGGGAAAACATCAAGCTACCTAAGGTGATAATATCAATTGTATAAGATAATTTGTTGTAAAGCTGCTTCCTATATTTTGTATATTTTTCTTTTCTGTTTACCTTTGCAGAAAAGAGATAGTGATTTTAGGCCTATGTGGTGGTGCTGTTGTCAGTCCTCTTGTCTCATGATAAGAAGGCCCTGGTTCAAAATCCCCGCAGGGTCCTTTTTGTGTGGAGTTTGCATTTTCTCCTCTTGCTTCACATGTGATTTGGTGACTCTAAATTACCTTACGTGTAAAGTGAGTGTGTGTCCCCATGACCACAAAATTACTTTTCACATTACAGAAACTCACTTTTTACCAAATATGTTTTAGCCAAATTAAATCTCTTGTTTTGTTTTTTTTTATTATTTTTCCTGGAAGACATGTAGTCAACACAGATATTGCAGTAACCTTTCTTAAAGAGTAAGTAGTTTCATAGATTAGTGACATTAGGAGGTTGACAGGACACTACAATTCTCAATGACACTTATGATGTCTGTGGTGCAAAGATCTTTGAGTTAGTGGATGCTCCACTCAGTTGTGTTCCAAAGCACAAAAGTTTGTTGTGTTTTTGGTTGTGTTCCATAGAACAGAAATGCACACAAATCAGTATGATTATAATGATGGCCCCGACTCCCATGTGGAGGGTTTTGTGTGCGTGTGATTGTGCAGAAACAGCAGCCTCTCCACTCTGGGCCCCTCAGGGGTAAACGGGTAGAAAAGTAAGCGCTCCCCTGAAACACACTCTATCAGCTTTAATGCAGCCCTCCAATTTCCACCCCAGGTGGGCAAGAGATACTATCTTTGATTTGAAACTGCAGCTCCATCCACTTCTAACCCCCTCACTGGTATCTGTGTAAACATTTCCCTGAAATAACTGTTTAATCTCAGAAGTTCTTTAAAAGTCAATCAGTCCCCTTTTTGAAGGTGAAAAAAGCAAAAACATAGAATGACAGAAAGGAGAGGATGAGGAGGTTTTAATGGGGAGCTGTGTGCAGTTTGTGAGAAAAGATATGGTGGAGGGTTAGGTATTGACTGTTTAAATGCTCACAGACGCCCATGCGTGTCAAGATTGCCAATCTCCTCGGAAATCAGTGCCCGGGAAGACGTCAGACTCCCTGGAAAGATTCCCCGTTTCTGAGCGCTGAGATCTGACATTTTGAAATGTGAGGCAGCCAAACTACCTGCCACATCCAGGGATTTGATACGATGCTCTGATGAGACAGACAGCGGAGATGAAATGGGTCTCATTTGTTAAATTTTTGGATCTCATTGATCTTCTTTTCCTCCTTCCATTCCCCTACTCCTCCAGATTCATCATCATTGAGCTATAACGTTCTGAAGTGTTGGCTTTCTCTGTAATGAGAACGACCCCCTGGATGTTATTGATCTATGTCCTCAATTATCTTCCAACTCTCTATTATCTAATACAGTTCCAGAAGTTGTTCAAAGGAAACAGGAGGAGGCTGGAGTCTGCAGTCCTGCCTCTTCTTGCAAGTGTTGATGTATTTCTTGTCTATTCTGATTTATTCTGCTCTGTAATGTGGGTTATTGATTTTTAAAGTGTCCTCCTCAGCCAAGGTGACCACATCTCTTCATCTCATGAAGTCGCTTCACCTCTGCCTCCTTATAAGAAGTATACCACATGAGATGAGCTGCAGAATAATTTGCTTGATTCTCCAATCTGAGGAGGCTGTGTGATGGCAAGCATGGTTCAGATCATGCAGAACATATGGGCGAGAGTGATGTGTGTGGGGAGTTTGTCAGACATCGAAAGCCAAGCAAAAAACACAGGAACACAACTCTAATGTGATCAGCCGGAGTTTATTGTCATACTTGACTCAATGGAGGTCCCAGTGTGCTAAAGACAAACTTTTTGGAACAGCCCTGTGGTTCCTCCAAGCAGTCAGTCAACATGCAGCACAGCAGCGTGGAGGGGCTGTGAAGCCCCACCTCCCAGAGCTTTTACATCCACGGTGCAGAAAAGTAAGCTTGGGCTGCTTGGAGTGTAAATGTCTTTTAGGCATCCTTGTAGAAACTTGTTATTTTCTGTTTTGTGTGCCTTTGGGTTTTCAACATTTTTTTATGCTCAAAGCAGAATTTCATGATTGATAAGAGCAGTTTTAATATGACCTGATCTGGCTCGTATATGATCATGCTGAATAAACTGAAAAGCATTAAAAGAAAGAGCTGCTAAATGACTACTCAGCTACATGACAGGTGGAGCGTCTTATAAGATTTGCTACTTCCTGTCAGGTGCTGAAGGAAATTATTTACAGTAGAAAACACAACTTAAAGACCCACTTCAATTAAAATTGTGTTTTTACCAAGTTTTTTTTTTTTTTTTTTCCTAAAGATGGGGGACATATATAGTCAACATTTACAAATGTATTTAGAAATTATATATTTCTGAGTATTTCTTTATTCAAATCAGGAACAGATAAAAAAATATACAGTTTGAAAAAGCTTGTAGTCGCTACTGGTATGTAATTGGCAGGCTGCAAGCTATTTCCTCCACTCCATTCTGATGCATCCACTTGCAGACAAAAAGATACATGTAAATCTTTTTTTTAGTCATCTATAAAACAAATGGGTGCATTTTAAATCTGTGTAGTAACATTTTAACAGCAATGTGTTTAGTTATTAAGCCTGTTTTATAGGGAAAATTTTTTTTTTTTTTCCAATTTATTGGTTACATTAATGTTACATTTACTAGCTAAATCTTTAGTTAGCAAAGTTAAATATGTATATTGTAATTATACATTTAACTTACAAATTATTTACTTTTGTGTTAAATATTTCGTTTATAATTTATTATACAAACTAATTATTAAAATTTATAAAATTAAACATTCAGTTAACAAACTAAATATTTATTTTACATTAAATATTTACTTTATAATTAAATTTTGTTTACAAACTAATTATTTAATTTCAAGTTAAATATTTAGTTTTACAAACTAAATTTAGTTTTACAAACTAAATATTTAGGTATATAAATTAAACATTTAGTTTACAAACTAAATATTTTGATCTGATCTTAATATTATGTTTCCAAAATAACTTTTTAAGTTTTGTAACTAAATGTGTGTTTAAAAAAATATTAAAGACTAATAGTCTCACAATCTGCATAAATATCTTTGTTACCAGTTGTAACTGTAAACATCCGTTACCGGAATGCAGTACAAGATACTGTAGTTGATTTTGTCTCTCTATAAATAAAGTGGTTTCCTGCTTAGCAGAAGAGCTTCCCGGGATCTCTCTACATGTTACGTTTTTGTCTTTTTTTGGGGGGGGGTTAAATAAGGTAAGGGCAAAGACAAAAAAGGATGTCACGACCAGGCAGGAGTCAAGTACAAGGAGGAAGTGAAGCATACAAAAGAACCGGCTAAGGTCAAAAACCACTAAGACAACTCGAACCACTGAGAATGCTCAGGATTGTATGCAGTGCAAAACAATACTTCGCAACGAGCAAAGTTCAGATGGGGTATAAGAGGAGTAAGGTTGAATGAGGAGATGGAGAACAGCTGAAGAGGATGTGGGGGAGAGAGTAGAGCGGGTTAGTATTCAGGAGAGGGCTCCCTCTGGCAGACCTGTAAAAAATGTTGACACAAGAAAAACTGCCAGGCGTCACCTGTCTGTCAAAGACAGGTTTCATAACTGGGACAAGAAGATGAATGCTGTCCCAATACGTACAGTTAGAATTCTGTGCAACAGTATGGTTCATTAAGTCAATTATGCAGGCAGTAGCTAGAAGACCTGCAAACAATTTTAAGCAATGGTCTCGGAACCAATTTAAACGAGGCCATCCCTCTTCATCATGTGGACCCGCCTGTTCTGCAAGAAGTAACCTAATTGTAATGCATTGGAGAAACACCAGTGATTACCGTGGTCTCTGTCTTACCGTGAGGCTGCTCCTAAAAGCAAAATTAAAATAACAATACATGCAAGCAGTCCCATAAAACCCCTAAGGATAGCCCCCCCCCCCGCTCTTGGAATCCCAGGTCGACAAAATAAGCAGGCATAAAAAATACAAGAAAGTTAAAGATACGAATGAAACAGAACGAAATTTTAAAAAGAAAAACGTCAGTTTTTATCCTTTGTGGGTCATCATGAAAAATTAATACCAGCGATTCCCTTTTCCTTTCAGCTGCATCACCCTTGAGGTGCGTGCAGTGACCCTATTATGACCAGTCCACTTGCGGTGTGACCACTTCCACGTTAGCACCTGCAGGTACGCAGGGGGTGAATAGTTCTGAATCGTCTGGCGGGTTCTGGCTGGTGGAATCAGCGACCTGTGAAGAAGATATGTGACATGCAAGAAAATGCAATTGTGACCAGTAGGGCTTACATGACAGGTCCAGAATAGGCAGTTCCTGCAGTGGATGGTAGTTGCAGAGCCTGGCGTCAAACAACCTGTCAAAAAAGCTCATATGGAGAGAAACCTGTGGAGTGAGTCAAAGTTTGCCTAATTATTTGAAAAGCCAGTAGGAAAGCCTGCATCCAGTTCATTTTTGTGGTAGTACAGATTTTTGCAAATTTGACTTTGAGATTCCTGTTCATTCGTTCAACATTGCCTTGCCTTTGGGGATGATAAACTGAGCCAAACTTGTGTTGTAATCCCAGCATTTATCTCAACCTTATCAAAATGATTATTGTAAAAATATGTACCATTGTTAAAGTGAATCAGAACTAAGAAACCATGAGTGGGGGATATAATGATTGACCAATGATTTAACAATTGACGTGGAACCTTCGCGTGTGCAGGGGTAGGCCTCAGGCCAGCCCATAAAAGAATCAACAATCATAACAAAATAATCAAGAAAAATCTCTCCGCCCCTGGCCACAGAGCGGGTGAAAACTAACTAGGTTTGAGGGTTGATTTAACATTGAAAAGCAGACAACTCTTACATTTATCGTAAAAAAAAAACAAAATCTAAACCAAGTCTAGAAGATGTGGATGCCACCACATGAAAAGTTTAGCCATCATGGCTCAGGTGTCTACATAAGATAAACCAAAGGCTTGTTTCAGAGCTGCCTTATACAACATACTTACCAGAAGAACTTGCCATCCACAAGGGCGCTTCCAGAGCCTGTGACTGTCTTTGATCTTTATCTTTATGACCTTATGCTGTCACAAACCCATTTCTGCGCCATTCTGCCAGTTCCTAAATAACGTTACATGCATATGCTGAGTCATCATAAACCATCACCTCTTGACGGGCCGCATCCTCCAAAGCTTAAATGAGATTGCACTTTTTACTTGCAGAAAACCAAGGCGTGTGCCTGAACGCTGGATTTCAGAAGAAATAGTCGCCTTGAGACATGACTGCAGAAAAGCTGAAAGAAAATTTTAAAAGGATAGGCTCCAAATCTCCCACAATCTACTTAGATGAAAACTCTGCATGTATAATGAAGCTGTCAAAAAAAGCAAGAAGACAAATTTTATTTTGATATTATTTCTTCTGCTTCAGGTGATAAACGGATCCTTTTAAAGACAAAGTCATTTAAAGTCAGTATTAGAATTGGATAGAAATGATAACCTTTTAGAAAATTGTGTAGAAAACTGTGAAAAATGTTGTGCTTTTTTCATGGATAAAGTTACAGATAATAGGTCCTCTCTTACACAATGCTCTACTTATTCTCCACCAACTTTGCGACACCAGTAGCTAAGCTTAATTTTTTTTCATTGGTGCCCCTCACTGAACTAGAAAGGTTGGTTTCAAGTCTAAAACCCGCTAGTTCTTCTCATGATGTTTTGCCGGCTTGGTTTTTTCAGAAAGGTCCAGCTGTTTTAACCATCGTGAATAGTAGTATTGCTTCCAGTCAGGTTCGTCTCAATTTTGAACATGCTTTAGTGAGGCCGCTGCTGAAAAAAACAAGGGCAGGATACCGCACTGTTCTCAAACTATAGGCCAACTTCAAACCTACTTTTTAGTGGAAAGGTCCTTGAGAACATTGTGCATAACAGTTGGTTACATTCTTAAATGGTTTCATGCCTGCACATAGCACAGAGACCGCTCTTTTAAAAAAAATGTTAAGAATGTTTTGCTAGAAACAAATGCAGGTAATCTGGTGGTTCTTCTATTATTGGATCTGTCGGCACAGATTATGTTGATCACAATTGATCACAGTTGATCACGAGATCTTGACTGGTTGGCTGGAACATTGGGTGGGGGCTTTCTGGTGAAGCCCTTAAGTGGATGAGGTCTTATCTTTCAGACCGTGTTACCCCTTGAGGTGGGGAGTGCCTCAGGGGTCGGTTCTGGGGCCATTGCTTTTTTCTGTATACATGCTCCCACTGGGAATGCTGCTTCGTATGCATAAGGTGGATTTCCACTTTTATGCCAACGACTGCCAAATCTATGTCCCTGTACACAAAGGTCCTGACCGCACAGTTAGGGCAATAACTGACTACCTCGATAAAGTTAGGTTGTGGATGTCGGCTAACTTGCTTGGGCAGAATGAAGCCAAAACTGAAGTAATTGTGTTCCCTCCCAGTGGTCTAAAGGATCATGGTCTTGATCTCCTCTCGCTTGCCCAGTTTGAACAGTGTCTTCTGTTTTCCAAGGAATCTAAGGGGGCTGGAAGGGGCGAAGCTGAGGCGTGTGGATCCATATGCAAACAGAGTTTAACGAAAAACACAGGAGGAAAAGGCAAGGCGTGGTCGAGACAGGCGAGAGTGAAAATGGGAAGCAAGGCGGGAGACAAAGGAAACAGACAAAGGTTCAAAAACACAGGCAGGCAGGGAACGCTTAGACTGAACAGTCACTAAGAGGTTCAAGACTACACATGGAACAGTAAGGTGAGCTTGCATATATGCAGTGGTGGTGATGAGCTCATGAGAAGTAGCTGGTGCAGACAAGATGGCTGAGGTCTGATGCATGCTGAGAGTTGGAGTGTTCAGAGAACAGAGGCTGTTAGTATTCTGGCGATGGCTCCCTCTGGTTGTCGGAGAAGGTACCAGACGACCGGAAGCTGACAGGGGCTCTGCTATTTGTTAACACTTTCCTGGAACCTTACAGCTTTTGATACAGCACACATTTACAACCCCTGGAGGAAAAAGTAAAATTATTCTGACTCTCAGGTGCTAAGGGCAGACAAAAGAAAGCATTACCCTGGTCCACCACAGTGAACCAATTGTTTTGGGCCCAATGAGGTCAAAATGGAATGTTGATCTGTAACGAGCAAAACAGGTGTTTTGGTTATGTCATTTATAGCTCTAAAATTATGCGCCATCTGGTAAATGTAATTATCTGCTTTTAAAACGAGTCTAAGTGGTAAACTCCATCGTGAAACAGAACACTGTCAATATCTAGTTTAATAAGTGTGCCATTTTTGGAAAACCCAACATCAGAAGGACTTTTTGACCAATGATCGTCTAGGAGATCTTTCAACATAAATTTAGCTAAATCATGATCTTAATGTTCACGCCCGTGGTCACGTGTCAGTACCTCATTTCCTAAGATTACAGAGTTTAGTGACGTCTCAGTATTTTGATAGGCTTTACTGGAAGGTGTATACTGAAATCGCGGAAGATCCGAACTGAACCAGTCTTGTAGGCCACTTAGACATTTAACCATTGGACCTAGTTCCCTAACTTCTGCTCCTGACACTTTGGCTAATAAAATACACATAAAGAGATTAAATTTGCCACTTGATTTCTTCCACTTCCCTGAAAAGCTCCCTATATACCTCATCACCTTCACTATCATGATTCAGAGTACAATGCAGAGGGTCAATGGGTGGATGGTATGGAGCCAGAGATTGTATCCAACGCTTCCATGCCTGAAAGAGCGAATGATGTGTTGACATTTCAGGTTCCAGAAGAGCCTAATATATGTCAGCTTAGGGCTCCAGAAGTGGCTGTATAGGATGCGCCAGCCATTGTCCATGTGTGTACAGTCCAGTTGGACAGTTCATTCTCTTGTCCGATCTGGGGAACCTGATCTGTAGTCCCTTGGGTCCACAAAATGGTTGCATTAGTTGAATGTCTGCCGTTGGAACATTGATAGAGGAAAATGTTGCCCCTTAGTCAACTAGCGCCATCATGTCATGTCCAGCAACAGTCATTGGAAGCATTGGTTCTACTATCCCAAGGCTTCCAGGACCCCCCGGGGACCCCTAATCCATGGGGAATTGCCCTTTGAGGGTGGCCACTCAACCTCTAAGCCACCGTAGTATTGTCCAGATGTGTTTGGATTCTGCTGCCATGGTCTGGGGGTACTGTCACCAAAACCGCCGCCACACCCTCTCATAGGGGTTGGGGCCGGAGCTGAGTGTCTGCCCACATAAGGAAGCCCTTTTGCTCAGTGATCCATGGCCCTACAGTTGAAGCATCCCTCTGTTGAGAGAGAGACCAAAATTCACCACCCTGACCGACATTTCCGCCTCATCCACGCCCCTGACGCCACCAGCACCGCTCATCAGTCCCTGCCACATCATACCCTGAGCCCTAACTTCCTGTTCTTCTTTATTCTGTTTTTATATCATCTTTTTTTATTTTGGGTTGCATCTGTGCATGCTTTAGCCAGCTGTGATTAAAATAACTGCACTTCCATATCCTTCAACTGTGTTTCATCTTTCAACTGATCATCCACATACTTCTTCAGAGGATGAATAAATATGCCTCTGGAACCTGTCCTGTGGCCCAGGATAAAAGACCTGGGTCCTGCTCGAGTCTTCACAGGTCCAGAAAATCCCACCAGCAAAGCTGTTTTGAACACCAGTTCAATTTCTGGAGATTCAGAAGGATGTTTCGCCGTTTAATTAGTCCAAATGGTGTCATAAATTATGCTATCTTAATTCACTGGGTCCAAACCAGGTTTTCCAAGGCAGCACTGTAGGTTTTTCTGTTTCTAAAATAACAAGTGTGTTCTTGGCCTATCTTTCATCTGTTTCTTTTCCTAGTCTTTGTCTCATCACCATGTTATGCGCTTTTCTGTCTTTCTATTTCCTCTTCTATTTTATATCCTTTTGAGGAATGCAATGTTGCTTATGGCCTCCTCTGGACCCCTCCTTTTGTCTCTGTGGGGGATGTGATCTGTGAGCTTGTTTGTGGTGTGTACACAGATGTTGGCTGTAGGGCTGTAAATGCATATGTGCTCGGGGGCACAGCAGTCTGTTCCTGTGGGGGAGGGCTTGACGGCCCTCTTCCCTTTCCCAACCTGGCTGCTATAACTTGAGAAATCAGATCCCTTTCTTCTTCTGTCCTTTGACCAATTTCTCCCCCATCTTCAAGATCACAGGCCACATGGCCTGCCAGATACAACACTGGAGCCATCATTGCCCCCATTGCAAGTCTATATGATGGGGGAGCTGTGAGCAACAAGGGATAAATTCCCCCACTGCCACCGACCCCCTTCTCCTCCATACTTACCAATTTTTCTCCAGTCTGCTTTCCTCCTTTTTCCCTCAGTCCTGCCATAGCAGTTGCTGTGACTGCCAACAAATGAACCAACCTCTTGTTTTCCTTTATCTTCTCAACTTCTTTCTGCAGCTTACGTCTTATTCCCTATCTGCTATCTTCAGCCTTTTGTCTCAAAAATTTCACCTTTTTTATTCCTGTCCCTCACAAACCCTTAAACATTCACTCAAACTCTGACAAGTTTTACTTTAAATCACATAGAACATAAAATCATATAATTATATAAATTGTTCACATCTGCCCTGTTCTCAGTTTACTCCAAATTTAACATTGCCAAAAGCAGATATTCGATGCGTCAAAACAGGTTGCTGCTTACCTTTCAAATGAGGCACCTAACCATGAACATGACCATAAACCACGAACAGATGAATGTACACGACTTAATCCGCACTCTTTGTTTCCCAAAAATCTGTTTCTCTCAATCACGTCGGGGTCACCAAAACTGAAGGCCAAAATTTGCAGATTTTGCCTAAACGTGTGTTCAATAATGGAGGTCTTGGAAACAGATATAGTTCTCCACCAAGTAATCTATTCCCAACACTTAAGTGATAATGAAAGAGCTCTGGGTCTTCAAAATGTCCCTATCTGCTAGCGTCTAAATGGACGTTCTAACACCAGGCACGATGAAGATGATGCCCTCTGACCCTTGACCCATCAATTTACACACAGTGATTATGAATATGCAAAACAGTAGGCTGGGTCTTTATCTCCGATTGGTCCTTCGTGCCTCCTTCCGCACTTGGAGTTTCTTGTGGATTTTGTCCCCAGATGAACTGTTTTTTTTTTCCAGTGGTCTGTGAATCCCATCCAATTTACCTTAAAATGAAATATTTAGTTTGTAAGTTCAAAATATAGTTATAAAATACATATTTAACCTAACTAAATATTTAGCTAGTAAATGTAACATTTATAAATATATGAATTGAAAGGTGGTGAAAAAACACATTTAAAAACCAAACCTATAGTTTTTCTCATGAAACAGGCTAAATAACCAAAAATATTGCTGTTAAAATTTTACCACTCAGAAACTGGCTCAAAACTGTACAACTGGATAGCTCCAATACTGCTCACTATTGATGTTGCACTGGTAATGCTAGGCAGGAGTTGTGAGGACTGTAAGTCAGCAGGACTGTAAACAATTGAAACAGTCCCACCCACAACTCAGGAATAATTTTCTAATGAACCCCTGCTGCTCTACAGAATCTATGTCTTAGAAAACACAGTTTTAACTTTTTTTTTTTTTGCTAAAAATTGCATAATCCTAATGAAAAGACCACTGGGAATGTTTTTACTTCCTCGGAAAAAGGAGTCAGATAAACCAGTGATCCTTATCAGGTTTGTGAATCCAAAATACAAAATATCTCTGAAGGAAAAAGAAAACTCTTGAAAAGAATGGCTGCTTTTCTTAATGATCATCTCACAAAAATTTATTCTGAACTGGCAAAGCACGCCAGGCTCCTAAAGAGGAAAAAGCAGATCCTGAGCACATGGGTGCTGAATTCCAGGATCTACGTTAAACCACTGGACCTGTCCAAGTCAATGGTCATCACCAGTATGAAAGACTTTGAGAAGTGTGTGGTTGAGGATGTTTGAGCCTTCAATTGATGCATAATAAAGTCAAATATGATTTCAGGAAAATATGGCACAAAGGGTTTAACACTGACTCTTAGATCAACTTTGACCCTGATTTTCAGCAAACATTTCTGACCTGCAGACTCCTCAAGCTCAGCTTACTTGCTGTGATATCAGCTGAAGGTCAACAGACCTGACAAAAAATGTCCGCAGTCACAACAAGGAGAACTTTATAAAGTCTGTTCAAACCAGAAGAATGGCTGTTAATTAGGCAGTAGAAGAAGGAATACTGTCTTGGATAAAGGCTCAAATCAAATTACTTGACTTGGGTTCCTAAAGTGTAATTCATTTTTAAGGATCTTTCTGATAAAAATAATCTGCATATATTTTGATTTTTTATACCCGATTTAAGTAAATGACTTTTCTGATGAAAATAATATAATCTCTCTCTCTATTTCTCTCTTTCTCTTTATATATATATATATATATATATATATATATATTGATTTATTACTGAGTTGTGTAAATTATATTTTCAGATGTTGGAAAACTGTTCTACATTGCTGAGTTTTCTCATGAGAAATAATAATAACATTAGAGGATGTTTGAAACTTACATCACTGATTCTTTTTTACTGCATAAGCCACTAACAAGTTTAAAACAGTGTTATATCTACATACATAGCAATGTAATTCATTGTTACTTAAGGATGCTAAATGAACTAAATCAATGTTGTCACAGTATTAATATCTGATCATAAGCTAGAAACTGGATATTGATAACAAATGTAAAGTAAATGGTGTGGCTGAGTTGGGGTGGGATTATATAAATTCGCTTCCTCCCACTCCCTTTCAAGCAATCATTAATTTGATGCCTAGTTACCCTATGTTTGACATATTTTTTTTATGGATGTTAGCCTCTGATGAGGGTTAGGGTATACCTTTATGTTACTTATGTGTTATTCTTGCCTGATTGATAGAAATAAAACATTTCCAATCCAAAGCCCACCGGAAACATTGAAAATAAATTAAAAGTTTCAGTGGACCTTTAAGCGGCTTTGTTCACCTCTGAAATGGGGCCCATTCATGATCTTTAATACCAGAAAGATGTCGATGGATGAGAACTTCCGTCAGGAAAAAACAACCTTCATATTTAATTAAAAAAAAAAAAAATCTGATTAAAACTCCACTAGGTTTATCTGAATATAACAAAAAGACACAAAAGAGGCCATTAAGTTATACTCAGTCTCGGCGCAATGAATTACAAAGTAATGAATTACTGTAATTTAATTACTTTTGTATGTAATGGAGTAAGGTAACAAGTTACAGTTCAAATTTTGATAGTTAAATTTCAGTTATTAGACTACAGAAACCCTCATTATTCACATTTTAGTGACGTGAACCCATCGGTAACACTAAAACAAATTAATTTATGCATTAGTTGGCTCTGATTTGGTCACTTAGTTAAATGAAACAAAACACGTAGGCCCATTCATTCATTCATTCATTTTGCAAACCGTTTTATCCCTTTCGGGGTCACAGGGTTGCCGGAGCCAAACCCGGCTACTCATGGGCGAAGGCAGGGGACACCCCTGGACTGGTCGCCAGTCTGTTGCAGGGGCCACAATCACACACCCACACACACTCACATCCACACCTAGGGACAAACGTAGAGTAACCAATGAACCTATGAAACATGTTTTTGGACGGTGGGAGGAAGCCGGAGTAACCACAGAAAACTCACACACGCATGGGGAGAACATGCAAACTCCACGCCCCCATTGGTGACACTGTTTCAAGTCCCCCAGTCGGGACTTGAACCGGGAACCTTCTTGCTGTGAGGCAAGAGTGCTAGCCACTGCAGCCCTCAGGTAGGTCTACTAATAAAAAAAAAAAAAAAAAAAAACAGAGTTACTGACGCATGCAGAGCTAGTGCGCTAATGCAGAGTTGGAGATTGGTAAGATAAAGAGAGCAGAAATATGGATGCGGGTGATTTTATAGGGGAACTCAGTAACAGGAGAAGGTTGAATTATTTCCAATTTATTGAAAACAAAGGCTAAAACATTTCAGTTCAGTGCAAGTTTTGTCCTGGCGATGAACTGTGATGGGAATTTCCTATTACACTCTATTTATTGTACTAATTTTTATTATTTTCATTTATTATATCTTCTGTTGTACCTTTGTCAAAGATTCAATGTGTAACTGCGTTTCTGCAGACATGTTTCCTGTTTCAGTTGTTTCAGTTATTTGCTCAGCTGCACTTAGCAACCAAGAGCTGTACTTCAGCAAAACCAAAAACACATCCTGTTTAAACCAGTTCTTTTAGAGAAGTGTCAACTAAGATTGTCTCGCCAGATGTAAGTGTGGAACTTAGTTGTAGCAGGTCTAATGGTCCTGAAAAGTGCAAAGTTGTTTGTGCATCCCTATAAAAAGGCGGTGCTCCACTCAACAATGGGACCCTTTGAATTTCCCCTACACGTCTGATCAAAGTGGACTCTCTCTAATCTTCTACATCTATTAGATACACGAGGACATCATTTCCAGGTGAGCGTAACCTCTGTTTGGTCTTTGTCTTTGCTGCTCCAGTCATTGAGAGTCAATTTTGTTAATATATAACTTATCGTTATCTTGTTTTGGTGTTCAAACATTACAAGTGTCTTCTTTAGCAATCTAGTGGGTAACCACTGCTGTCTAAGCAGTTTACGACATCGTTTCTTCCCCATAACCAAACACCGCTAGCCTTTGCTAAGTGCTAGTATGGCCTCCACCTCGTCTACTTTCACTCCTCTGTCCTGCTCCATGTGCCATATGTTCAGTGAAGATCCTGCCTCCTTTAGTGAAGATAGTGGCAGATGTGTTAAGTGTAGCCTTATTTTAGACTTGGAGGCCAGGTTAGAGCAGTTAGAAGCGCGGCTACGCAAATGGATGCTAAGCCTGTTAGCCAAACTGTTAGCCAGATTATTACCCGCAGTGCAGCTCGCAATACCGGAACGAAACTGCCGAGCACTCAAGCCCCTCCCGGGAAGCAGCCGGGGAAAACTCAGGATGGGTTTGTACCGGTGGGAAGGAAGCATAGTGCTAAACGTAAACACTTAGAGCTACCGAAGCTCGAAGCTACATAATAAGTTTTCCCCCCACGGCAAAACGCCAGATGAACCGTCAACTCTAGTTATCGGCTCCTCTGAAGTTAGACACGTGAAGCTCCCAACTGCTATAGTCAGGTGTTATCCGAGAGCCAGAGTTGGTGACATAGAAGGAAACCTTAGAATGTTAGCTCAGAGTAAACCCAGGTTCCGTCGAGTTGTGATTCACGCAGGCGGTAATGACGCCCGACGGAGACAATCAGAAGTTCTTAAGTGAAACGTTAAATCTGTGTGTAAAAGTTGATCTCGGACACTGTTATTTTCTCTGGTCCACTCCCAAACCTAGTCAGTGATGAAATGTACAGGCGCTTTTCATCATTTAACCGTTCGTTAGCCCACAAAACGGCGTTAGCTTTTTGGAGCGCGTTTTGGGGAAAGCCCGGTCTCATGCATAGAGACGGCATCCATCCCACTTTTGACGGCACCGCTCTTCTTTCTAAGAACATTTCTTTTAGCATTAACAGTACAACCTGACAACCCAGGGACAGGTTCTGGGCACAGAGCAGCAGTTTAAAACTCTCCTCTGAGTTCCTTTTAGCGTCAGAGCAAACCCCAGAACAACACAGAGTTTGTTCAGCAGCTCCTAGCTTTAGCTTATGCACTGAAAGGCGAGTAAAACACAAAAATCTAAAAGTAAAAGCTAGTAATACTCTCAATAACAACAAGCAAAATCATGATGTAATTAAATGTGGGTTACTAAACATTAGATCCATTTCCTCTAAGTCCCTTTTAGTCAATGAGTTAATGAATGATAACAAACTTAGCCTGCTAGCTCTAACAGAAACCTGGCTTCAACAGGATGACTATGTTAGCTTGAATGAAGCAACCCCCCCTAATTATAATAACTATCAGAAATCCAGGATTTCTGGGAAAGGAGGTGGGTTAGCAGTAATATCACAGTCTAGCTTACTTCCTAACACTAAAGCCAAACACATTTATAGTTCTTTTGAAAACATCATATTGTCTATAAATCACTCAAACAGGAAAACTCCAAAACCTGTTTTATTCATAATTATTTATCGTCCTCCTGGCCCTCTACTCTGAATTTTTAACTGAGTTTGCAGACTTTCTATCAACTATTGTTTTAGATTCTGATAAAATAATAATATTAGGGGATATTAATATTCATGTTGATGACCATAGTGACTGTCTAGGAAATGCTTTCTCAGCTTTACTAGATAATGTTGGTTTCACACAAAATGTAAAGGAACTCGCTCACTGTCACAAGCACACCCTGGACCTTGTTTTAACTCATGGTATAGAGATCAGCTGAGTGTGCTCCCTCATAACCCCACACTCTCTGATCACTTTCTAACTGCTTCACTGCTGTAGATCTAGCAGAATTAACATCACTTATTACATCCTCCTAAAACCTCAACTTGTCTTTTAGACCCAATCCCCACTAAGCTTTTTAAAGAAACCTTACCCTCAATTAATGAATCAGTTTTACATATAATAAATACTTCCATAGAAACAGGTTATGTACCACAGTCTTTTAAATATGCAGTTGTTAAGCCTCTTCTGAAAAAGCCCAGTTTAGATCCTGGCATTCTGGCCAATTATAGACCAATATCAAATCTCCCCTTTATCTCAAAGATATTAGAAAGAGTTGTAGTTAAACAGCTATACTGCCACCTACAGGACAATAGCCTCTTTGAAGATTTCCAGTCAGGGTTCAGACCTCACCATAGCACTGAAACTGCACTAGTTAGAGTCACTAATGACTTGTTACTGGCCACAGAAAAGGGACTAATCTCTATTCTGGTCCTGTTAGATCTTAGTGCAGCCTTTGACACTATAGACCACAGCATCTTACTCCAGAGACTAGAGCATGACATAGGGATCAGAGGATCTGCCCTTCAATGGTTTCAATCCTATTTATCTGAAAGGTACCAGTTTGTTCATGTAAATGGACATTCCTCCCATTATAGTCGAGTTAGCCACGGAGTCCCACAGGGCTCAGTTCCAGGACCCATCCAGTTTATGCTTTACATGCTGCCTCTAGGGAATATAATCAGGAAACACTGGATTAATGTTCACTGTTATGCGGATGATACACAGTTGTATCTATCCATTAAACCAGACCAGAATGACCGCTTAGAAAAACTCAATGCCTACATTAGTGACATCAAGATTTGGATGGCAGTTAATGACCTCCTCCTAAACCCAGAAAAAACTGAGGTCATTATGCTAGGTCCAAAGAATGCTCCACGTGTACATGGAGGGAACACTGACTAAAACAGAAACGGCTGTCAAAAATTAGCAAATGGAACCTAGTGTGACTGTGCTTGCTGGAGGGGGGACAATGCAAGCAAAGAAAACAAAACCATAAAGACTTCAGTGTTCACTTGCACAAATCCTTTTAACGTTTCATGTTTCAGTTTCGTTTGAAACAGGTTTCCCCATACAGACCAACAACTCAGCAAAGCACCTCACTGATTCCAGTCCTTTATTTCTGATCTTTGTGTTTGAATGTCCTCTCTAACTTTTTCAACTAAAAAAACTTTTAGAGCCTTCCTGCATAAATGTTTAATTTGCAAAAATCCCATGCACTGAAGTTTCACACCAACTCAGAAATGTATTTATTTTTTATTATTATTATTTTTTAAACCAAATGTTGTTATTGTTAAAATGTATTAACTAAAATCTCTAGTAAACTATAATTTTCTGATTTTTAGTTTGTCTTTCCCTTAACAGAAAAAAAGCATAAGTGAAAATCTGCCAATATGGACACAGTAACAGACTTTAATCACAAACATTAAAAAATAACCAGTTCCTTTTACAAAAACATCCTTAACTTTGTTTTTGGGTCACATAAACAATCATATTCACAAGTTTTTATAAAAATCAAAATGTGATATTTAAGTAAATAATTTCAACTGATTTAGTCTAGATCTGCTGTGTTGTGAAGATGACTGGCGCCCTCTGGCAGCCAAACTGAAAAGTTGACAAAAGTTACTTTCTATAGGATTGTTGAAGGCATTGACTTTAACCAACTTTAACCAGATGTCCTCTTTTTCTGTTGGGTTTGAGAAGGACACCATGATCATCCTCAATTTCATTGCCAATTTTATTGTAATTTTCTGCAGCAGATGCCATGCATATGAAAAAGAAACCACTGTGGACCATGAAGGACTCCAGTGAAGGAAATCTGTGTAATCTGCTGCGCCTTTCAGTTAATCAGGGGGCTTAATAAGTCATGAAATCCTTCATAATGTGACTGAGTTGCAGATTTAACGAGTTTTGTCCGGATGTCCCGTTTAGGAAACCAAAGAGGAACAAAATGCCTTAAGGTTGATGTGAACATGAGAGGAAAGATGTCATGCTGCTGTAGTAGAAAGGTCAAATCTGACAAAAGACATGAGCTTTGACAAGTCATTTTTAACTTTAAAGGATTATTTTAGATGTAACAACCCACTGCACTTTATAGGTCCTTAATTTTTTTTTAGATGAATACTGTCTTGAAGGCCAGACAGTGATCCACAATGAAGGCAAAAGCTTAGTTTAAAAGTCATTTGTCTTTCAGAAAAAAAAAAAATAGAATAAGTTGTGACCAAAAAATGGTTTTTGAGAGAAGCTTGGAAACTTGTGGCCTGTTTTCATTCATTTCTGGCACCTGTGTTTTGGTGTTTTTAACATAGTCTTATATCATTTTTCTCACAATGGACAACATTTAGTGGTCTATTCCTTTATTCAAATTGTTATGAATCAGTAGCAGACAAGAACAAAAATGTTGTTTGAAAAAGCACTTCTTTGTTACATAAACAATTCTTTGGGAGGGCCACAAACATCCTGCTACGCTCCATTCTGATACATC
Source organism: Oryzias woworae (assembly GCA_016861445.1). Lineage (NCBI taxonomy): Eukaryota > Metazoa > Chordata > Actinopteri > Beloniformes > Adrianichthyidae > Oryzias > Oryzias woworae. The sequence goes on from BOLG01000460.1 coordinate 401,442, forward strand.
CACTTGTTGATGTATAGATCTGAGAACGTCTTTCTTTTCCTTGTCTGAGCTGGAATCTGCCTCTAAAGGGTATTGCTGAATGGCATCAATATTGTTCGCCATAGTTATTGGACCGGTAAAATTAGATTGGGGATGTGAAGGGCTTTGAGTTAGCAAGAGAGTGTGTAAACAGAGCTGTTGAAGATTGGAGATAGTGGAAGATCCCGGGCACCATGATTTTCTTGAAATTGTTCAGCTATTCTATTGCTCCATTTGTCTGTTCAGACGTCCATGATCAAGCACTTCCCAAAATCTCTCATATTGTTGACAAAAAATGCTTCAGACCGCTCCAGATGACCAAGTGGTTTAATGAAGATCCTGCAGTTCATCTCCCATGTGTTTAGTATTTCCTTTCGACGTTATAACATCGTGGAATGTTTGGCGATTTCAGCGTATCTTTTGTTAAATGATTATTAATGAAGACACCTGATACTTTTAGATATCTCCTTTGCTTCCTTAAAGTTACATTGTACTTTTGATTCACAAACCAGATAAGAATCCGGTTTTAAAGAACTTTAGATCCAGGGAGATCCCTTTAGACCTCAGAAATGATTCCATTTGATATTTCACGCTATCTCCTGGATCAGAAACAGCACCGTCGGCATTGGGAACACTTTTACAATAGATTAAAAGATGATTGGAGTGGGAATTTAAACCCCCAAAAATTATCTAAAGTACAGTCAAATTATTGTGATTCCTGTTTGAATGGGTCAACAATACTATAATCTTCACGAAAAAAGTGAGAGAAGGTAAGGTGAGCATTACTTGCTAATGTTATTGTTATTGCAGGTATCAGGGACATTGTAACCAAGATTCTAGATAATTACACTAATTTACGCTTTGAAAGGTAAAGTTCAAATCCAAATTTAAATATAAATTATTTCATCAAATGAGCCCCTGAATGTACATTAGAACTCGTCTTTTTTTTTTTTTTTTTTTCAAAATTAGGATCCTTACAGAGAAATCTGAGTCAGAGGAAACCGTTTCTTTTGCTTCAAGAAGACCTTTGAGTCCAGAAGACAAAAGATAAGAAATGATCTGATGCCTTTGATGCATCTTTTCTGAAAGTGATGGGGGTATTTTAGTTCTACACTTCTGTGCAGTCAAGAGACTGAAAGGAAAGTGACAAGGGATCAGTTATAATTAAAGCTGAGAATTCTGAAAGACCCCATAGCCAACCTAGAAACTGTTTTAGCTGTAAAATCTTGTTTCACAACCACCGAAGTTCTGTGGATGAACCCCCATAGTGTTCCTGTGTCAAACCTGCCCTCATAGTTTAACTCTGTTGCTCATCATTTTTTTACATTTCCAGACATTTTTATTGGTTATAGTGGGGCTGGGTCTGATCAGGTTTTTGCTCTTCGTCATGCAGACCTGGCTCCTTATACGGGCTTCCTCATGAGCATCTTTACTTCCCTGAATTCTGAACGAATGCAGTTCAGTCACCCTGAGTTCTATTTTCTTGGTTTCCTTATAACCCATTTATTTTAAGTATGGCCTAAAAAAACCAAATTTTTTTGGGGGGGTTTGTTTGTTTATTTTTTTATTATTATTATTTTATGAAGTGTTTTGATGCAAATTGTCTTAAGAAATAGAAATTGGTAAAAAAAAAACAAACAAACAAAAAACCTCCTGCCCATTCACACAAAATTGTGTTGTTGTTTGTTTTTTTTTCAAGAAATCATAAGCGCTCTTGATGGATAAGTATTTCTCTGAATTTTGAAGATGATATTTTGAAATAAACATGAACATTCAACTCACCAGTCCAGAGCCCCTGCTGCCATTTTTTTGTACTCCAGTCCCCGTGTTTTTGTATGAACTTGAGTCGCTTGGTCTTATCACCACATCAGAGGTTTGTCATTTTGGCTGCATCACTTGCATTAAGACCAGTTCTGGGCAAACTTTTCCAAACAGTCAATTGGAGTACATGGGCACCACTGGTTCTGCCAGTTCTGAGCTGATGAACTTCGGGATATTGTCTGATTTTGAATAGTAACAGGGTTGATATGTCTGTTTCCTTGTCTCACCAGCATCTACAATCTTCAACATTTTTTGTGCTTCTTCAACAGAGTTTGAACAGCACAAGTCAAACCCCAGTCTGCTTTGAAGTCTTTGTGTAGGAGAGACCTTGCTGATGCAGTGGAACTACCTTGTGACTTCATGCTGTACTCAATCTTACAGACATGAAACAGTCACAATTAACAGTTAACATCGCTTTGCAAAGACTGGCTGCTCTTCACCCAATCTGAATCCATTCCGTTTCAGTTCATGACTGGGTTTCAACCTTCATGTGACATTGATGATCATTTACACGTGTTTGGTTTTAACTTATTAATTATAAACCTGAATATAATCCAACACAGTCCCAGACTTTGAGCAAGTGTGCCGACAAGAACTGATGCTGATGTGAAGGTAAAAGTCACTTTCATATGCTGAACTCAAGTCCGGGTAAATGCATAGGGTATTGTCAGATAGTGCAGCCAAAAAATGAATAAATAAAAGACAAATTAAATATGCAAATCATAAGCAGAATTTTCTTATTGGTGTTTAAATTAACAATGAACAGCCCCGATGCTGTTGACCTACAAAGTGCCCATGGAAACTGAACTACTGTTGATCCATAAAAGAGGAGCATCATCTGCAATGAGGAAAGCAGACTAGGAGGCTTGATGGTGGCATGAATACATTCAGAAAAGTTGAAAAGAAAACACAAGAGAGTATTACAGAAAGATGCAAGATGAAGGTGAATGGCCAAACAAAGGATGTTTAAATTCCAATATAATTGTTATTTTACTAAAACATTGAAACACAACATTTCTTTTGTCTTCTTTTGTATCCAAATATATCTTGACTTATAGTCAGATTTTATCTCCAGTTTCTTATAAACTTCATTCAGATCTCAGTAGTCAAAAAGCACAATTTTCAATGATACAAAAACATTAATATTGATAACGTAAAAATAATTTCAGAATATGACTAAATAAATTAGTCTAAATGTTGCAAATGGGAATGCTCAAACGTTTATCTTAATGCACAACTTAAATTAAATGATGATCAAAGACATTCTCCTTAAATCACTGCAAGTAAAATGACCCTGAAGTATCTGTGGGCTTCAGGCGCATGCGCATGTCACGTTCTCTCAAATCCAAATTAACCAAACGTTCAGCTGCCAAACATGAAAATCATCATTCTCGTTTTGTTTTCTCGTTCTGCTGTTAAGGATGTTGTCCTGAGGCCCCTGGGGGCACCACTTCTGCAGTGACGCATGGAAGGGCGGGGCCAGCGCGCAGGTGGACTCCGTACAGGTGTAGCAACAGATGAAATGTGTGTCTTGATAAGCAGGCTGCGCTCTGCGCGCTGTTACTCCGTGCAGGAATGGCCCCCAGCTGCGTCGGGAGGTGCGCGCCGCTGCTCTTCCTCGCTCTCGGGTTCGACTTGGCCGGTCTGGTCGTTCTTCTGGTCGGGATTTTTGGTAACGTGAAGCGCCAGGGCCGCTTCTACGGGGACTTCCTCGTCTATACGGGCTCGATTATCATCTTTGTCAGCCTTGTGTGGTGGATTCTGTGGTACACCGGCAACGTGCAGCTGTACGCGGAGGACACCATCTCCCTGGATGTGACCTTTAGGCAGTGGGCCAGAAAGCTGTCGGAGCGGCTCTCCACGGGCAGCCTGAAACCTCTGGACGTGCAGGAGAAGAAGAGTAGATCGGTTCGCTTCTCCGCGCCACCCCGGATCACATGGGAAGACGGCGGCGGAGCGATGACGCCGCGGGGGCAAGACAACCAGGGCTTTGACGGAGGGACCGAATGCGCGTCCCCAACGCACAGCAACGTGGGGCTGGGGGTTCTAACGGGCGCGGAAGAGAAAAGGTTGGAAAGGCTTCTGTGACCGAAGAGGGTGAGTTTCACATTCTGAACACACCTGACATTCCCATTCCAAACCGGCTGTGTTCATGTAAACACCTGGCTTTGACTCCGTTATTGCTCACATTTATGTTTATAGACATCTGGAAACCATTCTATCAGATACATGTGTTATTTTAATTGATCATTCTAGATTAACTGAGCAGAAAGCAAAGATGGAGCTACAGTAACTCTACATGTTCAGATAAAGGTGGGGGTTTTAATAGAAACAATTAGTCTGTGACTTCTAGAAAATCGAATGTGAAAGATGCAGATTTATCATTGAAATCCCAAAGTCAGGCTCTTTTAGGCGTTCATCCACTTTTATATTAAACACCTGACAAACACAGATGAAAATGAAATAAATGGGGAAAAAAAATGAATGTTTGTCAAATTTGTTAGAAGGTTAAAAAAAAAAACAACTCCAGTATGAATAAAAGTACGTCTGAAGCTACATTCACACTGTCGTTTCTACTAGCGTTTTCTGGCTCTACATATAAAACGTATGGCTATTGAACATGCCTTGAAAGTTAAACCAGTTAAACTTTAACTAATCAGGGAGGGACTCAGATTAGGTAGTGACATGTCACTTTAAAATCAAGAAAGTGCCAGCTATTTGATAATTGATCACAAAAGAAAAAATAATTGTGGTTTGTGACACTAAGTCTTTCATATATCCAGCTGAATAGAGCTGTGACAGAAAGAAAGCTGTTGCAAGTTTTTCAATGCTTCAACATTTACAAAGAAGCCTCTTCCAGCTGTAGGTGGTGGACATGCGTTAGTTTACAGTCGAAAAATAGGAAACGCCTCCCTCCTTGTCCAGTGTGAACACCATGGGCTAAATACACATTCAAGAACACGTTTCATATTCTTAAAAATAATAGCTTTACAGGACTCTGCAAAACCTCTTGGCACTTTTTGAGTGCGTTATATTTGTGTTTCTTTGTTTGACATTGTCTTTTCTATCTAGGACAACCAGTAAGATGTTATAAATGCTGGGAAATATGATTAGAAAGTAATACATTACAGTTGCTTACTATTCAATCCAAAAAGTAGCTAAATTACTAACTTTTTACTTTTAAAAAAAAGTAACTAATTATCAGGAAAAGTAACAATTTGCGTCACTGTAAAAGTAGTTGCTATGTCAAAATATGTATTTTTCTCCTCAGTTTTCACAATAAAAATGTGTAAAATAGACATGTACTTGTACATAACCTCAATATGTGTTGCATAATAACAGCAAGCATTACTTTTGTAGCAAAAGTGAACAGTTGAAGTATTCTGAGTTCTTTTAATTACAATTATGCTAATTTTAGCCAAAATTCAATTCAATGGTATTTATACAGCCCAAAATCACAGCCATAGCCGTCTCAGTGGACTTCACACTGGTATTTATGCAAACAACATAAAGTCAGTCATAAAAATATAATCAATACCTGGTTGCTAAACTAAACTAAACTGGCATCCCTGCCCTTAGACCCTCCTTCTCAGGGAGGAAAAACTCAAAAAAAAAAAAAAAAAAAAACCTATCTTGTGGAAAAAATAAGAATCCTCAGGGATGTTCACATGCAGGAAGGATCCTCTCCCAGGACGGACAAATGAGGTGACAGAACAGTTAAAGAAGATTTAGCTTATTTAATTCTAATTTTAATTCTAGTTTTAAAAGTGTAGCTGATGAGCTTCATCCAGATGGAACTGGGGGACAGCTGGGGGTGCGAGACGAGTCAGAGGCGAGGTCCACATCAAGACAGGAACACAGACAATCCACCTGGACTTAAAAAAAGGCCATTTTCTAGGACAGTTTTTGCTCAGCAACAGGAGTTCATCAGAAATTCACCTCTGAGTTGTGGGCGGGACTGCAAACCCCCCACCCCCACACCTCCCTTTTCCCTTCCCTGTTGCTGAGAGCTCTCTGTTTACAGGATCTCCTGCTAGCTTACAGACCTTCACACCCCCAACCTAACATTACCAGTACAACAAAAATGGTGAACAATTTGAGAGCTATCCAGCCATATATTTCTGATCCAGATTCCAGCTCAGACGAGGAAAACTAAGACATTCATGGATCTATTTGTTTACAATTGGATGCATCAGAATGGAGCAGGGAGCTTGTAGCCCACCCAGCTTATTGTCTGTTACACAAATGCTTTTTCAAATGGCATTTTTTTCATCTGCTGCTGATTCACAACAATGTAAATACAAAAACACTCAGAAATGCAATTTTTTATTTCACATGTTCTCCATCATCACAAAAATGCTGCAATAACATGTTAAAAACACCAATTTCATGGAAGTGGGTCTTTAAAGATTATAAAACGTTTTATTACCAAAAAACCCAGTATAACCTAAGGCAACTGGTAAACAACTAAATTTCAGTCACAACAAAAGTAAACATTAAAATAACAGTTTATTTTGCTCTGTAGCTCAAATATATCAAGCTTACAATCTGGTCTGGTATACAGTTTTGTTTTATGATATTTAAAAATAAATACTTGAATAAAATGAAATGTTGTTGCAGTAACTGTAGCCTGTTATCTGTGAAGACTGGTTCATCGAGGTCGGTTCTATAGCAAAACATGTTTCAAATGTTCATATGGTATTGGTGTTCTCTAAGTTTAAGGTTTCTTATCCAAGTAGGAAATTAAATGCGTTAAACTCTCACAACCTGAAAAAGTATTCTGAAAGAAGTATTCCTGTCTCCACGTAGCAAATGCCAGCTTTTCATCGAGCTGCTCCAGACTCACCTTTCTCCAACTTCTTCCATTTGTTTGTTGTTTTTGTTTGCGTGTAAAACTGTGTTGGCTCAGATTTGCAACCAACAAACATGACCCGCCCAAATTCCTCTTTTGACAGACACTTGATAGCAAAAAAACAGCTGGGTGTGTGTGTTTGGTTGGCACAGTTATTAAATCAATTTAAAGTAATGCACCACTTTTAATATTCAGGAACAGCATTGTTAAAAACAGAAAAAGTAGTTGGATTACTCCATTACTGAAATGTGACATCGATACCTAACTAAATCGAATTCTTGGTCTTCTAATCGTAGATTTGATGTTTGTTGGGGTACCTATCAATGTAAGCATTTTGTGCGTGAAGAGACAGCTAACTTTAAAGGTTTGTTGCATCTAAACAAACAATCAGGAACTGAAAGCCTGAAGAATTCCTCCTTGAGGATCTGTCCGTTTTCCAAACCTGTTTCATTCCTGGTTGGGGTCACGCAGTCCTTTAGCATATCTTGAACAACTACAACGAAGTCTGCCACTGTGGGGTGGGAGGTCTTTTAAGTTCTAATTGTAATGGTTATCAGTGTTTTTTTAGATTTATAGGTATGGGTCTGATGGTCTGACAGCTGGAGGGACAGCGCTGACAGTGCTCCCCTCGTCCTCATGAGCAGTTCTGCCAGTTTCCCCCTCCAGCCGCACAGGGTCATCACGTTGACTTATGTTTGTAAATTTATTAATTTCTGATGAATGGCCTCCTCACCTCCACGCCCTCAGGACTGTCCACCCCACCCCCCTATGTTATGCTCATGAATTTCTGCAGCAATACTTTCTTTCTTCTCCAGGCTTCTGTGAATAGATTTTCCAGTGACCCATGGCAGTTTTTAATTAATGAGGCTCCGGGTTTCTGTTTACCTCCACACTTCTACTTTATTTTAGTCGTCACTTCTCCCGTTACAATGAGCAGCCGACACGTTTCGCTCACAAAAACCAGACAGCTCTTATAATGGGAACGTGCAGCGTTATTGATCTGGCGATCATGATCACATCTGATTGGCTGAGTAAGGTTAAACATTAGCAGCTCGGGTATGTTTGAGGGTTGCTGGAGCATTGAAATTATTTTGAAGCACAGAGGTTCTGATCACGGCTTAAACATGATGACATGTAATCACAACAGATAAAGGATAGCCCTACAAAAGTAACATACCATATTTTCTGCACTATAATGCGTGATCAAATGAATGGTCTAATTTTGAACTTGTCATACATGAGGTGCACTAAGGTGCATTAAGTGAGACGAGAGTCAGAAGTCCGTCAGTTCAACAAAAAAAAACACAAAATACCAATCATTAAAGCCACAGCTATCAAACAACTTGCACACAGGCACACGCTCCGTTACCCAGGTTCAAAAACTCATAAAAATAAAACAACTCAGTTTTCTGAGTTGTTTTATTCCCTATTTTGTAATTCCAACACCATCCCTGCAGGATACTTGAGCTCACTGAGTAAATTTTGTTCAAAGAACTGGACTGTCTATTGAACTTATAAAATCCTGACACTTGCAGAATCTAGATGAGAAAAAGAAATTTAACATATCTAAAATAATTGTGCAAATATAAGTTGCAAAGTATTTGAAGGAAACCACAAATGGGGAAATTTTTGACCACACTCAGTGGTGAATTTCTGATTAACTTCTGCCGCTCTGCAGAAACTGTCCTATAAAATGCCTTTTTTTTTTTTTTCAAATGTTGTCTGAAACTGCATTATCATTTCATTTTACTGATTAAATATTGTATATTTTTAAAATAGTTTTATTTTACTAATTTCTTACCAATTTTGAGATCTTGAAAGGCTGAATTTCTGTCTAAAACTAGTTTGTAACATTTTTTTATGTTACTTCAGTCCTTTATATTAAGTCTGAGATCTCTATTACATGCAAATAAAAAAACTTTGTTGTTTATCTGCTTTAATGGAAACTTAACTTCACATTTAACCAACACTTTTTTGTTAATCTGAACAAAAATGTGTTTGCTCACCAATGTTGATTTGTGTGTTTCTGGTCGCTGCTTGTTTGTGAAATAAAGTGTTAACTCTGACATATCAGTATCAAGAACCCTGAGGATCTGAAATCAGCAGGGATTGCTGTGTTCTTGCGTCATCACATAATGAGCTCAGGAGTGGTCACTGCAGTGAGGGCAGGCCTCCACCTAGAGTTATGAGTCACGAAACAACATGTTTGTGGACTCAAAAGAAATGGCTCAGGTGTTTAGCAACCGACCCGGTACGTTCAAACTCACCGGTGGTGTGGCAAGGTGAAGGTGGGGGGGCAGGATAAAAAAAAAACAAGGCAAAAAAACAGTCTCTCCATGAACCCGTTGAGTTTAGTCTCAGATGATAAAGCTGGTAAATCAGTTGTTTTGTTCATGAATCATGCAGCAGGTTGTGGAAACAATTGTTGTGTGCTTTAGCTCAGCAGGTTGAAGCCTTGTCATTTTCATCAGTTTTTATTTACAGAGTAAATATTTACCTTGAAAGACCTTGGATAGAAACAATTTATGTTCTGTGGGGTTTTTGTGTCTTCAACATAAAGACTAACATTGGCTTTTTTTCATTTGTATTTATTTCTTTATTTGAAGAGCTTGTGTGCCTATAACTGATATCTGGTGTTCCTGAATCAAGCTGTCCTGCAGCAAAAATAAAAGAATTTTAACAAGTACTTTATTTGTTCTGAAAAGAAATCCCAAAAAGTCTCTGAAGGTTTTGAAACAGTATAGTCTGAAGCATTTCAAAGAAGATTCCGGAAAGATAAAACCGCTTAAAAGGTCTGTTTAAAAAGAAAACAATGAAAACCTTTGTTTCTATTAGATTTTTTTTTAATTGGACCTTCATTGTATTCATTTAAACTTCGTTTTCTCTTTTTTTGCATAAAATGTTTTGCATAAAAAGTGTCACACATGTATTTTTACATTGTTTTCTCTCCTTTAAATCGTGTGTTCTTTTCTTTACAGGGAGCATCTCTCTTTCCCTCTGATGTAAAAAAAACAGACTCTTAAAACTGTGAGAACAATGAAGTTTTAAAGTACAGTTGAAGTGGCTTTTGGAATCTTCCTAAACATCTTTGCATTGAAGAAGAGGAGCTGTACACTAAGGAGGCAGAGTCTGTAGATGTACAAAGTTAATTTTATGTGCATTTTTTCTTTTTGAGAATAAAGTTTAATGTTTTTGCTGAAATTGGTCTGACTGACTGTCAATTTTTTTCAGAGTTACAGGAAAACTGTCTTTTACTCCTCTTGTATTTAAGGCCCAATATTTAGGCAAATGTATGTTTTATTTCCCAGAAATTCTAGAAAATGATTACGTGAATGTTTAAGCCCTTTGTTCTTGACAGTTTGGTTGCAGACCAAGAGGGAGAGGCAGAAACATGCTTCTGTCATTTTTTTTCTTCCTCTCCACAGTTCCTCTTTCTGGGCCATTGCTCCCGTTCCCAAGGAGCCTTGTCTGCTAAATGTTTGTGTACTTTTGAACATTACGGAGTAGTCTCCAAAATGTGGTTCTCAGCTGAAGTACCAACGCTGCTGGATTAAAAACTGCAGGTAGAGATTTCTTTTTTTTTTTTTTCCTGAAGGTTCAAAATGTTCTTTAGTTCAGTTCTATCCCGCCAGGATGTAGAATCTGCAGCTGAACTTAGATTCACTGGGGATGATAATGATGCGGTCCTGACCTGAGAAGTCTGGGACATTTTCAGTCGCAGAGAGTAGTGTTCAAGAAGCGCATTCAACATGAAACTTATAAGACTTATCAAACGGATCAAAGAAGAAGAAAGATATATGGATAGAAACATTGATATGGTGGCATTGCTTTCTATGCATTTTGGGGCTTGGAGGGACTTGACAACTCTTAAGCTCTCAGCACACAAAGTACACGTGTCCCCATAACCTCCACAACCCTTTGTGGAGCTGGCTAAAACACCACATGTTTTTAGTCACCTTTGTGGGGTATTTTTCTGTTTTCATTTCTCCTGATGATAGATCTGATGAAACACTTTGTCACTTTGAAGCTTTTAGGACCTTTTATTAACTGCTGTAACAGATTTCCATCTATGAGGAGACCTTATGTCACTTTTTCATTATTTTGTTTGTCATATTTGATAACTCTTAAGTTCCCGAATGTCATTTAGCTTCTTTGTTGGTTGTGTTCTGAAGTCTCTGATATGGAGCTGCTGTGTAGAGTCTACTTTTTAGTCCTTCAGAATATTTTAAATAACAGCTTTATAATCAAGCGATTGTGTTGACTCACAATGTTTGCCTGATTTCCCAGAGCTTTCTGAGGGGCCTTTTCTTTATCTGAAATCTAAGGATTGATCACCGAAAGAAGAAGAAAACCAGTCAGACTGGATGCATGATTCAGCATAAGCATATAGCTCTAATTTAAAATGAATAGATTGTGTGCAAAAGGAGTAGAAAAACGTAAGCTGCTGCAGGCAACTGAGAATGTGTATTTATAGTTTGAAACAGATTCAAGCGTGTAAATCTTTACAGCAGGTAAGGCACAACATTCCCTGCATCCAGAGCGATTGATATCTGAGTTGAGAAATCATGTGACCACAAGAACGGGAGTTTAACAACAAAATAAAATGGGAAACATTTCAAAACAATAGTTAAGAACAAAATGCATGACTAAAACCAGATACATTTAGTATCTGTTTCATCAGTTTCAGACTGTCTGAAAAGCCTGTGTTTAAGGCGTGCATGTTTGCACACGTCTCATAAGCTTATTATTTATTCATCACGGTTCCAGGAGAGTTAGAGCACGACTCCATGCTATTCTAAAGGTTTCACAAAACACTGTCTACCCATGACGCCTGAGGTGTCCGGCTCACTCTCAGACCGTGCAGCACGCCCAGGTCAGGTGAACATTTGATGACAGCTCTACACAGAGCAGACTTGGAGTGTCTACATTTGACGCATGAGTTTGAGAGTTCATGTAACAGAGTTTACAGAGCAAAAAACTGTGCAAGTCACAAATTTGTCCAAAAGTATATTCATGAAGGAGCGAAAAAATGAAAGCAATGGTTGCATAAACTCCTTACAAATATTATGTAGTGGAAGGTTATTTGAACTTGAAACCAAAGCTCTTGGTTTGTATGTTCTAAACATTCCACAGATGGGTGGAACAAAAGAGCCGTCTTCACAGAGTGGTAGTTAGGGTACAAAACATTGACTGTATAATGCTAAATTCACAACAGGTATGTGACGTGTGTTCAAGAACACGCTAAAAGCATGTTCACCATATGGTGTTTTTACACTTGACTATCACTACTCGATACTACAGAACGTCCACCACCTACAGTTGGAAGAGATTTGGTGGGAAATGTCAAAGTGGTGCAAATGTCTGGCTGTGAGGTATGAGCACTAACCACTGCACCACCATGCCATCCCATAGACTTTATTGAGAAATAAACAGCTTTGATTTTTGTCTGAATTACAATTCTTGCTCTGAAACCTCTTTTTTTTAACATGTTCGTGATAATCCTATTTTTTTCAGATTATCTTCTGTAGTACAAGATATACTGTAAACTGACCAATGAAATACCTCAATAAAAGCATGTGGTCTGACATTAAACATTTGAAAAGTTTGATTGACAGATTCTTCTGAGTCAGTTTTCAAATATTAGGATGTGGACTTCCTATAAGATCAATCCTGATTGGTAAGAGTGGCTGGCATAGAATTGTTGATTTGAAGTTACTTGGACCAATCACTGCTTACTGACGATTTCTAGCATCAGCATGGCGACGTCTTGTTTGTGAAAAAATGGTGACTAAATTGACTTTGTTTCATTGGGTTAGGGTTATCTTCCTCACTGGATCTGTCCGTCCACCAAAGTCTGTTGATTCCGTTGCGGTCTACGTCGGACCACAGTGCCTCTCACTCTTCAGCTAATCGAGGTTGAGGAGGAACCTTTGCGATTCATGACACCAGAATTGCACATCAAATGAAATAAAGAAATGTTCGTAAAGCGGTTTTAAGAGTATTTATTCAACAAAGAAAAAGAAGCAGGAACAAAATGGATTCTGTCAGACTAGTATTTTAGATGAACAAACAAGCCTTTTTATTGAAAATGATGGCTTGATCTCACCCGAGGAAGCACTAGACAGTTTTGACCTGGTTGAAGCTGGTCAAGATTTCTCCCAAATTAACCCAACAGCCTGTTTTCTAGATCCCATTCCCACATCTTAAATCATTTTATTTGAGAGTGAGATTTTGAACATCACGAATTACTCTCTTCAGACAAATATTTTTCCTACTGCCTTTAAACATACAGTAGATAAACCGCTAATAAAGAAAACCAACTTAGATCCCTCAGTTTTCAATAACTACAGACCAGTGTCTAACTTGCCATTTTTAAGCAAAGTTTTAGAGAAACTTGTTTTTATTCAGCTGAATGAGTTACTCTTAAAAAAACATTTTTTTGGTAAACCAGTCTGGGTTTAGAATAAACCACAGTACTGAAACCTGTTAAAGACAGTTAATGATATCAGGTGTGCCTTGGATTCAGGTCAGATCTCAGTATGAGTTCTACTGGATCTAAGTTCTGCTTTTGATACTGTTGATCACCTGATCAGACCTGATCTTGGCCTTTCAGGGACTGTTCTCAGGTGGTTCAAATACTACCTCACAGAGAGAAACTTTATGGTAAGCACCAACACATATTTTTCTGGGGTCAACTAAATTAAATGCGGTGTGCCTCAAGGCTCCATCCTTGCCCCGTTACTTAATTTACATGTTTCCTCTGGGGAATGCCATCAAGAGGTACAACATTAGCTTCCACAGCTATGTTGATGATACCCAGCTGAATAGCCTTGTCTCCTGATGACAGAGGGCCTTTTTAACTGTATTTTAGATGTAAAATTATGGATGGCAAATCATTTTCTGCAGTTCAACCAGGAGAAAACTGAAATGTTAGTCATCAGTCTTGAAGCTTAGAGAAACAGTTTTTGAAGTTTAAACTGTAGACTATTCAGAAACAGTTAGAAACCTTGGCATTATTTTTGACTATAAGATAACTTTTATCCCATATATTAAACGTGGTTAAAACGTGTTTTTATCATCTTAGAAACTTGGCTAGAGTCTGCCCACTACTCTCTCTCGCTAATATGGAGATGCTGATGCATGCTTTTATCACCTGTAGAATTGATTACTGTAATGCCCTGCTCGCTGGTCTTCCAAAACTAACATTAAGAATGTTCAGCTTCTTCAAAATTCTGCTGCACAACTTCTAACCAAGACCAGGCAACAGGCTCATATCACCCCGATTTTAAAATCCCTGCATTGGCTTCCTATCTGCTTGAGGTTTGATTTAAAAATACTTGAATGGTTTACAAATGTCTTAACGGTCTTGCACCTTCTTATCTGTCTGATAGTTTAGTTAAACATGAACCCTCGCGGACCCTGAGATCCTCTGGCACTGGTCTTCTAATCATTCCTGCTTTGAAAACCAAAACTTATGGATAGGTCTCCTCTCAGCACTGTGGCCCTTGTTTGTGGAACGGTCTGACTGAGGATCCAAGAGCTGCAGAGAGCATAGGTGCTTTTAAGAAAAGGCTCAAGACCCTCCTTTTAAACCTGACTTTTACCTAATTTTACTACTTTTATCATTTTTATTATTTATTTATTTATGTATTATTTATTTTATCACCTTTTTTCAACTTGCACTACATTATTAATGTATTTCAAAACTTCTAATAACGTTTTATTGTTGGTTTTTTGCTTTTATCAATATGTTTACTTATTACATTATTTTTTATTTTAATTTCTGGTGCTTCCTCATGTGGGTTCTCTCTCCGTGCCCGCTGCTGTTTATTCGCTGCAGCTCTGGTTGGGAACCTGTATCGTCGCCTAGCTGTGGCAAGGCAAGTCCCTGCTTGTGACGCTGCATTTGGTTGGCTATTCACAAAAGGGGGAGGTCCCAAGTATTAGTACCTTTACCTTGTGCTCAGCTGGTTTCACATTGCCTATCTCCATCAGTTATGGGGTGGGAGATATGAAATGGTCCGTGGATCTGGGGGAGGAGGCTTTTTGTTAATTTTTGTACTTATTTTTATATTATATTATTTTTTAAATGATTTTTATCATTATTATTATTATTATTATTATTTTATTTTGTGTAAAGCACTTTGTGTTGTTCTTTACATGAAAAGTGCTATATAAATAAAGATTGATTGATTGATTGATGCATGAGGGCATCCCTAACCCTAACATTCCTGCAGTGAAACCTCTGCTGACCTCTCACCTGCACCCAACGCAGAAGCCCATCAGTCTCAACTGACTGAAAAAGGCTACAGGGCAGTAGCCACATCGGTGAAAGCCCTGAATGCATCATCTCTGCTCCTTGCTTACCAAGCAGAAATACAAGAGCAGATGTCAGCCTCCCCAACCCCAGAACTGTGGGACGAACTGTGCATGGTGACGGACCTCTGCCTGCGCCTATACAAATCTGCTGTCCAGGCTGGAGGCCAGGCCATAGTGACCTAGGAGAGAGCGAGATAGCTGAACCTCTCGAGTTTGTCTCAAAGTGAAAAGACTCACCTCCTCGACGTTCCCGTGGACCCAAAAGGTTTATTTGAATCAGCTGTGGCCACATTGCAGAAGAAAAGAAGAGAGAAGGTGAAACACTTCAACTCTGCTTGCCCAGAAAAGTGGCTCCTCTTTCGGCTGCACCACGCCAGACCTTCGTTCAGGCTGTCGCTCGACCAAACTATCGCATCCCCAATGGTCAGTCCAAACCACAGTCAGATGACCGCAGTCATGGCAAAGCCACGGAGCTGAAAGGCTCGTGGACCAAGAAGCCTTTTGCCCCCAAGGTGGCACCAGGAAGCCAGCCAACCCCGTCAAGCACCGGGAACTCCAAGGAGAAGAGACGGGCTACCTGAGCCACCGTCTTCAGGGAGGCAGGCTCTGCCAGACACCTGCCCTAACCTTCCCAAACAACGTTCTGTCCTGTTGTGGACATGTTCCAAGCCCTCCAAAAGGCATGCAGAGGATGCGCCGGCACTCCATGCCCACAGCCAGTTGAAGAATAGGAAGAAGGGACCAGCAGAGAGCTCAGTGGAGCCAAAGCTACATTGGGTGAAAGCATAAGAGTGCACAAGCACACATCCGTGCAGTTGTGTTATGCTGTCAAACAAAATGTGTTTAATAAAAGTATTTCCCTGCATGCATCCAAGCTTTATGCGAAGGGTGCACACACACAAAATAGCAAAAAAGAAAAAAAACACAAAAACAGAACAGAACGAGGCCGTAAAGCTGCACATGAGGCCACAGGGGGGCACCATTGCTCCATCTGGGGCAGGGCAGCCCAGTTTCCTGGGCAGAGCAGGCTGTGCGGGACCTACGCATGCGCACCTCGCACTACCCGCTCACGTAAATGTTTTCAAACAGCAGCAGAATCTCGGACCGCTGGAAATGAGTGCTCAAGCGTGGCGAGATTACAGAGCTTCCAGCTGGGTTATGAAAACTGTGACCAAAGGTTACAGGCTTCAGTTTGCATTCACACCTCTCCAGTTCATCGGCATATTGCAGTCACAGGCTCACGGGGAGAGAGCGCACATCTTGCTATCTGAGCGGCGCTCATAGACAAAAATGCAATCCAGCAGATTCCGCCAGCACAGAGCCAGAGTGTTTTTTATTCCCGATACTTTCTGGTTCTGAAACGAGATCGGGGTCTCCACTCAATTCAAGATCTCCTTGCTCTGAACAAATATTTAAGACAGTACACGCTCAGAATGCTAACCCACGCAGCTCTAATACGGTTTGTGCATCAAGGGGATTGGTTCATCTCCATAGATCTGAAAGATGCATACTTTCACATCCCTTTTTATCCCCCGCACAGAAAGTATCTATGATTTGCCTTTCAAGGGAAGACATACGAATATTTGGTCCTCCCGTATGGCCTCTCATTATGTTTGTGAAATGCATGGAGGCAGCCATTGCACCTCTGAGAAAGAGAGAGGGCTGCGCTTGGCGACGTACATAGACGGCTGGCTCCTTCCAGTGCAATCTCCCAAAGAACAGAGCTGCTTAGGTCACACCTAATCACTGTAGGCTTCTCTATAAACCGGGACAAGAGTATCTTGGCTCCCGCCCAAATGATCAACTTTATCTGACTAGCGCGACTCTCCGCGGACAGAGTGAGAACCTTTCAGGTTTGTCTGGCACAGTTCTGCAGGGGGACATTTGTCCAGTTCAGGCAGTGGCTGATACTGCTTGGTCTCATGGCATCTGCATTGATAGTGGTCCCATTAGGCTGCTTATATATGCGGCCGTTTCAACGGTAGGTGGCTCAACCTGAGTCCTGCTCACCACGGTCACCGCAGAGTCCATATAACGGTGACGTGCTCTCTCGCTGTCCACCCGTGGAGAAACGCGTCCTTCCTGACCGAGGGCGTTACCAAGAGAACCATCCAAAAAAGGAAGATTGTTACCACGGATGCCTCGTTGACAGGCTGGGGAGGCACACACAAGGGCATGACGGTGAATGGCTCTTGGAGCTCATGCATGCAATCAGTCCACATAAACTGCATGGAGGTCTTGGCTGTGTCTCTGGCACTGAACCACTTTCTGCCCCTTTTGAGAAGGGAGCATGTTCTGATCAGAACCGATAATACCACTGTAGTGACATATGTCAACATTGTCTGCACATGTTGGCACACAGACTGGTGGTTTGGAGCAGCTCTCACCTGCTGTTACTGAGAGCCATCCATGTCCCAGGCATAATGAACCACGGGGTAGATCTACTGTCCAGGGGCAACCCTCGCTACAGGGAGTGGAAACTCCTTAGCGGGCTGGTGGCTCAAATATGGAGCATCCACGGTCAAGCAGAAATAGACCTCTTTTCATCTGTGGTTTCCTGCACATTTATTTGGAAAGGACAGCTAACTTCCAGAAGTTGGAACAGTTGTTTTTGTCATTGGCTGTACCACACAAGAGAAAGCCTCTCACGAATCAACGTCTGTCACGTTGGGTTGTGGAAGCTATTACCATGGTTTGTAATGCCAGGGGATTGGACACCCCTGCTGGTTTACGGGCTCACTCAACACATGGAGTGGCCTCTTCTTGGGCACCCTTTCAAGAAATGGTGGGTGACATATGTGAGGCTGACAGATGAACATCCCCACATACTTTCACCAGATTCTATAAACTGCATGGGACTGCACCAACTCTGTCTCATGCAGTCTTTGATGTGGCTCATGCACCAGTGTGACATAACTGGGTGCTTATTAGTCTTCAAATAAGCCTGTCTGGCAATACAGGAGTCTCCATATCCCATGGTGAGATACCAAATAAATGTTGATAGAGAACATTAGGTTAAGAAATTAACCCTGGTTCTCTGAAACACGACTGAGGTATCTCACCAGACCACCCTTATTGCCTACAGTGAGAAGAGGTGAGCTTTCTTAGACTGAGGAGGAAAATGTGACGCCCGGCTCTTATACCAGAAGGATGTCCCTCCTTCTAGAGTCGAATGTGAAATGTAATGAAATGTAATGTAATGAATGTAATGTGAAAAAAGCTTTTGAGGACAGCGCATGGGGGCATGTCCCATAGTGAGTTTGGGCACAAATGTGACTCAAATCTTTGCAATTAAAAATCATGAAAAATCTAAATAAATGACTTGAGTTAAATCCATCCATCCATCCATTTTTTACCCGCTCATCCAGGATCGGGTTGCAGGGGCAGCAGTCTAAACAAAGATGCCCAGACTTCCCTCTGGCCGGTCACTTCCTCCAGCTCCTCTCGGTTGACCCCAAGACGTGAAAGGACTTAAAAATAGGCCCAGGTAGGGGAGTAAACACCACCATGGTATCTTTAAACCTGGATAATATGGTTATAGTACACAACAGCTGTGAATATTTCGTATGCCCGTGTTTCCGTGTTGGCATTTACCAAGGTTGTTTTTGTCAGCTCCTGAGGGTGACCACTTGATCCTAAAGGTCAACAAAATAGATCCAATCTTACTCACACACATGGAATGACTCCTGTAATTACATATAAACTCTATATGAAGGCCTGGGGATCCTGAACAGAAAGAAAAACCAGAGTTCCAGGGGCATGCATTTGTAGGGTGACCTTTTGACCCTGGATATGGAAAAAACATCTCCAGATGTAATTTTATTTAAATGCACACAAAAGCAACCACACCTGAATGTAGTGTGTTGGAAAGCTAGATAAAAAAAGTTTTATTTCCAACATCTGTCTGTTTTTATATGTTACATCGCTATTTCAATAGAGTGCGCTCCTGCACCACTGTGGGTCCAGCAGAGAGACGTAAATACAGGCTTCAGGCAGGCGCTGTTTAGAATAAAGGAGCGCTGGTCCTGACAACCATAAAAACGTCCTCTGTCTGTGATCCACAGGTTTGTTAAATATGTGATATTGTGGCAATGAAGAAAAGACACTTCTAATCTTCAGGACATGAAACTTTATTCACGCATATGCCAACTGACAAAAAGGCGGTAAAGTCCACTTTATATAGGAACAGACAAAACCACGCCCCCTGCAACCGTGAAGCCTGCTGGGTGTGTAGTCTAAAGGTACATGGGTAACGCCACACAGCCCCCCCCCGAACACCCAGAAAGGAACTTAACCTTCAAAACCCAATCTACACGGCGGTTTAATGAGTCTGCCGAAACGGCTGCGCTGACCCACATCTTGGGTAACCGACTGCGAACCACTGTTGGCTGAAGACTGCTGCTCTGGGGGCCTTGAAGGAGGACGTCCCCAGTGAGGAACTTGAGCCGGCTCCACGACGTCATGTGTTGACACAAATGCTGGTTTAAGCCGGTCCACTGTCACCAGCTCTCGGCGCCCGCCCATATCCAGAACAAAACATTTTTCCCCTTTCTCCAGCACGCGGAACGGACCATCGTAGGGAGGGTGAAGGGGTGAGCGGTGAGCGTTATGGCGAACAAAAACAAACTGAGCTGACTGGAGAGTGGTGGGCACGAATAACCGCGGAATGCAATGGTGCACAGGGCTAGGAGCCAATGGCAAACAGGCACCAGGAGCGGTTGATTCTAACAAAAACTCCCCCGGAATCCTAAGCGGCTGACCAAACACCAACTCAGCTGAGGATGTGTCTAAATCAACTTTGGGGGCTGAGCGCAGCCCTAACAGGACCCACGGCAAACGATCCAGCCAACAGTCATCAGTGAGCGCAGCACGCAGAGCAGCCTTATAGGGAACGGTGGAAACGCTCACATAACCCGTTCGCTTGAGGGTGATATGCTGCTGTACGGTGCACCTGCACCCTTAAAGACCGCGCCATCCCTGACCAAAGCTCTGAAATAAACTGGGGGCCCCTGTCCGAAGTAACCTCCGATGGCAGACCAAAACGGGCAACCCAGGCTGAAAGAAACGCACTGACCACATCGGTGGACGCAGTGGAGGACAAAGGGACAACCTCAGGCCACCTAGTGGTTCGATCCACCATGGTCAACAAATGCGTGAAACCCTTCGATGGAGGCAGGGGACCAACCAAATCTACGTTCACATGGTCGAAACGCCTGGCTGGGATTGGAAAAGGTTTCAGGGGGGCTTTGGTGTGCCGTTGAACTTTGGCACGCTGACAGGCAACACAAGAAGCAGCCCATCCCTTAACGTCCTTACGTAACCCAGGCCACACAAAACGAGAACTAACCAACTTCACAGACGCGCGTACACCTGGATGCGAGAGGCAATGGACAGAGTCAAAAATGCGGCGACGCCATCCCGCAGGAACCACGGGCCGAGGCCGTCCTGTGGAGACATCACACAGGAGAGTCGGACCGTTGTCTTGCCACACAATCTCCTCCAGCTGAAGGCCAGAATTGCTGGAGCGGAGGGCAAGAATGTCTGCGTCGCCAAGTTGCTCAGCAGCCATAGCAGAAAAATCTGTCCCTAAAAGCACGGGAGACACCAGCACACGCGAGAGGCAGTCCGCAACAGTGTTAGACTTTCCAGCTACGTGACGGATGTCAGTCGTAAACTCGGAGATGGCTGCTAGGTGTCGTTGCTGACGCGCAGACCAAGGTTCACTCACCTTAGCCATGGCAAACGTGAGTGGTTTATGGTCCACATAGGCAGCAAAAGAACGCCCTTCCAGTAAAAAATGTCGAGTCGCCAAATAAAGGGAAAGCAATTCGCGGTCAAAAACACTGTACTTCTGTTCTCGACTCTGCAGCTTGCGACTGAAAAATACAAGAGGCTGCCACGTATCTGCCACTCGCTGCTCCACAACAGCTCCAACCGCTATGTCTGAAGCATCAGTCGTCAGGGCAATCTCAGCATCTGGGTCCGGATGCGTAAGGAGAGCAGCCTCGGCTAAGGCCGACTTACCTCCATCAAAAGCCGCAGCACAGTCTGCTGTCCAAACCACAAGGTCTGTGGCTTTCTTGGAACGCAGGGCGTCATAAAGCGGTTTTAACAGGTGTGCAGCCCGGGGAATGAACCTGTTGTAGAAGTTCACCATCCCTAAAAACTCCTGCAGGGCCTTGACTGTGACAGGACGGAGAAAATTAGCCACCGCCTGCACTTTAGCGAGCAACGGAACCGCGCCCTGCGCCAAAATGCGATGGCCCAAAAAATCTATAACTGGCAGACCGAACTGACATTTGGCCGGGTTAATGATCAAACCATGGGTTTCCAAACGCTGGAAAACCTCCCTGAGGTGTTTGAGGTGTTCATCAGGGGAGGGGCTGGCCACCAAAATGTCGTCCAGGTACACAAACACGAACTCAAGGTTGCGCAGCACCGAGTCCATCAACCTTTGAAATGTCTGGGCCGCACTCTTCAGACCAAAAGGCATGCGAAGGAACTCAAAAAGTCCAAAAGGAGTGATCACAGCAGTTTTAGGAACGTCTTCGGCCTGCACTGGAACCTGATGGTATCCCCGCACCAGGTCCACTTTAGAAAAAATAAAAGCGCCGCATAAACGAACCAAAAAATCCTGAATGTGAGGAATGGGATAACGGTCTGGCGTTGTGGCATCGTTCAGACGGCGAAAATCCCCGCATGGGCGCCAGCACCCATCTGCTTTGGGCACCATGTGGAGGGGCGAAGCCCAGGGGCTGTTAGAGCGTCTCACGATACCCAGACTCTCCATGGTGGCAAACTCCTCTTTAGCGATGGCCAGTTTTGCTGCATCAAGGCACCGTGCACGAGCAAAAACCGGCGGGCCTTTGGTTGGGATAAAATGCTCCACACCATGCTTAGCAACAGTGGAGGAGAAAGCAGGGATGGTCAAGGACGGGAACTCAGCCAACAAACACTGACAAACATCCTTGCAGGACAAACAATGTGCATGACAGGTCCCGCTCCCCCAGCCGCACATGGGACAGTTGAAAAAGTAACCGCGTCGATCAGCCTGCGGTTACCGATGTCCACCAACAGACCATGTGCACAAAAAATCTGCACCGATGATGGGAACAGAAACGGAGGCAACAACAAACTCCCACGTGAACGTACATCCGTGAAAACAAACCGTTGTCCATTTGGTCCCAAAGGTCCCGATAGCAGATCCGTTAGCCGCACAGAGCGGCGGGCCCCCGGTGGATGTCTCTGTGCCGGTGGGGGGAACCAAGCTCTTCTGGGAGCCAGAGTCCACCAGGGAGCGAGGTCCGGAGCGAGAGTCCGTGACAAAAAGCAGCTCTCCACGTTCGCCAGCACCCACAGCTGCTGCTGAGCGCCGGCTGCTGCGTTTCGAACTCCAAAATGAACAAGGCGGGACACAGCGCTTCGCCTTCTTGCCGAACTTCTGATGGAAGCGGCACAGGGAACTCCCGCGGCGCGCACTCACGCCGACTGCAGACACCGAAACAGGAACCTCCTCCGTCTCCTGCTGGGTCAGCTGGACCTCCGATGTCACCTGCTGCACAGCGAAACGCCTGGTCACCAGCAGGACTCGATCCGCTTCTTCAGCCAGTCCTCTGTAATCTCCCGCGGCCAAGCAAGGAGGGTTGGCCAAAACCGCGCGAACAGGTGGCGGGAGCTGCCGCAGAAAAATGTGCGGGAAAAGAAAACCGCCTTCATCCGAGCCGAGCAGCGATAGCATGCTGTCCATGAGGTCAACGGCCGAACTGTCTCCCAGGCCCGACATGCTCAGGATCCTCTCCGCTCTCTCCGAAGCAGACAGGCTGTATCTCCGTAGCAGAAGCTCCTTCAGCCCCGCAGAGGAGGGGTCCGCAGCAGCGGCATAGCGCTGCGTGTGGACTGCTGATCCAGTGCAGCCACCAACAAGTAGTACCTGGCGTCGTCCACGTGCACACCGCGTAGATGGAAAAGAGCCTCGACATGCTGGAACCAGGAGGCGGGATCGCTCTGCCAGAACTCAGGCAGCTTCACGGCGCCAGCGGCAGCTAGCATGGCCGGGTCCACACGCGCGTGAGATGGTGAGGTTGTGGATGAAGCAGAAGAAACCTGCGTGTCTGCTGGTTCTGAC
Source organism: Oryzias woworae (assembly GCA_016861445.1). Lineage (NCBI taxonomy): Eukaryota > Metazoa > Chordata > Actinopteri > Beloniformes > Adrianichthyidae > Oryzias > Oryzias woworae. Next base: position 424,577 of record BOLG01000460.1, read on the forward strand.
ATGCTCACGATAGAGGTCACCAATGTGGCAATGAAGAAAAGACACTTCTTATCTTCAGGACATGAAACTTTATTCACGCATATGCCAACTGACAAAAAGGCGGTAAAGTCCACTTTATATAGGAACAGACAAAACCACGCCCCCTGCAACCATGAAGCCTGCTGGGTGTGTAGTCTAAAGTTACATGGGCAACGCCACAATATATAACTTATTTATAATGAAATTATTGTTGGTATTTGTACATGTATTTCAGGTTATCTTCAAATGTTTAACTGAGTGGTAGAACATATTTTAAGTGTTTCAAGGATTCAAAGGATTTATAATCATGTGTACAGTAAGGAAACAGGTTTCCCTGTACAGACATTCCTACTTTGCTTTCACCCTGAATGCCATAAACAATGACAAATAAATAAACAATGTTGCTACTGCACTTACCAATGTCCAATGTTCAGGAGTCTGATGGCAGAGGGAAAGGAGGAGTTCCTGAGTCTTCTCGTCCTGCACCTCCCTCTCCTGCACCTCCCACCTGAGGGGAGGAGCGTGAACAGACCTTGTTGGGGGTGGGTGGGGTCTCTGATGATGGAGGCAGCTCTCCTGTGGACGTTGTTGGATGCTCTGCAGAGAGGGCATAGGAGTCCCGGTGATCTTAGACACAGTTTTAACTACTCTCTGCAGGCGTCTGCGCTCCACGGTGATGCAGCTGCTCAGAATAGACTCGACCACGCAGCTGTAGAAGTTGCTGAGGATCTGTGGTGACATGCCGTTATGAGATGATGTTTACGGAGTGTATTTTGCAAGCTATAAATCAGTGGTTGTCATCTGTTTGGTCAGCACGTATGGTGTTTTTGCGGTCTTTATTACTTCAATTTGTTATATTACTTATTTTTGGTTTGTAGTGAATCTTTTGGCATGATGGCAAAACTTTGTCTCCTCCTTTTCAAAAAAATTCAACAGATCTCTATCTTTTATTACTTTTGCATCAACATTTCCCGTGTTGATTTGGACAATGTGCTTCAAATAAGATTACATGTGAAAGTGTCCTGCACCAGTCCTTCATTTTTTTTCAAGCTGAAAAAAATTGTTTTTCCTAAATAAACTGATATTTGATCACTTGCACTATTTTGCACAAGCTATAAATCAGTGGTTGTCGTCTGTTTGGTCAGCAGGTATGGTGTTTTTGCGGTCTTTATTACTTCAATTTGTTATATTACTTATTTTTGGTTTGTAGTGAATCTTTTGTAAAGTTTTATAATCTCTCAGTTTTACTGCTTGCGTGTTTCACTCTTTGTATTAGAATAAACGACCGCTGGTCCTTACAACCGTAAAAACGTTCTGTCTGTGATCCACAGTTCTTCCACGTTCCAGCCACACATTGCTCCCTAGCCTGTGTGACACTTGCTGCTGGCCCAGATTGCCCCTAGATCTGGCACCGGTAACATAGACAAACTCTACACGGAGGCCTGGGGATCCTAAATGAAACAAAAGATTGTGATGGGATGTATTTTTTTTTACATCCTTGACTCTGGATGTAAAAGAATAGGGGCGCAACTCTGTAATTAACTCTGTAATCAAATGAAAATCAACTGAAAAAGGTGTTATATGAATTCAATAATCCTAAAATAATGACTTGAACGAGGTGTGGATTAGGAGGGGAAAACACAGCATTACTTTAACAATGCATTGCGAATAACCTTGGTAATTTTATACTTTTACTCATTAAATGTTACTGGTATACATAATTATCTACAGTCAATTAAAAAGGGTATTTATAGAAGAACTAGGAAAAACGCTTATCCACAAGCTGTGATAGTACAAGCCACTAGGCAAAATGATTTGAACTCTTTTTTAAATTATCAACTGAATGTAGCGTGGGAAACAGGTACAAAAGGAGCATTTAAATGTTCTATGTATTTTCAAAAAGGGATAAACTTCAAAGATCTTTGAATTAACTATTCACAACAGCATCCACTTTTAAGAGTTCTTTCAACAATTTTTCACGTTTCAACAAAGCCATTGTATGCCGTTTCTCTTGGAGAGTTTTCTCTTCCTCTGCAACTATGCATCAATTTAAGCATGCCTCATGGTGCAATTTTAGTTTGGCCATGCGTCACTGTTGTAAAAGAAAGAAAAAAAAATGACTTTGTATGATTTCAAGACAAGATAACTACGTATGGTCCAAAGAAAATGTTATCACGTTTAAGTTGTTACTTGCATGGATGATCTGCCATCCCAACAAGTGAGATTCTACCAAATCAAAAAATATTTGTAAGTAAATATGTCATTGAAATGTCCTTTCTAATGTGTTTACATGATTGTTTATGTGCAGCTTGTCCTCCTCTGTGCTTCAAGGGTTTATATGCACAACAGTCAGATCTTTAGGAAAGAGTCAAATCAAGAATCTGATTAAAGCCTGTCGGAGAAAAGGCACAAATAAGGTTCCATTGGTGGAGACTCAGGTGAGATGGAAAGAGTGCTTGTAAACTAGTGCAAGAATAGAACTTGTCCAAAATGATTTTTTGCTAAGAGTTTTTCATTTTGAACTGAAGACTATTGTGATGTAGTCTTTAAAGATACTTTTTATTTCAGATCATTTTTATAACAATATTTGGTTTTACCCAACAGCTGACCTGCATGTCCAACCAAATCAAAGAAGAGTCAGATGCCACCAGCTTCTTCCTTTATCCTCCAGATGTGCTGCTTTACTATGAGTAGGAATATTTTTTATACAAATTATGATCACGATATATTTTAAATTTAATTTGCAAAAACTTTTAAAATATGACTGTTGTGTTTTCTCTTTATGGTCACAGTTACTCTCTAGTGACACGGAGCAGCTGCAGGTCTAATTTTCAAGAGCTGGCTGATGCAGACTTCTCCGTCTTTTCTCCAGTGAGATACAGGCTTTATTTGAAAATGCAAGGAGCTGCTTGGTGAGGATAAAGCAACGCCAGCAGATTTGAATGCAAACAGGTTTAATTTACTTGAAATTATTTTTATTTGACTGGACTGCAACAATAATACACAATAATGAAAATGGTTACCTTAGAAACATGAACACCTTTCAGCCAAATATAATACTATTGTTTCTACAGATGTTACGAGACTATAGAGCTGTTGGATCTCATCACAAGATTGTATCAAAGATTAATTGGTGCGGTAAGCTTATGAGAGACTTGAGTTTTCAAATAATTTTAATACTCTATTTTTAAGGGAATAACAAGCACAAGTTTGACTGAGGACAATATATCCGTTTTGGGGAACATGTGCTGCACACTCGGTGGCTCCTACATCCAAAGCTCTCATCCATCCATACTGGAACAACTCAAAAACTGTCCAGATCTCACTGTTGATCAAACAGCTGCAGTTGAAACCCTTCTGACCAATGGAAATACACCTTATGGGTATTGTAGGCTATAATTCGCCGATTATGCCTAAGTGCGTGCTCAAAAATCGAGGTCTGGAACGATTTTGAGATTTTCCACCAAAAGATTATTCCTGACACCAAAATATCTAATACATGAATTCAGGGTCTCCAGCTGTCCCTAGAAACGCATCTAGTGGATGCTCTTCTCCGTGCACGAAGAATAGAGACACCCTATTTCCCTTTGACCCAGAGTTTTATACACGATATACAAAAAGAAGGTTGGATCAAAATAAGAGGTTGGATCTTCTCCCTGGAGATGCATTTTCCCACTGTCTGCCTTTTCCCTTTCGCAGGTGTCTCTGCTCCTCGTTAACTCCTTATCAGCTCTCCGTTCACTCCCGCATGCACACATTTGTTTCAAAGCGGCGTACTTCCTATATGAACTAACCTTGTATGCTGTGGGAAACTATCCTATCATTCATTCACACAATCATAAAAATGTCTGCAAAGTTTAAACCATGAAAAACCTTTTTGTTTAAGTATTCAATGTCTACCAAGTTTAGCACTTTTAACACTAACTTTTCATACTGGTTAAAACTGAATTGTTATGACACACACATAAGTATTTGTTTATTTAGACTTCATTTCTTCAGTATTTAAACTGAATCTTTTTGAAATTCTACAATTCACAAATTGCAGTTTTGTGTCTTTCAGAGACTATAGTGTCCTCAAAAACATCATTTTGTTTGTTTTTTATGATCAGAGTTCCTTCAACATGGAATGAACAAACTCAAAAAGACCTTGGGATGTTAACTCTGTATTTGCCTTCATCTTTCTATCAAGGCTTTGATCAGGTGAGTTAAGGTGCATTCATGTGTTTAGAAGGGAAGCTCTCAGGAATGGAGGATCAAGTTGGAGCTCATAAACCTCTTTTACTGGCAGAACACAAAGCGTAACTTCCTGAAATACTTTCTGATCGTTTTTAGTGGAGTGAGCAGAGAACAGAGGAGGCAACTGAAGAAAGACATAAGACAGTCCATCAAAAGTGATTCAGAACAACCTGCAGGTCAGTCTGCTTCTGTAAATGTGTCTTTATCTTTCTGTTTACTTTCTTGTCTAAGTTTTTCTGACGTTCTTTGACAGAATGCACAGCTGGAATAATCACTCAGGTCACAATCAGTGACCCCACCTTCCCCTTTGACTATAACATCGATCAATTCAACAACTGTCTGTCAGTTTCAACTGTCAAAGACAACTTGGATGCCATCACAGAAACGGTGGATCAGGAGGAATACCTCAAGATTGTTCTCTATAAACTACGAGAGGTGAGTAAAGATCCTTCATAGACACAATAAAATCAGTTGGTTCATCAGTGATGCTGTTATATATAAGAAAATTGGATGGTTTTGGGGTAATCTTTATGGTTGGAGAGCACAACAAACACTTGGTTTATTCTTGTGGGTAGTGAGAATTGAACAAGTAACATTCTAGCTGGAAGTCTCAATTCTAAATTCTAAAAAACCGTTTGGCGTTGTCCCCAAGTCTCTACGACTTACGGTTCCGTAGATACTTCCAATTTTTTGAGATTTTTTTCTGTAACTTTTGAACGGAAAGTCGTAGAGACTCAGGGACAACTCCAGTGTGTTCAGAAGGGCCGAAGTATGTCTAACGGGTTAGGGTTAGGGGTTAGGGTTAGGGTTAGAGGGTTAGGGTTAGGGGTTAGGGGTTAGGGTTAGGGTTAGAGGGTTAGGGGTTAAGGGTTAGGGGTTAGGGTTAGGGTTTAGGGTTAAGGTTAGGGGTTAGGGGTTAGGGGTTAGGGTTAGGGTTAGAGGGTTAGGTTTAGGGTTAGGGTAAATGGGGTTTAAGCGACGTTGTCCACCCCCGGTAACTCGGGAACGGAAGGTCGTAGAGAGAAAATAACAAGTCCTACCTCAGTGGACAAAGGGGTAAAAAACCGTTTGGCGTTGTCCCCAAGTCTCTACGACTTACGGTTCCGGAGATACTTTGAGAATTTTTTCTGCAACTTTTGGACGGAAAGTCGTAGAGGCTCTGTGACAACACCAGGGTGTTCAGAAGGGCCGAATTATGTCTGACGAACGTTGGTTTCAATTCTTTAGGACCTTCCGTTCAAAAGTTATTGGCCAAAAACCATTTTTGGAAAAAACGCTAGGCGGAAATTGCTTTGTTTTGGGCCGAAATCCTCAATGCAAAAACAATTTAGGAGCACGTTTCAGAGCATTTGGAGTCTATTGGTAGTGGTTTGTAGTGAAGGATTTTGAAAACTTTTGTTCCTACTAAATGGCGCCATTACTTGAAACTTTGGTTCTGGTAAGGGAAAGCGTCTTGGATGGGTGTCTAAAGGTGAGAAAAGTGGTAAGAACAAGGTCATTGTCTTTTTTTACAGGTAGACTCTTTGGTTAGGCCCCAGTTGTTCATTAACTGTGCACAATTACTGTATTCTAAAGTGCAGGGCACAGTAAATGTGCACAGTCCTTTTTAGTGATTGCTTGATGTGTTTTGGTGAGATTCGGATCTGCGTCCGCCTCCGTTATGTGTGAAAACACACAAAAAGAACTCAACCCTTTTCTGACAGTGGACTGGACGGGGAAAACAGGTTTTGACAAGTGGAACGGACATGTTGGGTCTCACCTGTAACTTTAATTCTACTGATTGTAATTGGATAATTTAAAAAGATTGTTGCTGTTTAGTGATTACTTGATGTATTTCGGTGAAATTCAGATCTGCGTCAGCCTCGTTTATGTGTGCAAACACACAGAAAAAATGTGCCCCTTTTCTGACAGTGGACTAGACGGGGAAAACGGGTTTTTACAAGTGGAACGGACACGTTGGGTCTCACCTGTAACTTTAATTCTACTGATTGGAATTGGATCGTTTAAAAAGATTGTGGCTGTTTAGTGATTACTTGATGTGTTTTGGTGAGATTCAGATCTGCATCATTCTCCATTAGGTGTGAAAACACACAAAAAGAACTCGACCCTTTTCTGACAGTGAACTGGACGGGGAAAACGGTTTTTGACAAGTGGAATGGACATGTTGGGTCTCACCTGTAACTTTAATTCTACTATTGGATCATTTAAAAAGATTGTGGATGTTTACTGATTACTTGATGTGTTTTGGTGAGATTCAGATTTGCGTCGGCCTCCGTTATGTGTACAAACACACAGAAAAGAACTCATCCCTTATCTGACAGTGGACTGGACGGGGAAAATAGGTTTTGACAAGTGGAAGGGACATGTTGGGTCTCACCTGTAACTTCAATTCTACGGATTGGATTTGGATCATTTAAAAAGATTGTAGATGTTTACTGATTACTTGATGTGTTTTGGTGAGAATCAGATCGGCATCAGCCTCCGTTATGTGTGAAAACACACAAAAAGAACTCATCCCTTTTCCAACATTGGACTGGACGGGGAAACCGGGTTTTGACAAGTGGAACGGACATGTTCGGTCTCAACTGTAACTTTAATTCTACGGATTGGATTTGGATCATTTAAAAAGATTGTAGATGTTTACTGATTACTTGATGTGTTTTGGTGAGTTTCAGATCTGTGTCAGCCTCCATTATGTGTGCAAACACACAGAAAAGAACTCATCCCTTTTCTGACAGTGAACTAGACGGGAAAAAACGGGTTTTGACAAGTGGAACGGACATTTTGGGTCTCACCTGTAACTTTAATTCTACTGATTGGAATTGGATCATTGTAAAATATTGTGGCTGTTTAGTGATCACTTGATATGTTTTGGTGAGAATCAGATCTGCGTCAGCCTCCGTTATGTATGAAAACACACAAAAAGAACTCAACCCTTTTCTAACAATGGACTGGACGGGGAAAACGGGTTTTGACAAGTGGAACGGACATGTTGGGTCTCACCTGTAACTTTAGTTCTACTGATTGGAATTGGATCGTTTAAAAAGATTGTGGCTGTTTAGTGATTACTTGATGTGTTTTGGTGAGATTCAGATCTGCATCATTCTCCATTAGGTGTGAAAACACACAAAAAGAACTCGACCCTTTTCTGACAGTGAACTGGACGGGGAAAACGGTTTTTGACAAGTGGAATGGACATGTTGGGTCTCACCTGTAACTTTAATTCTACTATTGGATCATTTAAAAAGATTGTGGATGTTTACTGATTACTTGATGTGTTTTGGTGAGATTCAGATTTGCGTCGGCCTCCGTTATGTGTACAAACACACAGAAAAGAACTCATCCCTTATCTGACAGTGGACTGGACGGGGAAAATAGGTTTTGACAAGTGGAAGGGACATGTTGGGTCTCACCTGTAACTTCAATTCTACGGATTGGATTTGGATCATTTAAAAAGATTGTAGATGTTTACTGATTACTTGATGTGTTTTGGTGAGAAACAGATCATCATCAGCCTCCGTTATGTGTGAAAACACACAAAAAGAACTCATCCCTTTTCCAACATTGGACTGGACGGGGAAACCGGGTTTTGACAAGTGGAACGGACATGTTCGGTCTCAACTGTAACTTTAATTCTACGGATTGGATTTGGATCATTTAAAAAGATTGTAGATGTTTACTGATTACTTGATGTGTTTTGGTGAGTTTCAGATCTGTGTCAGCCTCCATTATGTGTGCAAACACACAGAAAAGAACTCATCCCTTTTCTGACAGTGAACTAGACGGGAAAAACGGGTTTTGACAAGTGGAACGGACATGTTGGGTCTCACCTGTAACTTTAGTTCTACTGATTGGAATTGGATCATTGTAAAAGATTGTGGCTGTTTAGTGATCACTTGATATGTTTTGGTGAGAATCAGACCTGCGTCGGCCTCCGTTATGTGTACAAACAAACAGAAAAGAACTCATCCCTTATCTGACAGTGGACTGGACGGGGAAAACAGGTTTTGACAAGTGGAATGGACATGTTGGGTCTCACCTGTAACTTCAATTCTACTGATAAGAATTGGATCATTGTAAAAGATTGTGGCTGTTTACTGATTACTTACTATGTTTTGGTGAGAATCAGATCTGCGTCAGCCTCCGTTATGTGTGAAAACACACAAAAAGAACTCATCCCTTTTCTAACATTGGACTGGACAGGGAAACCGGGTTTTGACAAGTGGAACGGACATGTTGGGTCTCACCTGTATCTTTAATTCTACTGGATAGAATTGGATCATTTGAAAAGTTTGTGGCTGTTTATTGATTACTTGATGTGTGTTGGTGAGATTCAGACCTGCGTCAGCCTCCATTATGTGTGCAAACACACAGAAAAGGACACGACCTTTTCTGACGGTAGATTGGACGGGGAAAACTGGTTTTTACAAGTGGAACGGACATGTTGGGTCTCACCTGTAACTTTAATTCTACTGATTGGAATTGGATCATTTAAAAAGATTGTGGCTGTTTATTGATTACTTCATGTGTGTTGGTGAGATTCAGATGTGCGTCAGCCTCCATTATGTGTGCAAACACACAAAACGAACTCAACCCTTTTCTAACATCGGAATGGACGGGGAAAACGTGTTTTGACAAGTGGAACGGACATGTTGGGTCTCACCTGTAACTTAAATTCTACGGATTGGATTTGGATCATTTAAAAAGATTGTAGATGTTTAGTGATTACTTGATGTGTTTTGGTGAGAATCAGATCTGCGTCAGCCTCCGTTATGTGTGAAAACACACAAAAAGAACTCATCCCTTTTCTAACATTGGACTGGACGGGGAAACCGGGTTTTGACAAGTGGAACGGACATGTTCGGTCTCACCTGTAACTTTAATTCTACTGATTGGAATTGGATCATTGTAAAAGATTGTGGCTGTTTAGTGATCACTTGATATGTTTTGGTGAGAATCAGACCTGCGTCGGCCTCCGTTATGTGTACAAACACACAGAAAAGAACTCATCCCTTATCTGACAGTAGACTGGACGGGGAAAACAGGTTTTTACAAGTGGAACGGACATGTTGGGTCTCACCTGTAACTTTAATGCTACTATTGGATCATTTAAAAAGATTGTGGATGTTTACTGATTACTTGATGTGTTTTGGTGAGATTCAGATTTGCGTCGGCCTCCATTATGTGTACAAACACACAGAAAATAACTCATCCTTTATCTGACAGTGGACTGGACGGGGAAAATAGGTTTTGACAAGTGGACGGGACATGTTGGGTCTCACCTGTAACTTCAATTCTACGGATTGGATTTGGATCATTTAAAAAGATTGTAGATGTTTACTGATTACTTGATGTGTTTTGGTGAGAATCAGATCGGCATCAGCCTCCGTTATGTGTGCAAACACACAAAACGAACTCAACCCTTTTCTAACATCGGAATGGACGGGGAAAACGTGTTTTGACAAGTGGAACGGACATGTTGGGTCTCACCTGTAACTTAAATTCTACGGATTGGATTTGGATCATTTAAAAAGATTGTAGATGTTTAGTGATTACTTGATGTGTTTTGGTGAGAATCAGATCTGCGTCAGCCTCCATTATGTGTGAAAACACACAAAAAGAACTCATCCCTTTTCTAACATTGGACTGGACGGGGAAACCGGGTTTTGACAAGTGGAACGGACATGTTCGGTCTCACCTGTAACTTTAATTCTACTGATTGGAATTGGATCATTGTAAAAGATTGTGGCTGTTTAGTGATCACTTGATATGTTTTGGTGAGAATCAGACCTGCGTCGGCCTCCGTTATGTGTACAAACACACAGAAAAGAACTCATCCCTTATCTGACAGTAGACTGGACGGGGAAAACAGGTTTTTACAAGTGGAACGGACATGGCGGGTCTCACCTGTAACTTTAATGCTACTATTGGATCATTTAAAAAGATTGTGGATGTTTACTGATTACTTGATGTGTTTTGGTGAGATTCAGATTTGCGTCGGCCTCCGTTATGTGTACAAACACACAGAAAATAACTCATCCCTTATCTGACAGTGGACTGGACGGGGAAAACAGGTTTTGACAAGTGGAACGGACATGTTGGGTCTCACCTGTAACTTTAATTCTACTGATAAGAATTGGATCATTGTAAAAGATTGTGGCTGTTTACTGATTACTTCATATGTTTTGGTGAGAATCAGATCTGCGTCAGCCTCCGTTATGTGTGAAAACACACAAAAAGAACTCATCCCTTTTCTAACATTGGACTGGACAGGGAAACCGGGTTTTGACAAGTGGAACAGACATGTTGGGTCTCACCTGTAACTTTAATTCTACTGGATAGAATTGGATCATTTGAAAAGTTTGTGGCTGTTTATTGATTACTTGATGTGTGTTGGTGAGATTCAGACCTGCGTCAGCCTCCATTATGTGTGCAAACACACAGAAAAGGACACGACCTTTACTGACGGTAGATTGGACGGGGAAAACTGGTTTTTACAAGTGGAACGGACATGTTGGGTCTCACCTGTAACTTTAATTCTACTGATTGGAATTGGATCATTTAAAAAGATTGTGGCTGTTTATTGATTACTTGATGTGTGTTGGTGAGATTCAGATGTGCGTCAGCCTCCATTATGTGTGCAAACACACAAAACGAACTCAACCCTTTTCTAACATCGGACTGGAAGGGGAAAACGTGTTTTTACAAGTGGAACGGACATGTTGGGTCTCACCTGTAACTTCAATTCTACTAGATAGAATTGGATCATTTGAAAAGTTTGTGGCTGTTTATTGATTACTTGATGTGTGTTGGTGAGATTCAGACCTGCGTCAGCCTCCATTATGTGTGCAAACACACAGAAAAGGACACGACCTTTTCTGACAGTAGATTGGACGGGGAAAACTGGTTTTTACAAGTGGAACGGACATGTTGGGTCTCACCTGTAACTTTAATTCTACTGATTGGAATTGGATCATTTAAAAAGATTGTGGCTGTTTATTGATTACTTGATGTGTGTTGGTGAGATTCAGATGTGCGTCAGCCTCCATTATGTGTGCAAACACACAAAACGAACTCAACCCTTTTCTAACATCGGACTGGACGGGGAAAACGTGTTTTGACAAGTGGAACGGACATGTTGGGTCTCACCTGTAACTTTAATTCTAATATTGGATAATTTAAAAAGATTGTGGATGTTTACTGATTACTTGATGTGTTTTGGTGAGATTCAGATCTGCGTCGGCCTCCGTTATGTGTACAAACACACAGAAAAGAACTCATCCCTTTTCTGACAGTGGACTGGACGGGGAAAACAGGTTTTGACAAGTGGAACGGACATGTTGGGTCTCACCTGTAATTTCAATTCTACTGATAAGAATTGGATCATTGTAAAAGATTGTGGCTGTTTACTGATTACTTGATATGTTTTGGTGAGAATCAGATCTGCGTCAGCCTCCGTTATGTGTGAAAACACACAAAAAGAACTCAACCCTTTTCTAACAATGGACTGGACGGGGAAACCGGGTTTTGACAAGTGTAACGGACATGTTCGGTCTCACCTGTAACTTTAATTCTACGGATTGGATTTGGATTATTTAAAAAGATTGTAGATAGTTACTGATTACTTGATGTGTTTTGGTGAGTTTCAGATCTGCGTCAGCCTCCATTATGTGTGAAAACACACAAAAAGAACTCAACCCTTTTCTAACATTGGACTGGACGGGGGAAAACGGGTTTTGACAAATGGAACGGACATGTTGGGTCTCACCTGTAACTTCAATTCTACTGATTGGAATTGATCATTTAAAAAGATTGTAGATGTTTACTAATTACTTGTGTTTTGGTAAGATTTAGATCTGCGTCAGCCTCCGTTATGTGTGAAAACACACAAAAAGAACTCAACCCTTTTCTAACAATGGACTGGACGGGGAAACCGGGTTTTGACAAGTGGAACGGACATTTTGGGTCTCACCTGTAAGTTTAATTCTACGGATTGGATTTGAATTATTTAAAAAGATTGTAGATGTTTACTGATTACTTCATGTGTTTTGGTGAGTTTCAGATCTGCGTCAGCCTCCATTATGTGTGAAAACACACAAAAAGAACTCAACCCTTTTCTAACATTGGACTGGACGGGGAAACCGGGTTTTGACAAGTGGAACGGACATGTTCGGTCTCACCTGTAACTTTAATTCTACTGATTGGAATTGGATCATTGTAAAAGATTGTGGCTGTTTAGTGATCACTTAATATGTTTTGGTGAGAATCAGACCTGCGTCGGCCTCCATTATGTGTGAAAACAAACAGAAAGGAACTCATCCCTTTTCTGACAGTGAACTGGACGGGAAAAACGGGTTTTTACAAGTGGAACGGACATGTTGGGTCTCACCTGTAACTTTAATGCTACTATTGGATCATTTAAAAAGATTGTGGATGTTTACTGATTACTTGATGTGTTTTGGTGAGATTCAGATTTGCGTCGGCCTCCGTTATGTGTACAAACACACAGAAAATAACTCATCCCTTATCTGACAGTGGACTGGACGGGGAAAATAGGTTTTGACAAGTGGAAGGGACATGTTGGGTCTCACCTGTAACTTCAATTCTACGGATTGGATTTGGATCATTTAAAAAGATTGTAGATGTTTACTGATTACTTGATGTGTTTTGGTGAGAATCAGATCAGCATCAGCCTCCGTTATGTGTGAAAACACACAAAAAGAACTCATCCCTTTTCCAACATTGGACTGGACGGGGAAACCGGATTTTGACAAGTGGAACGGACATGTTCGGTCTCAACTGTAACTTTAATTCTACGGATTGGATTTGGATCATTTAAAAAGATTGTAGATGTTTACTGATTACTTGATGTGTTTTGGTGAGTTTCAGATCTGTGTCAGCCTCCATTATGTGTGCAAACACACAGAAAAGAACTCATCCCTTTTCTGACAGTGAACTAGACGGGAAAAACGGGTTTTGACAAGTGGAACGGACATTTTGGGTCTCACCTGTAACTTTAATTCTACTGATTGGAATTGGATCATTGTAAAATATTGTGGCTGTTTAGTGATCACTTGATATGTTTTGGTGAGAATCAGATCTGCGTCAGCCTCCGTTATTTATGAAAACACACAAAAAGAACTCAACCCTTTTCTAACAATGGACTGGACGGGGAAAACGGGTTTTGACAAGTGGAACGGACATGTTGGGTCTCACCTGTAACTTTAGTTCTACTGATTGGAATTGGATCATTGTAAAAGATTGTGGCTGTTTAGTGATCACTTGATATGTTTTGGTGAGAATCAGACCTGCGTCGGCCTCCGTTATGTGTACAAACACACAGAAAAGAACTCATCCCTTATCTGACAGTGGACTGGACGGGGAAAACAGGTTTTGACAAGTGGAATGGACATGTTGGGTCTCACCTGTAACTTCAATTCTACTGATAAGAATTGGATCATTGTAAAAGATTGTGGCTGTTTACTGATTACTTACTATGTTTTGGTGAGAATCAGATCTGCGTCAGCCTCCGTTATGTGTGAAAACACACAAAAAGAACTCATCCCTTTTCTAACATTGGACTGGACAGGGAAACCGGGTTTTGACAAGTGGAACGGACATGTTGGGTCTCACCTGTATCTTTAATTCTACTGGATAGAATTGGATCATTTGAAAAGTTTGTGGCTGTTTATTGATTACTTGATGTGTGTTGGTGAGATTCAGACCTGCGTCAGCCTCCATTATGTGTGCAAACACACAGAAAAGGACACGACCTTTTCTGACGGTAGATTGGACGGGGAAAACTGGTTTTTACAAGTGGAACGGACATGTTGGGTCTCACCTGTAACTTTAATTCTACTGATTGGAATTGGATCATTTAAAAAGATTGTGGCTGTTTATTGATTACTTGATGTGTGTTGGTGAGATTCAGATGTGTGTCAGCCTCCATTATGTGTGCAAACACACAAAACGAACTCAACCCTTTTCTAACATCGGAATGGACGGGGAAAACGTGTTTTGACAAGTGGAACGGACATGTTGGGTCTCACCTGTAACTTAAATTCTACGGATTGGATTTGGATCATTTAAAAAGATTGTAGATGTTTAGTGATTACTTGATGTGTTTTGGTGAGAATCAGATCTGCGTCAGCCTCCATTATGTGTGAAAACACACAAAAAGAACTCATCCCTTTTCTAACATTGGACTGGACGGGGAAACCGGGTTTTGACAAGTGGAACGGACATGTTCGGTCTCACCTGTAACTTTAATTCTACTGATTGGAATTGGATCATTGTAAAAGATTGTGGCTGTTTAGTGATCACTTGATATGTTTTGGTGAGAATCAGACCTGCGTCGGCCTCCGTTATGTGTACAAACACACAGAAAAGAACTCATCCCTTATCTGACAGTAGACTGGACGGGGAAAACAGGTTTTCACAAGTGGAACGGACATGTTGGGTCTCACCTGTAACTTTAATGCTACTATTGGATCATTTAAAAAGATTGTGGATGTTTACTGATTACTTGATGTGTTTTGGTGAGATTCAGATTTGCGTCGGCCTCCGTTATGTGTACAAACACACAGAAAATAACTCATCCCTTATCTGACAGTGGACTGGACGGGGAAAACAGGTTTTGACAAGTGGAACGGACATGTTGGGTCTCACCTGTAACTTCAATTCTACTGATAAGAATTGGATCATTGTAAAAGATTGTGGCTGTTTACTGATTACTTCATATGTTTTGGTGAGAATCAGATCTGCGTCAGCCTCCATTATGTGTGCAAACACACAAAACGAACTCAACCCTTTTCTAACATCGGACTGGACGGGGAAAACGTGTTTTGACAAGTGGAACGGACATGTTGGGTCTCACCTGTAACTTTAATTCTACTGATTGGAATTGGATCATTTAAAAAGATTGTGGCTGTTTATTGATTACTTGATGTGTGTTGGTGAGATTCAGATGTGCGTCAGCCTCCATTATGTGTGCAAACACACAAAACGAACTCAACCCTTTTCTAACATCGGACTGGACGGGGAAAACGTGTTTTGACAAGTGGAACGGACATGTTGGGTCTCACCTGTAACTTCAATTCTACTAGATAGAATTGGATCATTTGAAAAGTTTGTGGCTGTTTATTGATTACTTGATGTGTGTTGGTGAGATTCAGACCTGCGTCAGCCTCCATTATGTGTGCAAACACACAGAAAAGGACACGACCTTTTCTGACGGTAGATTGGACGGGGAAAACTGGTTTTTACAAGTGGAACGGACATGTTGGGTCTCACCTGTAACTTTAATTCTACTGATTGGAATTGGATCATTTAAAAAGATTGTGGCTGTTTATTGATTACTTGATGTGTGTTGGTGAGATTCAGATGTGCGTCAGCCTCCATTATGTGTGCAAACACACAAAACGAACTCAACCCTTTTCTAACATCGGACTGGAAGGGGAAAACGTGTTTTGACAAGTGGAACGGACATGTTGGGTCTCACCTGTAACTTTAATTCTACTATTGGATAATTTAAAAAGATTGTGGATGTTTACTGATTACTTGATGTGTTTTGGTGAGATTCAGATCTGCGTCGGCCTCCGTTATGTGTACAAACACACAGAATAAAACTCATCTCTTTTCTGACAGTGGACTGGACGGGGAAAACAGGTTTTGACAAGTGGAACGGACATGTTGGGTCTCACCTGTAACTTCAATTCTACTGATAAGAATTGGATCATTGTAAAAGATTGTGGCTGTTTACTGATTACTTGATATGTTTTGGTGAGAATCAGATCTGCGTCAGCCTCCGTTATGTGTGAAAACACACAAAAAGAACTCAACCCTTTTCTAACAATGGACTGGACGGGGAAACCGGGTTTTGACAAGTGGAACGGACATGTTCGGTCTCACCTGTAACTTTAATTCTACGGATTGGATTTGGATTATTTAAAAAGATTGTAGATGTTTACTGATTACTTGATGTGTTTTGGTGAGTTTCAGATCTGCGTCAGCCTCCATTATGTGTGAAAACACACAAAAAGAACTCAACCCTTTTCTAACATTGGACTGGACGGGGAAAACGGGTTTTGACAAATGGAACGGACATGTTGGGTCTCACCTGTAACTTCAATTCTACTGATTGGAATTGATCATTTAAAAAGATTGTAGATGTTTACTAATTACTTGTGTTTTGGTAAGATTTAGATCTGCGTCAGCCTCCGTTATGTGTGAAAACACACAAAAAGAACTCAACCCTTTTCTAACAATGGAATGGACGGGGAAACCGGGTTTTGACAAGTGGAACGGACATTTTGGGTCTCACCTGTAAGTTTAATTCTACGGATTGGATTTGGATTATTTAAAAAGATTGTAGATGTTTACTGATTACTTCATGTGTTTTGGTGAGTTTCAGATCTGCGTCAGCCTCCATTATGTGTGAAAACACACAAAAAGAACTCAACCCTTTTCTAACATTGGACTGGACGGGGAAAACGGGTTTTAAAAATGGAACGGACATGTCGGGTCTCACCTGTAACTTCAATTCAACTGATTGAAATTGATCATTTAAAAAGATTGTAGATGTTTACTAATTACTTGATGTGTTTTGGTGAGTTTCAGATCTGCGTCAGCCTCCATTATGTGTGAAAACAAACAGAAAAGAACTCATCCCTTTTCTGACAGTGAACTGGACGGGAAAAAACGGGTTTTGACAAGTGGAACGGACATTTTGGGTCTCACCTGTAACTTTAATTCTACTGATTGGAATTGGATCATTGTAAAATATTGTGGCTGTTTAATGATGACTTGATATGTTTTGGTGAGAATCAGATCTGCGTCAGCCTCCGTTATGTGTGAAAAGACACAAAAAGAACTCCACCCTTTTCTAACAATGGACTGGACGGAGAAAACGGATTTTGACAAGTGGAACGGACATGTTGGGTCTCACCTTTAACTTTAGTTCTACTGATTGGAATTGGATCATTGTAAAAGATTGTGGCTGTTTAGTGATCACTTGATATGTTTTGGTGAGAATCAGACCTGCGTCGGCCTCCGTTATGTGTACAAACACACAGAAAAGAACTCATCCCTTATCTGACAGTGGACTGGACGGGGAAAACAGGTTTTGACAAGTTGAACGGACATGTTGGGTCTCACCTGTAACTTTAATTCTACTGATTGGAATTGGATCATTTTAAAAGATTGTGGCTGTTTACTGATTACTTGATATGTTTTGGTGAGAATCAGATCTGCGTCAGCCTCCGTTATGTGTGAAAACACACAAAAAGAACTCAACCCTTTTCTAACAATGGACTGGACGGGGAAACCGGGTTTTGACAAGTGGAACGGACATGTTCGGTCTCACCTGTAACTTTAATTCTACGGATTGGATTGGATTATTTAAAAAGATTGTAGATGTTTACTGATTACTTGATGTGTTTTGGTGAGTTTCAGATCTGCGTCAGCCTCCATTATGTGTGAAAACACACAAAAAGAACTCAACCCTTTTCTAACATTGGACTGGACGGGGAAAACGGGTTTTGACAAATGGAACGGACATGTTGGGTCTCACCTGTAACTTCAATTCTACTGATTGGAATTGATCATTTAAAAAGATTGTAGATGTTTACTAATTACTTGTGTTTTGGTAAGATTTAGATCTGCGTCAGCCTCCATTATGTGTGAAAACACACAAAAAGAACTCAACCCTTTTCTAACAATGGAATGGACGGGGAAACCGGGTTTTGACAAGTGGAACGGACATTTTGGGTCTCACCTGTAAGTTTAATTCTACGGATTGGATTTGGATTATTTAAAAAGATTGTAGATGTTTACTGATTACTTCATGTGTTTTGGTGAGTTTCAGATCTGCGTCAGCCTCCATTATGTGTGAAAACACACAAAAAGAACTCAACCCTTTTCTAACATTGGACTGGACGGGGAAAATGGGTTTTAAAAATGGAACGGACATGTCGGGTCTCACCTGTAACTTCAATTCAACTGATTGGAATTGATCATTTAAAAAGATTGTAGATGTTTACTAATTACTTGATGTGTTTTGGTGAGTTTCAGATCTGCGTCAGCCTCCATTATGTGTGAAAACAAACAGAAAAGAACTCATCCCTTTTCTGACAGTGAACTGGACGGGAAAAACGGGTTTTGACAAGTGGAACGGACATTTTGGGTCTCACCTGTAACTTTAATTCTACTGATTGGAATTGGATCATTGTAAAATATTGTGGCTGTTTAATGATGACTTGATATGTTTTGGTGAGAATCAGATCTGCGTCAGCCTCCGTTATGTGTGAAAAGACACAAAAGAACTCCACCCTTTTCTAACAATGGACTGGACGGAGAAAACGGATTTTGACAAGTGGAACGGACATGTTGGGTCTCACCTTTAACTTTAGTTCTACTGATTGGAATTGGATCATTGTAAAAGATTGTGGCTGTTTAGTGATCACTTGATATGTTTTGGTGAGAATCAGACCTGCGTCGGCCTCCGTTATGTGTACAAACACACAGAAAAGAACTCATCCCTTATCTGACAGTGGACTGGACGGGGAAAACAGGTTTTGACAAGTTGAACGGACATGTTGGGTCTCACCTGTAACTTTAATTCTACTGATTGGAATTGGATCATTTTAAAAGATTCTGGATGTTTAGTGATCACTTGATATGTTTTGGTGAGAATCAGATCTGCGTCAGCCTCCGTTATGTGTGAAAACACACAAAAAGAACTCAACCCTTTTCTAACATTGGACTGGACGGGGAAAACGGGTTTTTTACAAGTGGAACGGACATGTTGGGTCTCACCTGTAACTCTAATTCTACTGATTGGAATTGGATCATTTAAAAAGATTGTGGCTGTTTAGTGATTACTTGATGTGTTTTGGTGAGATTTAGATCTGCGTCATCCTCCATTATGTGTGCAAACACACAGAAAAGGAATCGACCTTTTTCTGAGAGTGGACTGGACGGGGAAAACGGATTTTTACAAGTGGAACGGACATGTTGGCTCTCACCTGTAACTTTAATTCTACTGATTGGCATTGAATCATTTTAAAAGATTGTAGCTGTTTAGTGATCACTTGATATGTTTTGGTGAGATTCAGATCTGCATCATAGTCCATTATGTGTGAAAACACACAAAACAAACTCAACCCTTTTCTAACATTGGACTGGACAGGGAAAACGGGTTTTGACAAGTGGAACGGACATTTTGGGTCTCACCTGTAACTTTAATTCTACTGATTGGAATTGGATCATTGTAAAATGTTGTGGCTGTTTAATGATGACTTGATATGTTTTGGTGAGAATCAGATCTGCGTCAGCCTCCGTTATGTGTGAAAAGACACAAAAAGAACTCCACCCTTTTCTAACAATGGACTGGACGGAGAAAACGGATTTTGACAAGTGGAACGGACATGTTGGGTCTCACCTTTAACTTTAGTTCTACTGATTGGAATTGGATCATTGTAAAAGATTGTGGCTGTTTAGTGATCACTTGATATGTTTTGGTGAGAATCAGACCTGCGTCGGCCTCCGTTATGTGTACAAACACACAGAAAAGAACTCATCCCTTATCTGACAGTGGACTGGACGGGGAAAACAGGTTTTGACAAGTTGAACGGACATGTTGGGTCTCACCTGTAACTTTAATTCTACTGATTGGAATTGGATCATTTTAAAAGATTGTGGCTGTTTACTGATTACTTGATATGTTTTGGTGAGAATCAGATCTGCGTCAGCCTCCGTTATGTGTGAAAACACACAAAAAGAACTCAACCCTTTTCTAACAATGGACTGGACGGGGAAACCGGGTTTTGACAAGTGGAACGGACATGTTCGGTCTCACCTGTAACTTTAATTCTACGGATTGGATTTGGATTATTTAAAAAGATTGTAGATGTTTACTGATTACTTGATGTGTTTTGGTGAGTTTCAGATCTGCGTCAGCCTCCATTATGTGTGAAAACACACAAAAAGAACTCAACCCTTTTCTAACATTGGACTGGACGGGGAAAACGGGTTTTGACAAATGGAACGGACATGTTGGGTCTCACCTGTAACTTCAATTCTACTGATTGGAATTGATCATTCAAAAAGATTGTAGATGTTTACTAATTACTTGTGTTTTGGTAAGATTTAGATCTGCGTCAGCCTCCGTTATGTGTGAAAACACACAAAAAGAACTCAACCCTTTTCTAACAATGGAATGGACGGGGAAACCGGGTTTTGACAAGTGGAACGGACATTTTGGGTCTCACCTGTAAGTTTAATTCTACGGATTGGATTTGGATTATTTAAAAAGATTGTAGATGTTTACTGATTACCTCATGTGTTTTGGTGAGTTTCAGATCTGCGTCAGCCTCCATTATGTGTGAAAACACACAAAAAGAACTCAACCCTTTTCTAACATTGGACTGGACGGGGAAAACGGGTTTTAAAAATGGAACGGACATGTCGGGTCTCACCTGTAACTTTAATTCTACTGATTGGAATTGGATCATTTTAAAAGATTCTGGATGTTTAGTGATCACTTGATATGTTTTGGTGAGAATCAGATCTGCGTCAGCCTCCGTTATGTGTGAAAACACACAAAAAGAACTCAACCCTTTTCTAACATTGGACTGGACGGGGAAAACGGGTTTTTTACAAGTGGAACGGACATGTTGGGTCTCACCTGTAACTCTAATTCTACTGATTGGAATTGGATCATTTAAAAAGATTGTGGCTGTTTAGTGATTACTTGATGTGTTTTGGTGAGATTTAGATCTGCGTCATCCTCCATTATGTGTGCAAACACACAGAAAAGGAATCGACCTTTTTCTGAGAGTGGACTGGACGGGGAAAACGGATTTTTACAAGTGGAACGGACATGTTGGCTCTCACCTGTAACTTTAATTCTACTGATTGGCATTGAATCATTTTAAAAGATTGTAGCTGTTTAGTGATCACTTGATATGTTTTGGTGAGATTCAGATCTGCATCATAGTCCATTATGTGTGAAAACACACAAAACAAACTCAACCCTTTTCTAACATTGGACTGGACAGGGAAAACGGGTTTTTACAAGTGGAACGGACATGTTCGGTCTCACCTGTAACTTTAATTCTACGGATTGGATTTAGATCATTTAAAAAGATTGTTGATGTTTACTGATTACTTGATGTGTTTTGATAAGATTCAGATATGCGTCAACTTCCGTTATGTGTGAAAACACACAAAAATAACTTAACTCTTTTTTGACGGTGGACTGGACAAGGAAAACATATTTTGACAAGTGGAACGGACATGTTGGGTCTTACCTGTAACTTCAATTCTACTGATTGGAATTGGATCATTTTAAAATATTGCGGCTGTTTGGTGATTACTTCATGTGTTTTGGTGAGATACAGATCTGTGTCATCCTCCTTTTTTTGTGCAAACACACAGAAAAGAACTCGACCTTTTTCTGAGAGTGAACTGGACGGGGAAAACGGGTTTTTACAAGTGGAACGGACATGTTGGTTCTCACCATTAACTTTAATTAGGCTGATTGGAATTGGATCAATCAAAAAGATTGTGGCTGTTTAGTGATTACGTGATGTGTTTTTGTGTGAATCACATCTTCGTCAGCTTCTGTTATGTGTGCATCACGCAGGAAAGGAATCCAAACAGAAAGAATTACGACTAAAATAACATTTAGCTTTATTTGGACATTTTAGCTTTAGATCCTGATTTTTGCTAACAACTTTGAAATAAAAGCAAACTTTTTTACTTTCTATGAACATTCAGTTTATCTCATGAAAAATCAAGTTTTTACATTTAAACAGTAAGAATGAAAAATAAAAGGACATTTAGCTTTTTGGGACTTTTTAGGCTGAAAACCTGATTTTTGCTAACAACATTGACTGAAGAGTAAACTTTTTTTTTTTCATTAACATTTAGTATATATCAGGGAAAATCAAGTTTTGACATCCAAACAGTAAGAATGGCAACTAAAATGGCAACATTTAGATATTTTGGGCTTTTCAGGCTGAAAACCCGATTTTTGCTAAAAAAAAAAGTTTGACATAAAAGCAAACTTTTTCACTTTCCATGAACATTCAGAGTATCTCATGAAAATTAAGTGTTGACATCCAAACAGTAAGAATGTAAATTAAAATGTCATTAAGCTTTTTTTGAACTTTTTAGAATAAGAACCTTAATTTCTGCTTACAATATTGACTGAAAAGCAAACGTTTTAATTTTTAATGAACATTCCAGTGTATCTCATGAAAAATCAAGTTTTGACATCCAAACAGTAAGAATGACAACTAAGATAACATTTAGCTCTTTTGGGACTTTTTAGGCTAAGAACCTGATTTTTGCTAATAATAACTGAAAAGAAAATCCATTCACTTTTAATGAACATTCAGTGTATCTCATGAAAATTAGGTGTTAACACACAAACAGTAAGAATGTAAATTAAAATGTCATTCAGCTTTTTCGGACATTTTAGGCTGAAAACCTGATTTTTGCTAAGAAATCTGAAAAAAAGCAAACTTTTTCACTTTTCATGTACATTTCAGTGTATCTCATGAAAAACAAGGTTTTGACATCCAAACAGTAAGAATGACGATGAAAATATCATTTAGCTTTTTTTAGACTTTTTAGGCTCAGAACCTGATTTTTACTAACAACTCTGAATGAAAAGTAAACTTTTTCTTTTTTCATTAACATTCAGTGTATCTCATGAAAAATCAAGTTTTGACATCCAAACAGTAAGAATGTAAATTAAAATGCCATTTAGCTTTTTTTGAACTTTTTAGAATGAGAACCTTAATTTCTGCTTACAACATTGACTGAAAAGCAAACGTTTTAATTTTTAATGAACATTCCAGTGTATCTCATGATAAATCAAGTTTCGACATCCAAACAGTAAGAATGAAAAATAAAATGACAACATTCAGCTTTTTCGGACTTTTTAGGCTGAAAACCTGATTTGTGCTAACAACTCTCACTGAAAAGCAAACTTTTTCTTTTTTCATTAACATTCAGTGTATCTCATGAAAAACAAGGTTTT
Source organism: Oryzias woworae (assembly GCA_016861445.1). Lineage (NCBI taxonomy): Eukaryota > Metazoa > Chordata > Actinopteri > Beloniformes > Adrianichthyidae > Oryzias > Oryzias woworae. The sequence goes on from BOLG01000460.1 coordinate 447,879, forward strand.
GACATCCAAACAGTAAGAATGACGATGAAAATAACATTTAGCTTTTTTTAGACTTTTTAGGCTCAGAACCTGATTTTTGCTAACAACTCTGAATGAAAAGTAAACTTTTTCTTTTTACATTAACATTCAGTGTATCTCATGAAAAATCAAGTTTTGACATCCAAACAGTAAGAATGTAAATTAAAATGTCATTTAGCTTTTTTTTGAACTTTTTAGAATAAGAACCTTAATTTCTGCTTAGAACAGTGACTGAAAAGCAAACGTTTTAACTTTTAATGAACATTCCAGTGTATCTCATGATAAATCAAGTTTTGACATCCAAACAGTAAGAATGAAAAATAAAATGTCATTTAGCTTTTTCTGACATTTTAGGCTGAAAACCTGATTTTTGCTAAAAAATCTGAAAAAAAGCAAACTTTTTCACTTTTCATGTACATTTCAGTGTATCTCATGAAAATTCAAGTTTTGACATCCAAACAGTAAGAATGACGACTAAAATAACATTTAGCTCTTTTGGGACTTTTTAGGCTGAAAACCTGATTTGTGCTAAGAACTCTCACTGAAAAGCAAACATTTTCTTTTTTCATTAACATTCAGTGTATCTCATGAAAAATCAAGTTTTGACATCCAAACAGTAAGAATGACGATGAAAATAACATTTAGCTCTTTATAGACTTTTTAGGCTCAGAACCTGATTTTTGATAACAACATTGACTGAAGAGTAAACTTTTTTTTTTTCATTAACATTTAGTATATATCAGGGAAAATCAAGTTTTGACATCCAAACAGTAAGAATGGCAACTAAAATGGCAACATTTAGATATTTTGGGCTTTTCAGGCTGAAAACCCGATTTTTGCTAAAAAAAAAAGTTTGACATAAAAGCAAACTTTTTCACTTTCCATGAACATTCAGAGTATCTCATGAAAATTAAGTGTTGACATCCAAACAGTAAGAATGTAAATTAAAATGTCATTAAGCTTTTTTTGAACTTTTTAGAATAAGAACCTTAATTTCTGCTTACAATATTGACTGAAAAGCAAACGTTTTAATTTTTAATGAACATTCCAGTGTATCTCATGAAAAATCAAGTTTTGACATCCAAACAGTAAGAATGACAACTAAGATAACATTTAGCTCTTTTGGGACTTTTTAGGCTAAGAACCTGATTTTTGCTAATAATAACTGAAAAGAAAATCCATTCACTTTTAATGAACATTCAGTGTATCTCATGAAAATTAGGTGTTAACACACAAACAGTAAGAATGTAAATTAAAATGTCATTCAGCTTTTTCGGACATTTTAGGCTGAAAACCTGATTTTTGCTAAGAAATCTGAAAAAAAGCAAACTTTTTCACTTTTCATGTACATTTCAGTGTATCTCATGAAAAACAAGGTTTTGACATCCAAACAGTAAGAATGAAAAATAAAATGACAACATTCAGCTTTTTCGGACTTTTTAGGCTGAAAACCTGATTTGTGCTAACAACTCTCACTGAAAAGCAAACTTTTTCTTTTTTCATTAACATTCATTGTATCTCATGAAAAACAAGGTTTTAACATCCAAACAGTAAGAATGACGACTAAGATAACATTTAGCTTTTTTTAGACTTTTTAGGCTCAGAACCTGATTTTTGCTAACAACTCTGAATGAAAAGTAAACTTTTTCTTTTTACATTAACATTCAGTGTATCTCATGAAAAATCAAGTTTTGACATCCAAACAGTAAGAATGTAAATTAAAATGTCATTTAGCTTTTTTTTTGAACTTTTTAGAATAAGAACCTTAATTTCTGCTTAGAACAGTGACTGAAAAGCAAACGTTTTAACTTTTAATGAACATTCCAGTGTATCTCATGATAAATCAAGTTTTGACATCCAAACAGTAAGAATGAAAAATAAAATGTCATTTAGCTTTTTCTGACATTTTAGGCTGAAAACCTGATTTTTGCTAAAAAATCTGAAAAAAAGCAAACTTTTTCACTTTTCATGTACATTTCAGTGTATCTCATGAAAATTCAAGTTTTGACATCCAAACAGTAAGAATGACGACTAAAATAACATTTAGCTCTTTTGGGACTTTTTAGGCTGAAAACCTGATTTGTGCTAAGAACTCTCACTGAAAAGCAAACATTTTCTTTTTTCATTAACATTCAGTGTATCTCATGAAAAATCAAGTTTTGACATCCAACCAGTAAGAATGTAAATTAAAATGCCATTTAGCTTTTTTTGAACTTTTTAGAATAAGAACCTTAATTTCTGCTTACAACATTGACTGAAAAGCAAACGTTTTAACTTTTCATGAACATTCCAGTGTATCTAATGAAAAATCAAGTTTCGACATCCAAAAAGTAAGAATGACGACTAAAATAACATTTAGCTTTTTTTAGACTTTTTAGGCTCAGAACCTGATTTTTGATAAGAAATCTGAAGAAAAGCAAACTTTTTCACTTTTCATGTACATTTCAGTGTATCTCATGAAAAATCAAGTTTTGACATCCAAACAGTAAAAATGACGAATAAGATAACATTTAGCTCTTTTGGGACTTTTTAGGCTGAAAACCTGATTTGTGCTAACAACTCTGAATGAAAAGCAAACTTTTTCTTTTTTCATTAACATTCAATGTATCTCATGAAAAATCAAGTTTTGACATCCAACCAGTAAGAATGTAAATTAAAATGTCATTTAGCTTTTTTTGAACTTTTTAGAATAAGAACCTTAATTTCTGCTTACAACATTGACTGAAAAGCAAACGTTTTAACTTTTAATGAACATTCCAATCATGATAAATCAAGTTTTGACATCCAACCAGTAAGAATGTAAATTAAAATGTCATTTAGCTTTTTCGGACATTTTAGGCTGAAAACCTGAATTGTGCTCAGAACTCTGAGTGAAAAGTAAACTTTTTCTTTTTTCATTAACATTCAATGTATCTCATGAAAAATCAAGTTTTGACATCCAACCAGTAAGAATGTAAATTAAAATGTCATTTAGCTTTTTTTGAACTTTTTAGAATAAGAACCTTAATTTCTGCTTACAACATTGACTGAAAAGCAAACTTTTAACTTTTAATGAACATTCCAGTCATGATTAATCAAGTTTTGACATCCAAACAATAAGAATGAAAAATAAAATGTCATTTAGCTTTTTCGGACATTTTAGGCTGAAAACCTGATTTTTGCTAAGAAATCTGAAGAAAAGCAAACTTTTTCACTTTTCATGTACATTTCAGTGTATCTCATGAAAAATCAAGTTTTAACATCCAAACAGTAAGAATGACGACTAAGATAACATTTAGCTCTTTTGGGACTTTTTAGGCTCAGAACCAGATTTTTGCTAACAACTCTGAATGAAAAGCAAACTTTTTCTTTTTTCATTAACATTCAATGTATCTCATGTAAAATCAAGTTTTGACATCCAAACAGTAAGAATGACGATGAAAATAACATTTAGCTTTTTTTGGACTTTTCAGTCTGAAAACATGATTTTTGCTAAGAAATCTGAAAAAAAGCAAAGTTTTTCACTTTTCATGTACATTTCAGTGTATCTCATGTAAAATCAAGTTTTGACATCCAAACAGTAAAAATGACGACTAAGATAACATTTAGCTCTTTTGGGACTTTTTAGGCTGAAAACCTGATTTGTGCTAAGAACTCTGAATGAAAAGTAAACTTTTTCTTTTTTCATGAACATTCAGTGTATCTCATGAAAAATCAAGTTTTGACATCCAACCAGTAAGAATGTAAATTAAAATGTCATTTAGCTATTTTTGAACTTTTTAGAATAAGAACCTTAATTTCTGCTTACAACATTGACTGAAAAGCAAACGTTTTAACTTTTAATGAACATTCCAGTCATGATAAATCAAGTTTTGACATCCAAACAATAAGAATGAAAAATAAAATGTCATTTAGCTTTTTCGGACATTTTAGGCTGAAAACCTGATTTTTGCTAAGAAATCTGAAGAAAAGTAAACTTTTTCACTTTTCATGTACATTTCAGTGTATCTCATGAAAAATCAAGTTTTGACATCCAAACAGAAAAAATGACGATGAAAATAACATTTAGCTTTTTTTAGACTTTTTAGGCTGAAAACCTGATTTTTGCTAACAACTTTGACTGAAAAGCAAACTCTATCACTTTTCATGAACATTCAGTGTATCTCATAAAAAATCATGTTTTGACATCCAAACAATAAGAATGTAAATTAAAATGCCATTTAGCTTTTTTTGAACTTTTTAGAATAAGAACCTTAATTTCTGCTTACAACATTGACTAAAAAGCAAACATAACTTTTAATGAACATTCCAGTGTATCTCATGAAAAATCAAGTTTTGACATCCAAACAGTAAGAATGACGACTAAGATAACATTTAGCTCTTTTGGGACTTTTTAGGCTGAAAACCTGATTTGTGCTAAGAACTCTGAATGAAAAGCAAACTTTTTCTTTTTTCATTAACATTCAATGTATCTCATGAAAAATCAAGTTTTGACATCCAAACAGTAAGAATGAAAAATAAAATGTCATTTAGCTTTTTTTGAACTTTTTAGAATAAGAACCTTAATTTCTGCTTACAACATTGACTGAAAAGCAAACGTTTTAACTTTTAATGAACATTCCAGTCATGATAAATCAAGTTTTGACATCCAAACAATAAGAATGAAAAATAAAATGTCATTTAGCTTTTTCGGACATTTTAGGCTGAAAACCTGATTTTTGCTAAGAAATCTGAAGAAAAGCAAACTTTTTCACTTTTCATGTACATTTCAGTGTATCTCATGAAAAATCAAGTTTTGACATCCAAACAGTAAGAATGAAAAATAAAATGACAACAATCAGCTTTTTCGTACTTATTATAGGCTGAAAACCTGATTTTTGCTAACAACTTTGACTGAAAAGCAAACTCTTTCACTTTTCATGAACATTCAGTGTATCTCATAAAAAATCAAGTTTTGACATCCTACCAGTAAGAATGTAAATTAAAATGCCATTTAGCTTTTTTTGAACTTTTTAGAATAAGAACCTTAATTTCTGCTTACAACATTGACTGAAAAGCAAACGTTTTAACTTTTAATGAACATTCCAGTCATGATAAATCAAGTTTTGACATCCAAACAATAAGAATGAAAAATAAATTGTCATTTAGCTTTTTCGGACATTTTAGGCTGAAAACCTGATTTTTGCTAAGAAATCTGAAAAAAAGCAAAGTTTTTCACTTTTCATGTACATTTCAGTGTATCTCATGAAAAATCAAGTTTTGACATCCAAACAGTAAAAATGACGACTAAGATAACATTTAGCTCTTTTGGGACTTTTTAGGCTGAAAACCTGATTTGTGCTAAGAACTCTGAAAAAAAGCAAAGTTTTTCACTTTTCATGTACATTTCAGTGTATCTCATGTAAAATCAAGTTTTGACATCCAAACAGTAAGAATGACGATGAAAATAACATTTAGCTTTTTTTGGACTTTTCAGTCTGAAAACATGATTTTTGCTAAGAAATCTGAAAAAAAGCAAAGTTTTTCACTTTTCATGTACATTTCAGTGTATCTCATGTAAAATCAAGTTTTGACATCCAAACAGTAAAAATGACGACTAAGATAACATTTAGCTCTTTTGGGACTTTTTAGGCTGAAAACCTGATTTGTGCTAAGAACTCTGAATGAAAAGTAAACTTTTTCTTTTTTCATGAACATTCAGTGTATCTCATGAAAAATCAAGTTTTGACATCCAACCAGTAAGAATGTAAATTAAAATGTCATTTAGCTATTTTTGAACTTTTTAGAATAAGAACCTTAATTTCTGCTTACAACATTGACTGAAAAGCAAACTTTAACTTTTAATGAACATTCCAGTCATGATAAATCAAGTTTTGACATCCAAACAATAAGAATGAAAAATAAAATGTCATTTAGCTTTTTCGGACATTTTAGGCTGAAAACCTGATTTTTGCTAAGAAATCTGAAGAAAAGTAAACTTTTTCACTTTTCATGTACATTTCAGTGTATCTCATGAAAAATCAAGTTTTGACATCCAAACAGAAAAAATGACGATGAAAATAACATTTAGCTTTTTTTAGACTTTTTAGGCTGAAAACCCTGATTTTTGCTAACAACTTTAACTGAAAAGCAAACTCTATCACTTTTCATGAACATTCAGTGTATCTCATAAAAAATCAAGTTTTAACATCCAAACAGTACGAATGTAAGTTTAAATGTCATTTAGCTTTTTTTGAACTTTTTAGAATAAGAACCTTAATTTCTGCTTACAACATTGACTGAAAAGCAAACGTTTTAACTTTTCATGAACATTCCAGTGTATCTAATGAAAAATCAAGTTTCGACATCCAAAAAGTAAGAATGACGACTAAAATAACATTTAGCTTTTTTTAGACTTTTTAGGCTCAGAACCTGATTTTTGATAAGAAATCTGAAGAAAAGCAAACTTTTTCACTTTTCATGTACATTTCAGTGTATCTCATGAAAAATCAAGTTTTAACATCCAAACAGTAAGAATGACGACTAAGATAACATTTAGCTCTTTTGGGACTTTTTAGGCTGAAAACCTGATTTGTGCTAAGAACTCTGAATGAAAAGCAAACTTTTTCTTTTTTCATTAACATTCAATGTATCTCATGAAAAATCAAGTTTTGACATCCAACCAGTAAGAATGTAAATTAAAATGTCATTTAGCTTTTTTTGAACTTTTTAGAATAAGAACCTTAATTTCTGCTTACAACATTGACTGAAAAGCAAACGTTTTAACTTTTCATGAACATTCCAGTGTATCTAATGAAAAATCAAGTTTCGACATCCAAAAAGTAAGAATGACGACTAAAATAACATTTAGCTTTTTTTAGACTTTTTAGGCTCAGAACCTGATTTTTGATAACAACTTTGAATAAAAAGTAAACTTTTTATTTTTTCATTAACATTCAGTGTATCTAATGAAAAATCAAGTTTCGACATCCAAACAGTAAGAATGAAAAATAAAATGACAACAATCAGCTTTTTCGGACTTTTTATAGGCTGAAAAACCTGATTTTTGCTAACAACTTTGACTGAAAAGCAAACGTTTTAACTTTTAATGAACATTCCAGTCATGATAAATCAAGTTTTGACATCCAAACAATAAGAATGAAAAAAAATAGATTGTCATTTAGCTTTTTCGGACATTTTAGGCTGAAAACCTGATTTTTGCTAAGAAATCTGAAAAAAAGCAAAGTTTTTCACTTTTCATGTACATTTCAGTGTATCTCATGAAAAATCAAGTTTTGACATCCAAACAGTAAAAATGACGATGAAAATAACATTTAGCTTTTTTTGGACTTTTCAGTCTGAAAACATGATTTTTGCTAAGAAATCTGAAAAAAAGCAAAGTTTTTCACTTTTCATGTACATTTCAGTGTATCTCATGAAAAATCAAGTTTTGACATCCAACCAGTAAGAATGTAAATTAAAATGTCATTTAGCTATTTTTGAACTTTTTAGAATAAGAACCTTAATTTCTGCTTACAACATTGACTGAAAAGCAAACGTTTTAACTTTTAATGAACATTCCAGTCATGATAAATCAAGTTTTGACATCCAAACAATAAGAATGAAAAATAAAATGTCATTTAGCTTTTTCGGACATTTTAGGCTGAAAACCTTGTTTTTGCTAAGAAATCTGAAGAAAAGTAAACTTTTTCACTTTTCATGTACATTTCAGTGTATCTCATGAAAAATCAAGTTTTGACATAAAAACAGAAAAAATGACGATGAAAATGCCATTTAGCTTTTTTTGAACTTTTTAGAATAAGAATCTTAATTTCTGCTTACAACATTGACTGAAAAGCAAACGTTTTAACTTTTAATGAACATTCCAATCATGATAAATTAAGTTTTGACATCCAAACAATAAGAATGAAAAATAAATTGTCATTTAGCTTTTTCGGACATTTTAGGCTGAAAACCTGATTTTTGCTAAGAAATCTGAAAAAAAGCAAAGTTTTTCACTTTTCATGTACATTTCAGTGTATCTCATGAAAAATCAAGTTTTGACATCCAAACAGTAAGAATGACGATGAAAATAACATTTAGCTTTTTTTGGACTTTTCAGTCTGAAAACATGATTTTTGCTAAGAAATCTGAAAAAAAGCAAAGTTTTTCACTTTTCATGTACATTTCAGTGTATCTCATGTAAAATCAAGTTTTGACATCCAAACAGTAAGAATGACGATGAAAATAACATTTAGCTTTTTTGGACTTTTCAGTCTGAAAACATGATTTTTGCTAAGAAATCTGAAAAAAAGCAAAGTTTTTCACTTTTCATGTACATTTCAGTGTATCTCATGTAAAATCAAGTTTTGACATCCAAACAGTAAAAATGACGACTAAGATAACATTTAGCTCTTTTGGGACTTTTTAGGCTGAAAACCTGATTTGTGCTAAGAACTCTGAATGAAAAGTAAACTTTTTCTTTTTTCATGAACATTCAGTGTATCTCATGAAAAATCAAGTTTTGACATCCAACCAGTAAGAATGTAAATTAAAATGTCATTTAGCTTTTTCGGACATTTTAGGCTGAAAACCTGATTTTTGCTAAGAAATCTGAAGAAAAGTAAACTTTTTCACTTTTCATGTACATTTCAGTGTATCTCATGAAAAATCAAGTTTTGACATCCAAACAGAAAAAATGACGATGAAAATAACAGCTTTTTTTGGACTTTTCAGACTGAAAACCTGATTTTTGCTAAGAAATCTGAAAAAAAAGCAAAGTTTTTCACTTTTCATGTACATTTCAGTGTATCTCATGAAAAATCAAGTTTTGACATCCAACCAGTAAGAATGTAAATTAAAATGTCATTTAGCTATTTTTGAACTTTTTAGAATAAGAACCTTAATTTCTGCTTACAACATTGACTGAAAAGCAAACGTTTTAACTTTTAATGAACATTCCAGTCATGATAAATCAAGTTTTGACATCCAAACAATAAGAATGAAAAATAAAATGTCATTTAGCTTTTTCGGACATTTTAGGCTGAAAACCTTGTTTTTGCTAAGAAATCTGAAGAAAAGTAAACTTTTTCACTTTTCATGTACATTTCAGTGTATCTCATGAAAAATCAAGTTTTGACATAAAAACAGAAAAAATGACGATGAAAATGCCATTTAGCTTTTTTTGAACTTTTTAGAATAAGAATCTTAATTTCTGCTTACAACATTGACTGAAAAGCAAACGTTTTAACTTTTAATGAACATTCCAGTCATGATAAATCAAGTTTTGACATCCAAACAATAAGAATGAAAAATAAATTGTCATTTAGCTTTTTCGGACATTTTAGGCTGAAAACCTGATTTTTGCTAAGAAATCTGAAAAAAAAGCAAAGTTTTTCACTTTTCATGTACATTTCAGTGTATCTCATGAAAAATCAAGTTTTGACATCCAAACAGTAAAAATGACGACTAAGATAACATTTAGCTCTTTTGGGACTTTTTAGGCTGAAAACCTGATTTGTGCTAAGAACTCTGAAAAAAAGCAAAGTTTTTCACTTTCATGTACATTTCAGTGTATCTCATGTAAAATCAAGTTTTGACATCCAAACAGTAAGAATGACGATGAAAAATAACATTTAGCTTTTTTTTTGGACTTTTCAGTCTGAAAACATGATTTTTTGCTAAGAAATCTGAAAAAAAGCAAAGTTTTTCACTTTTCATGTACATTTCAGTGTATCTCATGTAAAATCAAGTTTTGACATCCAAACAGTAAAAATGACGACTAAGATAACATTTAGCTCTTTTGGGACTTTTTAGGCTGAAAACCTGATTTGTGCTAAGAACTCTGAATGAAAAGTAAACTTTTTCTTTTTTCATGAACATTCAGTGTATCTCATGAAAAATCAAGTTTTGACATCCAACCAGTAAGAATGTAAATTAAAATGTCATTTAGCTATTTTTGAACTTTTTAGAATAAGAACCTTAATTTCTGCTTACAACATTGACTGAAAAGCAAAACTTTAACTTTTAATGAACATTCCAGTCATGATAAATCAAGTTTTGACATCCAAACAATAAGAATGAAAAATAAAATGTCATTTAGCTTTTTCGGACATTTAGGCTGAAAACCTGATTTTTGCTAAGAAATCTGAAGAAAAGTAAACTTTTTCACTTTTCATGTACATTTCAGTGTATCTCATGAAAAATCAAGTTTTTGACATCCAAACAGAAAAAATGACGATGAAAATAACATTTAGCTTTTTTTAGACTTTTTAGGCTGAAAACCCTGATTTTTGCTAACAACTTTAACTGAAAAGCAAACTCTATCACTTTTCATGAACATTCAGTGTATCTCATAAAAAATCAAGTTTTAACATCCAAACAGTACGAATGTAAGTTTAAATGTCATTTAGCTTTTTTTGAACTTTTTAGAATAAGAACCTTAATTTCTGCTTACAACTTTGACTGAAAAGCAAACGTTTTAACTTTTAATGAACATTCCAGTCATGATAAATCAAGTTTTGACATCCAAACAATAAGAATGAAAAATAAAATGTCATTTAGCTTTTTCGGACATTTTAGGCTGAAAACCTGATTTTTGCTAAGAAATCTGAAGAAAAGCAAACTTTTTCACTTTTCATGTACATTCAGTGTATCTCATGAAAAATCAAGTTTTGACCTCCAAACAGTAAGAATGAAAAATAAAATGACAACAATCAGCTTTTTTCGGACTTTTTATAGGCTGAAAAACCTGATTTTTGCTAAAAACTTTGACTGAAAAGCAAACTCTTTCACTTTTCATGAACATTCAGTGTATCTCATAAAAAATCAAGTTTTGACATCCTACCAGTAAGAATGTAAATTAAAATGCCATTTTAGCTTTTTTTGAACTTTTTAGAATAAGAACCTTAATTTCTGCTTACAACATTGACTGAAAAGCAAACGTTTTAACTTTTCATGAACATTCCAGTGTATCTAATGAAAAATCAAGTTTCGACATCCAAACAGTAAGAATGAAAAATAAAATGTCATTTCGCTTTTTCTGACATTTTAGGCTGAAAACCTGATTTTTGCTAAAAAATCTGAGAAAAAGCAAACTTTTTCACTTTTCATGTACATTTCAGTGTATCTCATGAAAATTCAAGTTTTGACATCCAAAAAGTAAGAATGACGACTAAAATAACATTTAGCTTTTTTTAGACTTTTTAGGCTCAGAACCTGATTTTTGATAACAACTTTGAATAAAAAGTAAACTTTTTATTTTTTCATTAACATTCAGTGTATCTAATGAAAAATCAAGTTTCGACATCCAAACAGTAAGAATGAAAAATAAAATGACAACAATCAGCTTTTTCGGACTTTTTATAGGCTGAAAACCTGATTTTTGCTAACAACTTTGACTGAAAAGCAAACGTTTTAACTTTTAATGAACATTCCAGTCATGATAAATCAAGTTTTGACATCCAAACAATAAGAATGAAAAAAAATAGATTGTCATTTAGCTTTTTCGGACATTTTAGGCTGAAAACCTGATTTTTGCTAAGAAATCTGAAAAAAAGCAAAGTTTTTCACTTTTCATGTACATTTCAGTGTATCTCATGAAAAATCAAGTTTTGACATCCAAACAGTAAAAATGACGATGAAAATAACATTTAGCTTTTTTTGGACTTTTCAGTCTGAAAACATGATTTTTGCTAAGAAATCTGAAAAAAAGCAAAGTTTTTCACTTTTCATGTACATTTCAGTGTATCTCATGAAAAATCAAGTTTTGACATCCAACCAGTAAGAATGTAAATTAAAATGTCATTTAGCTATTTTTGAACTTTTTAGAATAAGAACCTTAATTTCTGCTTACAACATTGACTGAAAAGCAAACGTTTTAACTTTTAATGAACATTCCAGTCATGATAAATCAAGTTTTGACATCCAAACAATAAGAATGAAAAATAAAATGTCATTTAGCTTTTTCGGACATTTTAGGCTGAAAACCTTGTTTTTGCTAAGAAATCTGAAGAAAAGTAAACTTTTTCACTTTTCATGTACATTTCAGTGTATCTCATGAAAAATCAAGTTTTGACATAAAAACAGAAAAAATGACGATGAAAATGCCATTTAGCTTTTTTTGAACTTTTTAGAATAAGAATCTTAATTTCTGCTTACAACATTGACTGAAAAGCAAACGTTTTAACTTTTAATGAACATTCCAGTCATGATAAATTAAGTTTTGACATCCAAACAATAAGAATGAAAAATAAATTGTCATTTAGCTTTTTCGGACATTTTAGGCTGAAAAACCTGATTTTTGCTAAGAAATCTGAAAAAAAGCAAAGTTTTTCACTTTTCATGTACATTTCAGTGTATCTCATGAAAAATCAAGTTTTGACATCCAAACAGTAAGAATGACGATGAAAATAACATTTAGCTTTTTTTGGACTTTTCAGTCTGAAAACATGATTTTTGCTAAGAAATCTGAAAAAAAGCAAAGTTTTTCACTTTTCATGTACATTTCAGTGTATCTCATGTAAAATCAAGTTTTGACATCCAAACAGTAAGAATGACGATGAAAATAACATTTAGCTTTTTTTTGGACTTTTCAGTCTGAAAACATGATTTTTGCTAAGAAATCTGAAAAAAAGCAAAGTTTTTCACTTTTCATGTACATTTCAGTGTATCTCATGTAAAATCAAGTTTTGACATCCAAACAGTAAAAAATGACGACTAAGATAACATTTAGCTCTTTTGGGACTTTTTAGGCTGAAAACCTGATTTGTGCTAAGAACTCTGAATGAAAAGTAAACTTTTTCTTTTTTCATGAACATTCAGTGTATCTCATGAAAAATCAAGTTTTGACATCCAACCAGTAAGAATGTAAATTAAAATGTCATTTAGCTTTTTCGGACATTTTAGGCTGAAAACCTGATTTTTGCTAAGAAATCTGAAGAAAAGTAAACTTTTTCACTTTTCATGTACATTTCAGTGTATCTCATGAAAAATCAAGTTTTGACATCCAAACAGAAAAAATGACGATGAAAATAACATTTAGCTTTTTTTTAGACTTTTTAGGCTGAAAACCTGATTTTTGCTAAGAAATCTGAAGAAAAGTAAACTTTTTCACTTTTTATGTACATTTCAGTGTATCTCATAAAAAATCAAGTTTTGACATCCAAACAGTAAAAATGACGACTAAGATAACATTTAGCTCTTTTGGGACTTTTTAGGCTGAAAACCTGATTTGTGCTAAGAACTCTGAAAAAAAGCAAGGTTTTTCACTTTTCATGTACATTTCAGTGTATCTCATGTAAAATCAAGTTTTGACATCCAAACAGTAAGAATGACGATGAAAATAACATTTAGCTTTTTTTGGACTTTTCAGACTGAAAACCTGATTTTTGCTAAGAAATCTGAAAAAAAAGCAAAGTTTTTCACTTTTCATGTACATTTCAGTGTATCTCATGTAAAATCAAGTTTTGACATCCAAACAGTAAAAATGACGACTAAGATAACATTAGCTCTTTTGGGACTTTTTAGGATGAAAACCTGATTTGTGCTAAGAACTCTGACTGAAAAGCAAACTTTTTCACTTTTCATGTACATTTCAGTGTATCTCATGAAAAATCAAGTTTTAACATCCAAACAGTAAGAATGACGACTAAGATAACATTTAGCTCTTTTGGGACTTTTAGGCTCAGAACCTGATTTGTGCTAAGAACTCTGAATGAAAAGTAAACTTTTTCTTTTTTCATGAACATTCAGTGTATCTCATGAAAATCAAGTTTTAACATCCACCAGTAAGAATGTAAATTAAAATGTCATTTAGCTTTTTTTGAACTTTTTAGAATAAGAACCTTAATTTCTGCTTACAAACATTGACTGAAAAGCAAACGTTTTAACTTTTAATGAACATTCCAGTCATGATAAATCAAGTTTTGACATCCAAACAATAAGAATGAAAAATAAAATGTCATTTAGCTTTTTCGGACTTTTTAGGCTGAAAACCTGATTTTTGCTAAGAAATCTGAAGAAAAGCAAACTTTTTCACTTTTCATGTACATTTCAGTGTATCTCATGAAAAAATCAAGTTTTAACATCCAAACAGTAAGAATGACGACTAAGATAACATTTAGCTCTTTCGGACTTTTTAGGCTCAGAACCAGATTTTTGCTAACAACTCTGAATGAAAAGCAAACTTTTTCTTTTTTCATTAACATTCAATGTATCTCATGAAAAATCAAGTTTTGACATCCAACCAGTAAGAATGTAAATTAAAATGTCATTTAGCTATTTTGAACTTTTTAGAATAAGAACCTTAATTTCTGCTTACAACATTGACTGAAAAGCAAACGTTTTAACTTTTAATGAACATTCCAGTCATGATAAATCAAGTTTTGACATCCAAACAATAAGAATGAAAAATAAAATGTCATTTAGCTTTTTCGGACATTTTAGGCTGAAAACCTTGTTTTTGCTAAGAAATCTGAAGAAAAGTAAACTTTTTCACTTTTCATGTACATTTCAGTGTATCTCATGAAAAATCAAGTTTTGATATAAAAACAGAAAAAATGACGATGAAAATGCCATTTAGCTTTTTTGAACTTTTTAGAATAAGAATCTTAATTTCTGCTTACAACATTGACTGAAAAGCAAACGTTTTAACTTTTAATGACATTCCAGTCATGATAAATCAAGTTTTGACATCCAAACAATAAGAATGAAAAATAAAATGTCATTTAGCTTTTTCGGACATTTTAGGCTGAAAACCTTGTTTTTGCTAAGAAATCTGAAGAAAAGTAAACTTTTTCACTTTTCATGTACATTTCAGTGTATCTCATGAAAAATCAAGTTTTGACATAAAAACAGAAAAAATGACGATGAAAATGCCATTTAGCTTTTTTGAACTTTTTAGAATAAGAATCTTAATTTCTGCTTACAACATTGACTGAAAAGCAAATGTTTTAACTTTTAATGAACATTCCAGTCATGATAAATCAAGTTTTGACATCCAAACAATAAGAATGAAAAATAAATGTCATTTAGCTTTTTCGGACATTTTAGGCTGAAAACCTGATTTTTGCTAAGAAATCTGAAGAAAAGTAAACTTTTTCACTTTCATGTACATTTCAGTGTATCTCATGAAAAATCAAGTTTAAACATCCAAACAGTAAGAATGACGACTAAGATAACATTTAGCTCTTTTGGGACTTTTTAGGCTCAGAACCAGATTTTTGCTAACAACTCTGAATGAAAAGCAAACTTTTTCTTTTTTCATTAACATTCAATGTATCTCATGATAAATAAAGTTTTGACATCAAAACAGTAAAAATGACGACTAAGATAACATTTAGCTCTTTTGGGACTTTTTAGGCTGAAAACCTGATTTGTGCTAAAAACTCTGAAAAAAAGCAAAGTTTTTCACTTTTCATGTACATTTCAGTGTATCTCATGTAAAATCAAGTTTTGACATCCAAACAGTAAGAATGACGATGAAAATAACATTTAGCTTTTTTTGGACTTTTCAGTCTGAAAACATGATTTTTGCTAAGAAATCTGAAAAAAAGCAAAGTTTTTCACTTTTCATGTACATATCAGTGTATCTCATGTAAAATCAAGTTTTGACATCCAAACAGTAAAAATGACGACTAGATAACATTTAGCTCTTTTGGGACTTTTTAGGCTGAAAACCTGATTTGTGCTAAGAACTCTGAAAAAAAAAGCAAACTCTATCAATCTTTCATGTACATTTCAGTGTATCTCATGTAAAATCAAGTTTTGACATCCAAACAGTAAGAATGACGATGAAAATAACATTTAGCTTTTTTGGACTTTTCAGTCTGAAAACATGATTTTTGCTAAGAAATCTGAAAAAAAGCAAAGTTTTTCACTTTTCATGTACATTTCAGTGTATCTCATGTAAAATCAAGTTTTGACATCCAAACAGTAAGAATGACGACTAAGATAACATTTAGCTCTTTTGGGACTTTTTAGGCTGAAAACCTGATTTGTGCTAAGAACTCTGAATGAAAAGTAAACTTTTTCTTTTTCATGAACATTCAGTGTATCTCATGAAAAATCAAGTTTTGACATCCAACCAGTAAGAATGTAAATTAAAATGTCATTTAGCTATTTTTGAACTTTTTAGAATAAGAACCTTAATTTCTGCTTACAACATTGACTGAAAAGCAAACGTTTTAACTTTTAATGAACATTCCAGTCATGATAAATCAAGTTTTGACATCCAAACAATAAGAATGAAAAATAAAATGTCATTTAGCTTTTTCGGACATTTTAGGCTGAAAAAACCTGATTTTTGCTAAGAAATCTGAAGAAAAGTAAACTTTTTCACTTTTCATGTACATTTCAGTGTATCTCATGAAAAATCAAGTTTTGACATCCAAACAGAAAAAATGACGATGAAAATAACATTTAGCTTTTTTTTAGACTTTTTAGGCTGAAAACCTGATTTTTGCTAAAAAAATCTCAAGACAAGTAAACTTTTTCACTTTTTATGTACATTTCAGTGTATCTCATAAAAAATCAAGTTTTGACATCCAAACAGTAAAAATGACGACTAAGATAACATTAGCTCTTTTGGGACTTTTTAGGCTGAAAAACCTGATTTGTGCTAAGAACTCTGACTGAAAAGCAAACTTTTTCACTTTTCATGTACATTTCAGTGTATCTCATGAAAAATCAAGTTTTAACATCCAAACAGTAAAAATGACGACTAAGATAACATTTAGCTCTTTTGGGACTTTTTAGGCTCAGAACCTGATTTGTGCTAAGAACTCTGAATGAAAAGTAAACTTTTTCTTTTTTCATGAACATTCAGTGTATCTCATGAAAAATCAAGTTTTAACATCCAACCAGTAAGAATGTAAATTAAAATGTTCATTTAGCTTTTTTTGAACTTTTTAGAATAAGAACCTTAATTTCTGCTTACAACATTGACTGAAAAGCAAACGTTTTAACTTTTAATGAACATTCCAGTCATGATAAATCAAGTTTTGACATCCAAACAATAATAATGAAAAATAAAATGTCATTTAGCTTTTTCGGACATTTTAGGCTGAAAACCTGATTTGTGCTAAGAACTCTGAAAAAAAGCAAAGTTTTTCACTTTTCATGTACATATCAGTGTATCTCATGTAAAATCAAGTTTTGACATCCAAACAGTAAAAATGACGACTAAGATAACATTTAGCTCTTTTGGGACTTTTTAGGCTGAAAACCTGATTTGTGCTAAGAACTCTGAAAAAAAGCAAAGTTTTTCACTTTTCATGTACATTTCAGTGTATCTCATGAAAAATCAAGTTTTGACATCCAAACAGTAAGAATGACGACTAAGATAACATTTAGCTCTTTTGGGACTTTTTAGGCTGAAAACCTGATTTGTGCTAAGAACTCTGAAAAAAAGCAAACTCTATCACTTTTCATGTACATTTCAGTGTATCTCATGTAAATCAAGTTTTGACATCCAAACAGTAAGAATGACGATGAAAATAACATTTAGCTCTTTTGGGACTTTTTAGGCTGAAAACCTGATTTGTGCTAAGAACTCTGAAAAAAAGCAAAGTTTTTCACTTTTCATGTACATTTCAGTGTATCTCATGTAAAATCAAGTTTTGACATCCAAACAGTAAGAATGACGATGAAAACAACATTTAGCTTTTTTTGGACTTTTCAGACTGAAAACCTGATTTTTGCTAAGAAATCTGAAAAAAAGCAAAGTTTTTCACTTTCATGTACATTTCAGTGTATCTCATGAAAAATCAAGTTTGACATAAAAACAGAAAAAATGACGATGAAAATGCCATTTAGCTTTTTTTGAACTTTTAGAATAAGAATCTTAATTTCTGCTTACAACATTGACTGAAAAGCAAAATGTTTTAACTTTTAATGAACATTCCAGTCATGATAATCAAGTTTTGACATCCAAACAATAAGAATGAAAAATAAAATGTCATTTAGCTTTTTCGGACAATTTTAGGCTGAAAACCTGATTTTTGCTAAGAAATCTGAAGAAAAGTAACTTTTTCACTTTTCATGTACATTTCAGTGTATCTCATGAAAAAATCAAGTTTAAACATCCAAACAGTAAGAATGACGACTAAGATAACATTTAGCTCTTTTGGGACTTTTTAGGCTCAGAACCAGATTTTTGCTAACAACTCTGAATGAAAAGCAAACTTTTTCTTTTTTCATTAACATTCAATGTATCTCATGATAAATAAAGTTTTGACATCAAAACAGTAAAAATGACGACTAAGATAACATTTAGCTCTTTTGGGACTTTTTAGGCTGAAAACCTGATTTGTGCTAAAAACTCTGAAAAAAAGCAAAGTTTTTCACTTTTCATGTACATTTCAGTGTATCTCATGTAAAATCAAGTTTTGACATCCAACAGTAAGAATGACGATGAAATAACATTTAGCTTTTTTTTGGGACTTTTCAGTCTGAAAACATGATTTTTGCTAAGAAATCTGAAAAAAAGCAAAGTTTTTCACTTTTCATGTACATATCAGTGTATCTCATGTAAAATCAAGTTTTGACATCCAAACAGTAAAATGACGACTAAGATAACATTTAGCTCTTTTGGGACTTTTTAGGCTGAAAACCTGATTTGTGCTAAGAACTCTGAAAAAAAAGCAAACTCTATCACTTTTCATGTACATTTCAGTGTATCTCATGTAAAATCAAGTTTTGACATCCAAACAGTAAGAATGACGATGAAAATAACATTTAGCTTTTTTTGGACTTTCAGTCTGAAAACATGATTTTTGCTAAGAAATCTGAAAAAAAAGCAAAGTTTTTCACTTTTCATGTACATTTCAGTGTATCTCATGTAAAATCAAGTTTTGACATCCAAACAGTAAGAATGACGACTAAGATAACATTTAGCTCTTTTGGGACTTTTTAGGCTGAAAAACCTGATTTGTGCTAAGAACTCTGAATGAAAAGTAAACTTTTTCTTTTTTCATGAACATTCAGTGTATCTCATGAAAAATCAAGTTTGACATCCAACCAGTAAGAATGTAAATTAAAATATGTCATTTAGCTATTTTTGAACTTTTTAGAATAAGAACCTTAATTTCTGCTTACAACATTGACTGAAAAGCAAACGTTTTAACTTTTAATGAACATTCCAGTCATGATAAATCAAGTTTTGACATCCAAACAATAAGAATGAAAAATAAAATGTCATTTAGCTTTTTCGGACATTTTTAGGGCTGAAAACCTGATTTTTGCTAAGAAATCTGAAGAAAAGTAAACTTTTTCACTTTTCATGTACATTTCAGTGTATCTCATGAAAAATCAAGTTTTGACATCCAAAACAGAAAAAATGACGATGAAAATAACATTTAGCTTTTTTTTTAGACTTTTTAGGCTGAAAACCTGATTTTTGCTAAAAAATCTCAAGACAAGTAAACTTTTTCACTTTTTTATGTACATTTCAGTGTATCTCATAAAAAATCAAGTTTTGACATCCAAACAGTAAAAATGACGACTAAGATAACATTTAGCTCTTTTGGGACTTTTTAGGCTGAAAACCTGATTTGTGCTAAGAACTCTGACTGAAAAGCAAACTTTTTCACTTTTCATGTACATTTCAGTGTATCTCATGAAAAATCAAGTTTTAACATCCAAACAGTAAAAATGACGACTAAGATAACATTTAGCTCTTTTGGGACTTTTTAGGCTCAGAACCTGATTTGTGCTAAGAACTCTGAATGAAAAAGTAAACTTTTTCTTTTTTCATGAACATTCAGTGTATCTCATGAAAAATCAAGTTTTAACATCCAACCAGTAAGAATGTAAATTAAAATGTCATTTAGCTTTTTTTTGAACTTTTTAGAATAAGAACCTTAATTTCTGCTTACAACATTGACTGAAAAGCAAACGTTTTTAACTTTTAATGAACATTCCAGTCATGATAAATCAAGTTTTGACATCCAAACAATAATAATGAAAAATAAAATGTCATTTAGCTTTTTCGGACATTTTAGGCTGAAAAACCTGATTTGTGCTAAGAACTCTGAAAAAAAGCAAAGTTTTTCACTTTTCATGTACATATCAGTGTATCTCATGTAAATCAAGTTTTGACATCCAACAGTAAAAATGACGACTAAGATAACATTTAGCTCTTTTGGGACTTTTTAGGCTGAAAACCTGATTTGTGCTAAGAACTCTGAAAAAAAGCAAAGTTTTTCACTTTTCATGTACATTTCAGTGTATCTCATGAAAAATCAAGTTTTAGACATCCAAACAGTAAGAATGACGACTAAGATAACATTTAGCTCTTTTGGGACTTTTTAGGCTGAAAACCTGATTTGTGCTAAGAACTCTGAAAAAAAAGCAAACTCTATCACTTTCATGTACATTTCAGTGTATCTCATGTAAAATCAAGTTTTGACATCCAAACAGTAAGAATGACGATGAAAATAACATTTAGCTCTTTTGGGGACTTTTAGGCTGAAAACCTGATTTGTGCTAAGAAACTCTGAAAAAAAAGCAAAGTTTTTCACTTTCATGTACATTTCAGTGTATCTCATGTAAAATCAAGTTTTGACATCCAAACAGTAAGAATGACGATGAAAACAACATTTAGCTTTTTTTGGGACTTTTCAGACTGGAAAACCTGATTTTTGCTAAGAAATCTGAAAAAAAGCAAAGTTTTTCACTTTTCATGTACATTTCAGTGTATCTCATGTAAAATCAAGTTTTTGACATCCAAACAGTAAAAATGACGACTAAGATAACATTTAGCTCTTTTGGGACTTTTTAGGCTGAAAAACCTGATTTGTGCTAAGAACTCTGAATGAAAAGTAAACTTTTTCTTTTTTTCATGAACATTCAGTGTATCTCATGAAAAATCAAGTTTTGACATCCAACCAGTAAGAATGTAAATTAAAATGTCATTTAGCTATTTTTGAACTTTTTAGAATAAGAACCTTAATTTTCTGCTTACAACATTGACTGAAAAGCAAACGTTTTAACTTTTAATGAACATTCCAGTCATGATAAATCAAGTTTTGACATCCAAACAATAAGAATGAAAAATAAAATGTCATTTAGCTTTTCGGACATTTAGGCTGAAAACCTGATTTTTGCTAAGAAATCTGAAGAAAAGTAAACTTTTTCACTTTTCATGTACATTTCAGTGTATCTCATGAAAAATCAAGTTTAAACATCCAAACAGTAAGAATGACGACTAAGATAACATTTAGCTCTTTTGGGACTTTTTAGGCTCAGAACCAGATTTTTTGCTAACGAACTCTGAATGAAAAGCAAACTTTTTCTTTTTTCATTAACATTCAATGTATCTCATGAAAAAATCAAGTTTTGACATCCAAACCAGTAAAAATGTAAATTAAAATGTCATTTAGCTTTTTTTTGAACTTTTTAGAATAAGAACCTTAATTTCTGCTTACAACATTGACTGAAAAGCAACGTTTTAACTTTTAATGAACATTCCAGTCATGATTAATCAAGTTTTGACATCCAAACAATAAGAATGAAAAATAAAATGTAATTTAGCTTTTTCGGACATTTTAGGCTGAAAAACCTGATTTTTGCTAAGAAATCTGAAGAAAAGCAAACTTTTTCACTTTTCATGTACATTTCAGTGTATCTCATGAAAAATCAAGTTTAAACATCCAAACAGTAGAATGACGACTAAGATAACATTTAGCTCTTTTGGGACTTTTTAGGCTCAGAACCAGATTTTTGCTAACAACTCTGAATGAAAAGCAAACTTTTTCTTTTTTCATTCACATTCAATGTATCTCATGAAAAATCAATGTTTTGACATCAAAACAGTAAAAATGACGACTAAGATAACATTTAGCTTCTTTTGGGACTTTTTTAGGCTGAAAACCTGATTTGTGCTAAAAACTCTGAAAAAAAGCAAAGTTTTTCACTTTCATGTACATTTCAGTGTATCTCATGTAAAATCAAGTTTTGACATCCAACAGTTAGAATGACGATGAAAATAACATTTAGCTTTTTTTGGACTTTTCAGTCTGAAAAACATGATTTTTGCTAAGAAATCTGAAAAAAGCAAAGTTTTCACTTTCATGTACATATCAGTGTATCTCATGTAAAATCAAGTTTTGACATCCAACAGTAAAAATGACGACTAAGATAACATTTAGCTCTTTTGGGACTTTTTAGGCTGAAAACCTGATTTGTGCTAAGAACTCTGAAAAAAGCAACTCTATCACTTTTCATGTACATTTCAGTGTATCTCATGTAAATCAAAGTTTTTGACATCCAAACAGTAAGAATGACGATGAAAAATAACATTTAGCTTTTTTTGGACTTTTCAGTCTGAAACATGATTTTTGCTAAGAAATCTGAAAAAAAGCAAAGTTTTTCACTTTTCATGTACATATCAGTGTATCTCATGTAAAATCAAGTTTTGACATCCAAACAGTAAAAATGACGACTAAGATAACATTTAGCTCTTTTGGGACTTTTTAGGCTCAGAACCAGATTTTTGCTAACAACTCTGAATGAAAAGCAAACTTTTTCTTTTTTCATTAACATTCAATGTATCTCATGAAAAATCAAGTTTTGACATCCAAACCAGTAAAAATGTAAATTAAAATGTCATTTAGCTTTTTTTGAACTTTTTAGAATAAGAACCTTAATTTCTGCTTACAACATTGACTGAAAAGCAAACGTTTTAACTTTTAATGAACATTCCAGTCATGATTAATCAAGTTTTGACATCCAAACAATAAGAATGAAAAATAAAATGTAATTTAGCTTTTTCGGACATTTTAGGCTGAAAACCTGATTTTTGCTAAGAAATCTGAAGAAAAGCAAACTTTTTCACTTTTCATGTACATTTCAGTGTATCTCATGAAAAATCAAGTTTAAACATCCAAACAGTAAGAATGACGACTAAGATAACATTTAGCTCTTTTGGGACTTTTTAGGCTCAGAACCAGATTTTTGCTAACAACTCTGAATGAAAGCAAACTTTTTCTTTTTTCATTAACATTCAATGTATCTCATGAAAAATCAAGTTTTGACATCAAAACAGTAAAAATGACGACTAAGATAACATTTAGCTCTTTTGGGACTTTTTAGGCTGAAAACCTGATTTGTGCTAAAAACTCTGAAAAAAGCAAAGTTTTCACTTTTCATGTACATTTCAGTGTATCTCATGTAAAATCAAGTTTTGACATCCAAACAGTAAGAATGACGATTGAAAATAACATTTAGCTTTTTTTGGACTTTTTCAGTCTGAAAACATGATTTTTGCTAAGAAATCTGAAAAAAAAGCAAAGTTTTTCACTTTTCATGTACATATCGAGTGTATCTCATGTAAAATCAAGTTTGACATCCAAAACAGTAAAAATGACGACTAGATAACATTTAGCTCTTTTGGGGACTTTTTAGGCTGAAAACCTGATTTGTGCTAAGAACTCTGAAAAAAAGCAAACTCTATCACTATTGTCATGTATCATTTCAGTGATCTCATGTAAAATCAAGTTTTGACATCCAACCAGTAAGAATGTAAATTAAAATGTTCATTTAGCTATTTTTGAACTTTTAGAATAAGAACCTTAATTTTCTGCTTACAACATTGACTGAAAAGCAATAGTTTTAACTTTTAATGAACATTCCAGTCATGATAAATCAAGTTTTGACATCCAAACAATAAGAATGAAAAATAAAATGTCATTTAGCTTTTTCGGACATTTTAGGCTGAAAACCTGATTTTTGCTAAGAAATCTAAAGAAAAGTAAACTTTTTCACTTTTCATGTACATTTCAGTGTATCTCATGAAAAATCAAGTTTTGACATCCCAAACAGAAAAAAATGACGATGAAAATAACATTTAGCTTTTTTTTTAGACTTTTTAGGCTGAAACCCTGATTTTGCTAAGAAATCTCAAGAAAAGTAAACTTTTTCACTTTTTATGTACATTTCAGTGTATCTCATAAAAAATCAAGTTTTTGACATCCAAACAGTAAAAATGACGACTAAGATAACATTTAGCTCTTTTGGGACTTTTTAGGCTCAGAACCTGATTTGTGCTAAGAACTCTGAATGAAAAGTAAACTTTTCTTTTTTCATGAACATTCAGTGTATCTCATGAAAAATCAAGTTTTAACATCCAACCAGTAAGAATGTAAATTAAAAATGTCATTTAGCTTTTTTGAACTTTTTAGAATAAGAACCGTAATTTTCTGCTTACAACATTGACTGAAAAGCAAACGTTTTAACTTTTAATGAACATTCCAGTCATGATAAATCAAGTTTTGACATCCAAACAATAATAATGAAAAATAAAATGTCATTTAGCTTTTTCGGACATTTTAGGCTGAAACCCTGATTTGTGCTAAGAACTCTGAATGAAAAGTAAACTTTTTCTTTTTTCATGAACATTCAGTGTATCTCATGAAAAATCAAGTTTTGACATCCAACCAGTAAGAATGTAAATTAAAATGTCATTTAGCTTTTTTTGAGAACTTTTATAGAATAAGAACCTTAATTCTGCTTACCAACATTGACTGAAAAGCAAACGTTTAACTTTTTAATGAACATTCCAGTCATGATAAATAAGTTTTGACATCCAAACAATAAGAATGAAAAATAAATTGTCATTTAGCTTTTTCGGGACATTTAGGCTGAAAACCTGATTTTTGCTAAGAAATCTGAAAAAAAGCAAAAGTTTTTTCACTTTTCATGTACATTCAGTGTATCTCATGAACAATCAAGTTTTGGACATCCAAACAGTAAAAATGACGACTAAGATAACATTTAGCTCTTTTGGGACTTTTTAGGCTGAAAACCTGATTTGTGCTAAGAACTCTGAATGAAAAGTAAACTTTTCTTTTTTCATGAACATTCAGTGTATCTCATGAAAAATCGATTTTGGACATCCAACAATAAGAATGAAAAATAAAATGTCATTTAGCTTTTTCGGACATTTTAGGCTGAAAACCTGATTTTGCTAAGAATCTGAAGAAAAGTAAACTTTTTCACTTTTCATGTACATTTCGTGTATCTCATGAAAAATCAAGTTTTGACATCCAAACAGAAAAAATGACGATGAAAATAACATTTAGCTTTTTTTTTAGACTTTTTAGGCTGAAACCTGATTTTTGCTAAGCAATCTGAAAGAAAAGTAAACTTTTTCACTTTTTAATGTACATTTCAGTGTATCTTCATAAAAAATCAAGTTTTGACATCAAACAGTAAAATGACGACTAAGATAACATTTAGCTCTTTTGGACTTTTAGGCTGAAAACCTGATTTGTGCTAAGAACTCTGAAAAAAGCAAACTCTATCACTTTTCATGTACAATTTCAGTGTATCTCATGTAAAATCAAGTTTTGACATCCAAACAGTAAGAATGACGATGAAAACAACATTTAGCTTTTTTTGGACTTTTCAGACTGAAAACCTGATTTTTGCTAAGAAATCTGAAAAAAAGCAAAGTTTTTCACTTTTCATGTACATTTCAGTGTATCTCATGTAAATCAAGTTTTGACATCCAAACAGTAAAAATGACGACTAAGATAACATTTAAGCTCTTTTGGGACTTTTTAGAGATGAAAACCTGATTTGTTGCTAAGAACTCTGACTGAAAAGCAAACTTTTTCACTTTTCATGTACATTTCAGTGTATCTCATGAAAAATCAAGTTTTAACATCCAAACAGTAAGAATGACGACTAAGATAACATTTAGCTCTTTTGGGACTTTTTTAGGCTCAGAACCTGATTTGTGCTAAGAACTCTGAATGAAAAGTAAACTTTTTCTTTTTTCATGAACATTCAGTGTATCTCATGAAAATCAAGTTTTAACATCCAACCAGTAAGAATGTAAATTAAAATGTCATTTAGCTTTTTTTGAACTTTTAGAATAAGAACCTTAATTTTCTGCTTACAACATTGACTGAAAAGCAAACGTTTTTAACTTTTAATGAACATTCCAGTCATGATAAATTAAGTTTTGACATCCAAACAATAAGAATGAAAAATAAAATGTCATTTAGCTTTTTTCGGACATTTTAGGCTGAAAACCTGATTTGGTGCTAAGACTCTGAATGAAAGTAAACTTTTTCTTTTTTCATGAACATTCAGTGTATCTCATGAAAAATCAAGTTTTGACATCCAAACAGTAAGAATGTAAATTAAAATGTCATTTAGCTTTTTTTGAACTTTTTAGAATAAGACCTTATTTCTGCTTACAACATTGACTGAAAAGCAAACGTTTTAACTTTTAATGAACATTCCAGTCATGATTAATCAAGTTTTGACATCCAAACAGTAAGAATGAAAAATAAATGTCATTTAGCTTTTTCGGACATTTTAGGCTGAAAACCTGATTTTTGCTAAGAAATCTGAAGAAAAGCAAACTTTTTCACTTTTCATGTACATTTCAGTGTATCTCATGAAAAATCAAGTTTTGACATCCAAACAGTAAGAATGACGACTAAGATAACATTTAGCTCTTTTGGGACTTTTTAGGCTCAAAACCAATTTTTGCTAACAACTCTGAATGAAAAGCAAACTTTTTCTTTTTTCATTAACATTCAATGTATCTCATGAAAAATCAAGTTTTGACATCCAAACAGTAAGAATGACGATAAAATAACATTTAGCTTTTTTGGACTTTTCAGGCTGAAAACCTGATTTTTGCTAAGAAATCTGAAAAAAGCAAAGTTTTTTCACTTTTCATGTACATATCAGTGTATCTCATGTAAAATCAAGTTTTGACATCCAAACAGTAAAAATGACGACTAAGATAACATTTAGCTTTTTGGGACTTTTTAGGCTGAAAACCTGATTTGTGCTAAGAACTCTGAATGAAAAGCAAACTTTTTCCTTTTTCATGTACATTTCAGTGTATCTCATGAAAAATCAAGTTTTGACATCCAAACAGTAAGAATGACGACTAAGATAACATTTAGCTTTTTTGGGACTTTTTAGGCTCAGAACCAGATTTTTGCTAAGAACTCTGAATGAAAAGCAAACTTTTTCTTTTTTCATTAACATTCAGTGTATCTCATGAAAAATCAAGTTTTGACATCAAACAGTAAAAATGACGACTAAGATAACATTTAGCTCTTTGGGACTTTTAGGCTGAAAACCTGATTTGTGCTAAGAACTCTGAAAAAAGCAAAGTTTTTCACTTTTCATGTACATTTCAGTGTATCTCATGAAAATCAAGTTTTGACATCCAAACAGTAAAAATGACGAATAAATAACATTTAGCTCTTTTGGGACTTTTTAGGCTGAAAACCTGATTTGAAAAAAAAAAAAAAGCAAAGTTTTTTTTTTTTCATGCAGTGTATCTTCTCATCCTTCAAGTTTTGACATCCAAACAGTAAAATGAAAATAAACATGCGACTTTTGAACTGGAGAAACCCTGATTTTTGCTAAGAACTCTGAATGAAAAGTAAACTTTTCACTTTTCATGTACATTTCAGTGTATCTCATGAAAAATCAAGTTTTGACATCCAAACAGAAAAATGACGATGAATAACATTTAGCTTCTTTTGGACTTTTTAGGCTGAAAACCTGATTTTTGCTAAGAAATCTGAAGAAAAGCAAACTTTTTCACTTTTAATGTACATTTCAGTGTATCTCATAAAAATCAAGTTTTGACATCCAAACAGTAAAAATGACGACTAAGATAACATTTAGCTTTTTTGGGACTTTTTAGGCTGAAAACCTGATTTGTGCTAAGAAATCTGAAAAAAGCAAAGTTTTTCACTTTTCATGTACATTTCAGTGTATCTCATGTAAAATCAAGTTTTGACATCCAAACAGTAAGAATGACGATAAAATAACATTTAGCTTTTTTGGGACTTTTCAGGCTGAAAACCTGATTTTTGCTGAAATCTGAAAAAAGCAAAGTTTTTCACTTTTCATGTACATTCAGTGTATCTCATGTAAAATCAAGTTTTGACATCCAAACAGTAAAAAATGACGACTAAGATAACATTTAGCTCTTTTGGGACTTTTAGGCTGAAACCTGATTTTGTGCTAAGAACTCTGAATGAAAAGCAAACTTTTTCACTTTTCATGTACATTTCAGTGTATCTCATGAAAAATCAAGTTTTGACATCCAAACAGTAAGAATGACGACTAAGATAACATTTAGCTCTTTTGGGACTTTTTAGGCTGAAACCTGATTTGTGCTAAGAACTCTGAATGAAAAAGCAAACTTTTTTTCTTTTTTCATGAACATTCAGTGTATCTCTGAAAATCAAGTTTTACATCCAACCAGTAAGAATGTAAATAAAATGTCATTTAGCTTTTTTTGAACTTTTTAAATAAGAAACCTTATTTTTGCTAACAAATTGACTGAAAAGCAAACGTTTTACTTTTCATGACATTCTGTTCCATTCATGAAAATCAAGTTTTGACATCCAAACAATAAGAATGAAAAATAAAATGTCATTTAGCTTTTGGGACTTTTAAGGCTGAAAACTGATTTGTGCTAAGAACTCTGAATGAAAAGTAAACTTTTTCTTTTTTCATGAACATTCAGTGTATCTCATGAAAAATCAAGTTTTGACATCCAAACAGTAAGAATGTAAATTAAAATGTCATTTAGCTTTTTTTGAACTTTTTAGAATAAGAACCTGATTTTTGCTTACAACATCTGACTGAAAAGCAAACGTTTAACTTTTAATGAACATTCCATCATGATTAATCAAGTTTTGACATCCAAACAGTAAGAAATGAAAAATAAAATGTCATTTAGCTTTTTGGGACATTTTAGGCTGAAAACCTGATTTTTGCTAAGAAATCTGAAGAAAAGCAAACTTTTTCACTTTTCATGTACATTCAGTGTATCTCATGAAAAATCAAGTTTAACATCCAAACAGTAAGAATGACGACTAAGATAACATTTAGCTCTTTTGGGACTTTTTAGGCTCAGAACCTGATTTTTGCTAAGAACTCTGAATGAAAAGCAAACTTTTTCTTTTTCATTAACATTCAGTGTATCTCATGAAAAATCAAGTTTTGACATCCAAACGTAAGAATGACGATGAAATAACATTTAGCTTTTTTGGACTTTTAGGCTGAAACATATTTTTGCTAAGAAATCTGAAAAAAAGCAAAGTTTTTCACTTTTCATGTACATTTCAGTGTATTCATGTAAAATCAAGTTTTGACATCCAAACAGTAAAAATGACGATAAGATAACATTTAGCTCTTTTGGGACTTTTTAGGCTGAAAACCTGATTTTTGCTAAGAACTCTGAATGAAAAGCAAACTTTTTCTTTTTTCATTAACATTCAGTGTATCTCATGAAAATCAAGTTTTGACATCCAAACAGTAAAAATGACGACTAAATAACATTTAGCTCTTTTGGGACTTTTTAGGCTGAAAACCTGATTTGTGCTAAGAACTCTGAAAAAAGCAAATTTTTCACTTTTCATGTACATTCAGTGTATCTCATGTAAAATCAAGTTTTGACATCCAAACAGTAAAATGACGATGAAAATAACATTTAGCTTTTTTTGGACTTTTCAGTCTGAAACCTGATTTTGCTAAGAAATCTGAAAAAAGCAAAGTTTTTCACTTTTCATGTACATTTCAGTGTATCTCATGAAAAATCAAGTTTTGACATCCAAACAGTAAGAATGACGACTAAGATAAAATTTAGCTCTTTTGGGACTTTTTAGGCTGAAACCTGATTTGTGCTAAGAACTCTGAATGAAAAGTAAACTTTTTCTTTTTTCTGAACATTCAGTGTATCTCATGAAAAATCAAGTTTTGACATCCAACCAGTAAGAATGTAAATAAATGTCATTTAGCTTTTTTGAACTTTTTAGGCTAAGAACCTTAATTTCTGCTACAACATTGACTGAAAAGCAAACGTTTTAACTTTTAATGAACATTCCGTCATGATAAATCAAGTTTTGACATCCAAACAATAAGAATGAAAATAAAATGTCATTTAGCTTTTTCGGACATTTTAGGCTGAAAACCTGATTTTTGCTAAGAAATCTGAAGAAAAGCAAACTTTTTCACTTTTCATGTACATTTCAGTGTATCTCATGAAAATCAAGTTTTGACATCCAAACAGTAAGAATGACGACTAAGATAACATTTAGCTCTTTTGGGACTTTTAGGCTCAGAACCAGATTTTTGCTAACAACTCTGAATGAAAAGCAAACTTTTTCTTTTTTCATTAACATTCAATGTATCTCATGAAAAATCAAGTTTGACATCCAAACAGTAAAATGACGACTAAGATAACATTTAGCTCTTTGGGACTTTTTAGGCTGAAACCTGATTTGTGCTAAGAACTCTGAAAAAAAGCAAAGTTTTTCACTTTTCATGTACATTCAGTGTATCTCATGTAAAATCAAGTTTTGACATCCAAACAAGAATGACGATGAAAATAACATTTAGCTTTTTTTGGACTTTTTAGTCTGAAAACATGATTTTGCTAAGAAATCTGAAAAAAGCAAAGTTTTTCACTTTTCATGTACATATCAGTGTATCTCATGAAAAATCAAGTTTTGACATCCAAACAGTAAAAATGACGACTAAGATAACATTTAGCTCTTTTGGGACTTTTTAGGCTCAGAACCTGATTTTTGCTAACCTCTGAATGAAAAGCAAACTTTTTCTTTTTTCACATTAACATTTTCAGTGTATCTCATGAAAAATCAAGTTTTGACATCCAAACAGTAAGAATGACGATTAAATAACATTTAGCTTTTTTTGGAACTTTTTAGAATGAAGAACCTGAATTTCTGCTTCAAGATTGAACTGAAAAGCAAACTTTTTCACTTTTCATGTAACATTCAGTGTCTCATGATAAATCAAGTTTTGACATCCAAACAGTAAGAATGAAAATAAAATTAATTAGCTTTTTCGGACATTTTAGGCTGAAAACCTGATTTTTGCTAAGAAATCTGAAGAAAAGCAAACTTTTTCACTTTTTCATGACATTTCAGTGTATCTCATGAAAAATCAAGTTTTGACATCCAAACAGTAAAATGACGACTAAATAACATTTAGCTCTTTTGGGATTTTTAGGCTGAGAACCTGATTTTGGCTAAGAACTCTGAAAAAAAAGCAACTTTTTCACTTTTCATGACATTTCAGTGTATCTCATGAAAAATCAAGTTTTGACATCCAAACAGTAAAATGACGATGAAATAACATTTAGCTTTTTTGGACTTTTTAGGCTGAAAACCTGATTTTTGCTAAGAACTCTGAAAAAAAAACAAAGTTTTTTCACTTTTTCATGTACATTCAGTGTATCTCATGAAAAATCAAGTTTTGACATCCAAACAGTAAAATGACGATAAAATACATTTAGCTTTTTTTGGGACTTTTTAGGCTGAAAACCTGATTTGTGCTAAGAACTCTGAAAAAAAGCAAAGTTTTTCACTTTTCATGTACATTTCAGTGTATCTCATGAAAATCAAGTTTTGACATCCAAACAGTAAGAATGACGACTAAATAACATTTAGCTCTTTGGGACTTTTTAGGCTGAAAACCTGATTTGTGCTAAGAACCTGAAAAAAAGCAAACTTTTTCACTTTTCATGAACATTTCAGTATCTCATGAAAAATCAAGTTTTGACATCCAAACAGTAAGAATGACGATAAAGATACATTTAGCTCTTTTGGGGACTTTTAGGCTGAAAACCTGATTTTTGCTAAGAACTCTGATAAAAAGCAAACTCTTTTCACTTTTCATGTACATTCATTGTATCTCATGAAAAATCAAGTTTTGACATCCAAACAGTAAGAAATGACGATGAAATAACATTTAGCTTTTTTTTGGACTTTTTAGGCTGAAAACCTGATTTTTGCTAAAAATCTGAAAAAAAGCAAACTTTTTCCACTTTTCATGAACATTCAGTGTATCTCATGAAAATCAAGTTTTGACATC